>CP141149.1:23012547-23612547 GCA_035235625.1 Saururus chinensis
TCTTGGCTAGAAACTACGACCAAAATCATGGCTAGCTCCTCTGGTTGACGGCCAGAGCTTTTAGGATCTAGCTGCAACTAGATTTAGCCATGACCTTTTAGAAGGGAAGAGTCTCAGTAGCTAGCAGCGGTGATGGCACCGGCCGGTGCCGGAGAAGAAGAAGTGGAAAAGGTGGGGTAAAATCATATCATTTTTTTTTAAGTGGGGGATGGATGAGAAATTGGAGTAAATAGGGCCGAGGTAAATAGTAAATGGGGGATACATAAAAAAAATTGGGTGTGAATAGCCACATTCATAAAGAAAATAATTGCTCAGATAAACTATGAGATGCAAAAGAGTGAAAGATTTACACCTTCCATCCTATATTAATAGTTATATTTTAAAAATAATAATTTTTATTAAATAATGAAACTTACATTTAAGAGAAAGAAAATTAAGCTTGTAATACTCTTTTTAAATATTTACTTACTTAAATTAAACAAAGCAGAGCTATTAATGTAGAATAAATTTTTTTATTACATAAACTATTAATTTAGGATAAAGAAAATAATTTTTTATAAAACATTTATTAACTTCACCCAGTTGGGTGAAATAGTAATTGTGAGCTGAATGGCTTTTCTTTTCCTACCTCGGCCTTTCAGTAAATGAAAAAGATTTATATCTGCACGAAATATTCCGTTTGTCTCAAATTAATAAATCTATTTATTTTTTAAAAAAATTAATAAAAATATTTTTATTTAAATCAAATAATGTTATTTATGTGGACAAAGGTAGTACAATAGAAGAAGCAAGTCATTGGAACTTGTGATGAGGCAACCACTTCGTACTTGTGGACAAAGGTATAAAATGGAACTGAGGATAATTAGAAAACTCTGGCCAATAGTCGTAAGAGTTTTTATTTACGCCAAATTCCATAATGTAAAACAACAAGAATTTATCACCAACTTTAAAGTGAATGTTAAACAATTTTCCTTCCGTGTTATTGTTTCACGTTTACTCAAGTAAGATATGAATCGAGATAAAGAAAATTTATGTTATGTTGGGGGCCCATTTTGATAAGTGTGGTTTATAAGTCCACCATCAGGTATGGGCTCGGGGGAATGAGTGACCAACCACGGGGTAGGGTCTTTGTGAGGTTTGGGTGGTCATGGCTGAAATTTGACTAGGCGAAATGGACAAGCCTTATACATTAAGGTTTGGAAAAGTGTTTTATTCACCAATTTTTCTCCTTAAGAGAGTTGGGAGATATTATTTTTTTCTCTTTGATGTGACATATTACACTCAAAAGAAAAAATTAATTTTCTCTCAAAAACGCCGCCTTAATCGTACCTAAATTTACGCCCAATTTTGATACACCCTAATAGTTAAAAGGGGATTTTTAAATCCCAATAAGTTTTGCACCTATCCTTACATTAATCTAGGGACACAAATTAGGGAACTCAAGTTGAGATTATAATGATACATTAATCAAGGCCACTAAGTTGGAATGGACCAAAATATGTGGACTATTGTTTTTTTATGGTGATATTTAGATTCACTTTGGTCCCACTTTATGTAAATATATATTGACCAAATATGCATCAGAAGTCACCCTAAATTTCGGATAAGGTGAGACTTTTTATTCATTAACTTGAGCTGAGACTAACTTTTTCCTCAAGTCGCAGATAAACTTGTGTTAGCACACTGCACAAGCATATTCGAAAGAGGGCACACTACATTGAGCATTTTTTAATGGTTGGCACTATATGCAGTTAGAAGGGCCATGAACTTTAACATGCTATCATCCAATAAGAAAAAATGTTGAATTTTTTTCTTTATAATACTAACCTCTCTTTTATAACAAAGAACTTATATCTAATGACTAGGAAAGCAGTGAAAAGGCCATTTGAACACCAAAGAAAACCATTTGGGGTTGAATGTTATGCATGTACTTTTGCTATAAATTTCATACAAGTACTTCATGAAAACCTCTTCTAAGTTTTGCCACTAACAACTAGGGCTGAAACCGGTCCAAGTAAGGCTAGGCATGAGCTAAGCCCGGACTCTAGCCCGTCAACTCAACTCTAAGGCTCGGACCTGACCCTGGCCTAAGGTGAGCTTCTAATTAAAATTTTGGCCCAAGCCTTGCAATAGAGCACACACAAGCCAAGTAATTGGGTTTTTTCCTATTCAGTCTTTAAGAAAAAAAAATTAAATTTTAGCTTTTGTGGGCCTTAAGGCTACGTTCTTCGTAGCAAAGGATGAGGGTTTGAACTTTGCACCTCTTAAATAGACAACTTCGTGCATATTCTTTCTCTTCTTAGCAATATGAAACTATTTGAAAATTTAATTTCTTACACTTTAGATCAGGTCGGCAGGCTTATGAGTTTCTTCTACTTGGCCCTAACTCGATCTTAATTATAAGAATAAGAAGCTATAAATTTTCAAACCAATCCCGCATATAGGCCTTAAAATATCAAGCCCGATCTCTCCATTTTAGCCCAACCCTCCAATGTGTAAACCCTACTCACAACACCAAGCATTTTTTAAATTATGATGGACATTAAAGTTTGTTTAAATCTCTGTCTATTGAGAAATTATAATGTTGTTTATACTCTAGTCCAACGAATTTGTCTGTTTTTATTGGAGAGGAAGAAGTAGGCTATTTGAGACTGATTTTTCTGTGTCCAACCAAAATATGTCACATCTCTGTTGAAGGAATTATTTCGTGTACTGCAAGATGTGCCCTATGTAACTTGTGCTCACTAGCCATTGATCCTTATGATCCATATGGTGCACATGTTAACATATATTTATCTCTTACACTAACATGTGCTAAGATCGCATTGACTAACGTATGCATTATAAATCATCACAAACTTCATAAAATGGGCATAAATCCCAATTAGAATACCTAATGCACTAAAATAATATCTCGATTCTTTGGACTGTGAATCAACCTCCACCCCTTGTGCCTAACAATGATGACTGGTCCCACACGCAGGTTTTCTTTTCTTTGTTTTCCGTTTTAGTGTCAACAAGTGCTTTTATAATTGTTTCAAGTCTCAGCTGGTAGATAAGATCCCTGTCCATTAATCTAAACAGTGAGCTGAACGGCTGAATTTTCTCGTAAATTATGATGGAAAGCGCCTCCAACTCAAACGGCCGTCCTCATTAGTGTTTGCACCTCGCCTATATTTTTTAATAAATTAAAATAATTTATTTTAAAATATTAAATAAAACTATTAATATTGAATGGAGGGAATTCTTAAAAATAAATTAAAACCATGTTTTAAAAAAAAAATTAAATAAAGCTATTAACGTAGAATAAGGGAGGCATCCTTAAGGTTAATTTATGGGGGCGATATTACGCATGTCACATTTTATTTTAATAGTAGATTAGTCTCGATTCAACGGTTAATTCATGATACTCGAGTTTGCGTGCATCACTTTTTCCTCATACCCTTTTTGATATTAATAAATTTTTAAAAAATTTAAAATAAATTCATTTTAAAAAATTAAATATAACTAAAATTGAGGGAGTACTTGATATAATTGTGTATAAAATTTTAATATTAATGAAGCCAATTATTAAAATAGAAGCATTTTTTTTGTTATGCTCTAAGAGTGAGCCGATTGTAATACAAGAACCGTCCATTTTCAAGATAAATGTGAACACACTAATAGAAATGAGAAATATTTTCTATATTTCGCTCTAACAATGAACCGAGTGTAAGGAATGTTTGGGAAGCATCTAATTTTAAGATTGACGGTACATATACTATTGCATATTAGCGTGTGTAATACTTATGCTAACGTATGCTAATGTGTGCGCTATCGATTTAGAAATCAGACATTTTCTAAGCGTTTCTTATGCTTGACTCATATTTAAAAAAATACGAAAAACACTTTTTGTGCAAATTATGCTCAGCTCACGGTGGTTGGGGCTCGATTAAACTGACTTTATGTCCCATGATTCTTTCATTAATCCCAAGGCCAATCTTTGTGATCTTGTAGGGTTCCATCTGGTAGTCTCGTTATTTGCTCCAACACCCGGTCCAAGATCGTCATTTGGTTCCAATAATGCAAAGTGGTTGCTGCACGGGCGGCCATGTGCTGGGCCTCATTTCTTCTATACCAATAACCCTTTCCCACGTGCCAGGTGACTAATTTATTAAATTTTCGTTAAGCTTAAAGCTGCAATTCCAGCCGATTATCAGGCTTTCCAGCTCCTCCTCTCTATCCCTCCCGAAGCTGCCGAGTAGTTTCTTCCTTGAATAATAAGGTATGATTTTCCTCGCGAATTCGCTTCAACTTAGTTAATTTCAAGTCAATTCTTGATCTTTCCGATCTTTCCACGAGTTTGGAGCGCAAATTCGTGGAAAAAAATCAGCTCATGAGGATGTTTTGATATCTAATTGCCGCGCGGCTCTGTTTTTGGGAGCCACCTTAGAATTCCTTGAAGATTGGTCATTGAATTTCGTTGTTTGGAAGATCCTGGCTTGCTTTTAGGATTTTGACATGGAATTGGGAGATGGGTCGTTGAGATCTAAATCTCAAGATGATCAACAACTAGTAGATGAAAATCATGGCGTTGATAGTTGTGTTAATGGGACTCAGATGGGGATCAATGGTGACTCGAGTTATTTGGGGCGGGTAATTGATGAGAGCTTCAAAAAAAGGTCAAATTTTGATGAAAGTATGGCTAGAAATGGGGATATAGATGCAATGTCGTCCTATCATGCTGGAGATGTGGGATTGGATGTTGGTGAAGGGAAGAGAAAAGAAAACGATGACAAAGTGTTGGATTCTGGTGTCACTGAGGTATGGAGTAATGGTTTGGGAGCTTGTGATAGCGAAAATTCAAAAGTAGTCGCTCATTTGAAGGGTGATGATGTGGTGGAAAAATTGGATAGATTTGTTGAAGCTGACATAGGATTAAATGGATCTTGTGTTGACAACGGTGGGTGCCCCAGTGCTAAGCAGTATGCAACGATTGAAGCAGTAGATGGAATTGAAATAAAGGCAGAAACTCCACCGAAAGATGGGGACTTTCAGCTTAAGATGAAGGTTGATGAGAAATACATATTTGGAAGTTCAAGCCATTTTGATGAAGCCAAGGTTGAGGTAAGTGGGTCTTCTGTCAGTGAAACTGTGATTCCAGGTTCGTCAGGCTATGATTCATCGGAAAACTCTAACAGCAAAGCGAATGATGCTGAGAGATTTGCAGAAAGTCCATCAAATACAACTGGGTCTCCTCTTGGAGCCTCTGATGAGACACCTGCAACAAAAGGGTATGGTTTGAAGAAATGGAGGAGGATAAAGAGAGATGCAATTAAAGATGGTGCGGGTGGGGTTGATCTAAATCGAATTCTAAAACGTGGGCTTTCCACTGCTGGTGAAATTGTGAAAGCTCGGGGTTTGTCAAGTGAAAACCAGCAGAAGAATGAAATTTCAGCTGCTTCTATGTCTCCATTACTGGAAAATTTTGGGTTTTCCAGCTTGCCTCTTGGGGTCTTGGACTCGGAGTCCTCCATGGCCATGGTTTCTAGTTTCACTGCTGGGACAGAATCTGACAACAGTGAGGATAGGAGTAGCAGTTCTTTGGCAGCTAGGAATAAGGTGAAACAGAAGCAGGAAGTGCCTGTACCAATTGTAATTTCAAAGGAAAAAAATAAAATGAAGACTTCCAGTGTAAGGATTCCTGGAAATTCTGCTCCGAGGGGTCACCATGGGAAAGGGAAGCCTGAAGCTAGTAAAAAACTCAGAGAAGCTGTGGAGAAGGAAAATTCATATTCTAGTGTTGAATCCGACCTTAAATGTGTAGATTCTGTCTATTATAATCAGATGTATAGTTCTGTGGAAAACAATAATGGAAGACAAAGAGAGAGGCATGCGAATTATCAAGAGAATGATTTGGCTCAATCCCCAGGTCGGCAGTCTGATGAGGGTGCTCAGACTGATTATTTGAGGAAAAATGAGGAAGGGGTTAAAATCTTTTTAGGAAGTCTAGGACCCAGTATATTAAGGGAAGTTGGTAAAAATGAAAGCAGGAATAATCGGCCTCATGTTGATATGGATCCCTTGGTTGAATCCGTTGTTTTGCTGCAGGCTGCAGAAGCAGCTCTAGAAAAAGGTACTTATTTTTATTGTTACCATATTTTTTCTAACTTCTCTTTTTTCTTGATCTGGTCGTGTGATTTTTGTCCATATGATGCAATTTTCCTTTCTAATAGGATATTAATGGTTTCTTGCTGCTTTGGCCGTTCTCTAGAATTAATGAATCATGGAAAAGAATAATGACAACATTTCAACTCGAACATATGACTCTCCATAGTGTTTTGCCCTTCTCTGTCTGAATTAAAAGCAAAGCTGAGGAAGTTCAATAAGAAGTAAAATGGAAGACCACTTTATTTATTTCTTGCTGATGTTCTCTACTTGATTCTAAATTTTGTGCTTCGATTTTCATTTGCAGAGATTCAAATTTTGAGGGAAATTGGGAAGGAGACTTCTACACAGATTGATGGTCATGATTGTAGCTTGTCCAAAGACAACACCAATATCAGCGCTAGGCGGCAGGAACTCAACTCATCGGGTCAATTGCATTTTGAAGAGATGGAGGGAAGTAGTTCTCCTGTAGATACCCAGATTGCTGAACTTGTCCAGAGAATCTCTCTTCTTGAATGTCTCCTAGAAGAGAAGGAAAAAATTCTCAAGGCCAACGAAGCAAAAGTGATTGAGCTCGATTCATTCAGCAAGAAACAGGCACCAAAAGAAGGATCTGGATACAAAATTGACTCTCCAAGCGAGATTAGCAAGGTTATGGAAACCGAACTTGAAGAGCTTTTCATGAAGAGGATGGAGGCGGAGATTGAGTACATGACAATAGTGAAAACGACACAGAGGTTTAAAGTTGCTATTGAGAATCAATCGAGGCTGTTTGAGGAGCAAAAGTCTCTTGCAGATAAGCTGGCATGGATGCTTCAGAAGCTGCAAGATGCTGAATTCAGGGCAACCATAGTGAAGCGTGAAGCAGAGAAGGTGGAGGCTTCCAGCTCAGAGCTGTTGAGTGCTGAAGAGGTTCTTAAAATGCGGAACAAAGTGTGCAACTTTTCTTTTTTGTGTATTATCCAAGCTGGTCTTCTTTGTCTACTTCTAGCGTGGTTCCTGCAGTCATGTCCACAGTCAATTGAAATTGTTCCTACATAGGTTTTGATGTAGTGGAAAATGAAGAAGAAACCAACATGGTAGTATGTGTATCTATGTTAGAAATTTTGAAGGTAATTTATCCCTTTTTTATTTTTTTATGGGAATATTCATCGCCATAAATTGCATATTTGCCTACCATTGATTATCATCATGGTAACTTCGTCAGTTTAATATAGAAATCACATATGTTCTTCCAATTTGCACATCCTCCGGGCTTATCACATTCTTTTGATTTTATTGTTATCTATTGATTGCTTAAAGGTACGTGGTAAGCCATTCTTTTAAACTAAGTCAGGTTTTACCAAGCGTTTATATCGTTCAGAGAGCTGCCTAGTAAAAGAGTGTGCCCAACATTCGAGGTGTGAAAAGGTTAAAAAAGAAAAACTGAGTACAATACGTTCAGAATTACGCGCCTCCTGAACTGTTCACCTGATCCTAAAGATCTGATAATGTCGGGTCTTGCTGCTCATTGATAAAGAAAAACCTCCCTTTCAGCACTAATATGTTTAGGCAACATTGAGCAATCCCATTTTTTTCACTTTTCATGGTTCTAAGAATTTTGGAAGCTGAAGTGTTATTTTTGGCGACGAGATCTCCTTCTTGGGGCGAGGAGAGAGGATTCAAGCTGAAATCTCTGGCTGATATGGTTTCTGTGTGCATTTACAGCTGTAACCACTCGATGCGACCAGAGGGGTGGTGGGCTAAAGGGCATGGCAACAGAAGGAATGCTGGGGCTAATTTATTAGTGTAATATCCAACAAAATCATTGAGAAACATCCATTCTTGGGTGTCAGGAGTATTTTGGTCATGGTCAGAGTTTTGGTCTTTCATGGTTACTTTTAAGTGAACTCTCGCTTCTGTTGACAAGAACGCCTTCCAAAGTGGGCCAAGCGCACTCTTTCTGGCATACGATCTTTATGAAGATGATGGTCAATGTGATTCTCAATTCCAAATCGACGCCAGTTCACTTAAAAGTGAAGGAAGTTGAACATCAAAAGTATTCGACACTGAGAAGCCTAATTCCAGACAACTAGTGAAGGGAGACGGACATTTGAAGTTTATTCAACAGTAAGAAGCCAATTTCATGACACAAACAATACAAACATCTTGCAATGCCATAGGATTAGATGGTACAAATTGCAACGCCAATTTTGTTTACATATGAGCAACTTAGGAGTTGGGAATTGCATTGAACGGCAGTGACGACAACCAACAAATCTTGAACCCCCAAAAAAAAGCAGTAAAGTTTCCTGTATTGCAGAAGTTTTAATACAAAAAAAATATTGGAATCAAACTGCTACACTGGAATTCTATTACAATGTTCAAAAGAATACGTTCTTTCTGTGCAAGGTAAACCAGACCCCTAATGTCTGTCTGTGAGCAAAAACCCTAATAAAAAAATGGCTAATGTCATCTATATGCAACCAGCTTGGAGGACCCCACTGGCTATATCCACAAAACTTTCCAAGCACTGATCCTCAGACCAAGAGATTGAGACATGTCTCCTTCATGGCCGGGAACTCGTTGAGGTCGAAACCTAGAACAGGCTGGCCGGCTCCCTCTTCGTCCTCTTCCTCCTTGGAACTCGATTGGGCGAAGGTGGTAGCGGTGGCGGTATCCGCGGTGGATATAGCGGCGGCGGTAGTGGCGTCACCCGGCCGATGAAGACTTTGGTGCCCCCGTAGCGCCTGGCCTGACGAAAAACCCTTATTGCAGAACTTGCAGACGCGGGTCTTGGCCTGAGAGGTCTCCTCTTTCACTTGGCCATCCGGGGAAGGAGGGGTCTTGCCTTTTCGGTGGGCCGTCGTGTGTCCACCCAGTGCTTGGTGGGAGCTGAAGCTCTTCCCACAAGTGACACACGTAAACCTCCCACCAGTCACGACTCCCTCTTCTATTTCGCTCAGCTTCCTCTTTTTGGTCGTCTTCTCCTCGCTCATCTCGCCCGTCGTCTGATTGCTGGTTTTTCTCTTCAATTCCTCCTTATTTTCCTTCTCCTCCTCCTTCAGACCACTCAATCGATTCAAGTTTTTCCGGTACACGTCTTCGTATTCGTACCCATCGCCCGAGTAGTAATCTTCTTCATCTTCATCGTCATCGAAGTGCCTCGTCATCTTTGAGGAGCTCAATACATCGGCTGCTTTCACAGGGTCCTTCTGAGCTAGCGACAAGCGGCTTTCTACCGCCTTCCGGGAGGGCGCCGGCTGCCCATCAGCGGGCCCCCGAGGAGCAGGGACCGGGTTATTCCTTGGCCGCGCAGCGGCCGACTTCGGAGCCTTGGCTGGCCTCTCTGCTGTGATGCCGGAGTCGCTCCGTTCGCCAGAGTTCGAAATAGTCGCTGACGAGCTATTCTTGGCGGCGGAGTTGAGTGGGTTGATCCCCCGGTAGCTCCTCCCGGGGTGGCATCTCATGTGGCCGTACAGAGACTTCTCGGACGGGAAGCTCTTGAGGCACTCCGGGCACGTATTGCCCGGCTTGGGCTCAGTCTTTGCAGGCTTCATCGAGGCTCTTCCTTGTTCCGGAACCAGTCCTCCTTCCCCCATCAGTTCAACCACCAACCTCCCCCCAAGTTTCAGAATAAGCTTCATTACGCCAGAACGCAATCCTCTCTCTTTTATCCTGAGAGACCCAGAAACCAATTCCAATTGCAATGAGCTTGACAGTTAGGACCCACCTGCAAAAACAACGTACAAAGAGATACAAAAGCAAAAAGGAGGAAATCAATCTGACACACCAGCGAGTACGAGAACCAGCACAATGTTCAGGCAGGTGGTGGAATCACTACAGAGAGCTAATGGCAAACAACTTCTCGAAGAAGAAGATCAATTACAGCAGAGGCCACTCCAACAAATTGCTTTACCCAGTGCCCCACCACCTCCCCCATCAACAAAACTCCTACCTCAAATCAAAGTTTCCGAAATTTCAATTGGGAGTAGGGCTGTAAATGAGCTGAGCTGGCTCGTGAGCAAATTCGGCTCGGTTAGGCTCGGCTCGAGTTAAACTTGACTTGAATTAAGCTCGACTCGAACTCAATTCGAGCTCGAATAAGTTCGAGCCGAGTTCGAGCTGACCCCTGCTCGACTCGGCTCGGCTCGAATAAAACTCGAACTCGATGCTACTCGGCTCGAGCTCGAGCTCGAACTCGAATATAATTTCAAAATTATATATAAATAATATATATAAAATAAATAATGTATATATATGCATATTTTATATAAACATAATTGTTAATTTAAATATATATTTATAGCATACCCCCTCCGTTCTTAGATTAATAGCTCTATTTGATTAGTTCATTTTAAAAAATCTAATTGAGCTATTAATCTAAGACAAATGGAATATATAAAACGACGTATAATCACATATTTATATACTAATACTATGTATCGTATTGATATATGAGGCCCGTTTATATGAGTCAAGGCTCACTCATGACTATGTGAGTATAGATGTCATACATCATCATATTACGATATAAGAACACACATAACTCGGGAGGTAGATTAGTTTATGTCTTCTTGCGCATTTGGATCTCGATTTGATGGCCTATAATGTTTTTGATCATGCTGACATACGAGAGTCTAAACTCATATAAAAAAATTTCATGATATATATCCTTGTTAAATTATAACGGATATATAATTTTTATATATGATATATATTTTATAAAAATAAAAATATTGGAGATGCAAACACTAATATACTCCTTTTGTCCCAAATTAATAGAGCTATTTGATTATTGAAGATGGATTAAAGTTAGTTCAATTGAAAAACCAAATGAAGCTATAAGTATATGACAGATGGTCAATATGATATCACACTAATATACTTAAAAATAATTTTAAAAGAAGCATAGCATTTGTGGACCAACCTTAGTTTAGAAAAGAATGATTAGATATTCTTTTAAAAGTTGAAGCATGACATTAGGACCATCCTCATCTTACAAAATGTATATCTTTATTACATGTACTTCAGAATTTTTTAGAGGCACACTAAGATTATAGAATACCTTTTTTATTAGTGATTTATAAACATGTAAAGAAAAGAAAACACAAAAAAGTAGATGACAATGTTGCCTAGATAATTTTTTATTTTTTACATCTTTTTTAGTGATTATATGTACATAAAGAGAGAAAAATAATAATGTTGCATTTTTTTAGCATATATAACTAAAACTTGTTTGTCATAGTTTTCTTTTTTCATAGTGAATATAATCAAATGTTCACGGTGTAGTCGTAATACTTGTTTAAGTATATATATTAATATTTAATACTAAAAGTATATTAGTATATGTGATACTTCATATACTTTATATTTATATATAGATTATTTTTATTTTTTTAGTTCGAGCCCAGCTTGAGCCAAGGCTTATAATTCACTTATACAGGTTCGAGCTCGAGCCAAGCTTTGGATTTCTAATTCGAGCCGAGTTCGAGCTAAAAGGTTCGAGTTTATTCGAGCTTCGAGCCGAGCTTCAGCAATTCGAGCTCGAGCTGAAACAACCTAATACTCGGCTCAGCTCGGCTCGTTAACACCCCTAATTGGGAGTCGCTAGAGTCCTAAAATAAATAGCTTTCTTTATTTTTTCTTAAGTAATAGAGTAATAGATAACTTTCCTTGTATGGAAAATAACGCTGAATTATCACCCTAAAACACTCTCGAATCACCCGTTCCCAGCTAAACTCTTTGAAATATTTGATAACTATTCTTAAATAGGTATAGTGTGCCCGATTTAGGTACAAGGGGTACCTCGCACAAATCACTTAAGGAGGAAGGAAGGAAGGAATGAAGAAAGAAAGAAGAAGGAAGGGGAAGAAGCTAAGTTTTTTATTGCATAATCAAAACAAGGGAGGAGCTGCGCCTTCTCTTTGGGAGTCATGCCAACTAGTGGGCCCGGCTAATCTATGGGACTAGTTGATTCGTTACATATAATTGTCATACTACTAACTTATTACATAAACAAATACTGAATAAAGTACCCAAATGCAATCAAATAAAGAGTAATTAGAGCATAAAGAAAGCCCGGGTGAGCGTGCACAATAAGGTATTAATTCCCCGCATAATTATTCACCCAACACCCGGTGCATTCCCTTCCCCACCTCTATTTGGCCCCGTTCCCCTCACCTTATCTCAGTTAGTCATCAAAGTTCCATGTTCTAAGAGGTCCCGAATTCAAGTATGTAATTATATTTAAATTATGTTTTACGTGCCACACTTAATAGATGCTTATATGTAAAAAAAATATTAAAATATAAATAAAATAAATAAAATTTTTTCTTCTAATCACTCAACTTTTAAAAAACTTAGTTATTTAGGTCATCTCATAGAGGCTGACATATGAGAGGCTGACACACAACTGCCTCTCTCCCTCTTTCATTTTTTTCTATATATATATATATATATATATAACACACACGAGTAGTAGTGCCATTTTCCTTTTTACTTCGTGTCAAGCATTATTTGTCCTGTCCCCGCTCCTCCCATCTCTCAGTCACAGAGAGCCAGTATTTTGATGACTGATATAAGTGCTAAACGTCATCAATTATCAACTAACTATGCTACATCACGATGTTCATGTTCACTATTCTTAGTGTCATGGGCGCGAAGCTTTGCCTAGTGTCCGCAATCGTGATGGCCTGGCTACACCATGCAATCAGCAGCCACTCTCTTCCCTTCCCACTCGTATGCACAAGGGAAATACAAGCAAAACAATAACACAGTCCGACCTGGGGCAAGGGTCTCCGCCTAAGCTATATTTATATCCGCTGAAATACAAAATAGGGAGAGGGCAAGGGCTGATTCACCAGGCTGGGAGCTCTCCTCTTAGCTCCCTGGTTCACGGAAGAAAATCATCCACCACTCAGCCATGGCCGCCCTGCTCATCCCTTTATAAAGACTCAGCCTGAAGCTGGCCATCCTAGTGCCACTAGAAGTACAAAACCCACCCAATACAAGAGTCCTCACCCTGTCCAACTCTCGGCCCATAGCCATTCATTCCGCCCCTATTATAGATTAGGAAACCTGCAAGAGTCCGTCCTCCGCTAGAAGTCCATCGCCATGCTGTCTCCAATAGTCAGCCCATCTAAGGAAACCAACCACTCTGACTCCCATCCACCTTAGGAGTGTGACCAGCCTGCCTGTGTGAGTTCTGTTCGTCCTAGGAACCTACTGCCCGGACTCCTACTCAAGCTAGGAGTGCAGCGAACCAGTATAGGTGAATCCCATCCGCCTTAGGAGTCCTCCGCTAAGTCAAAGTAGCGCCCAACTTCGCTGAAAGAGTCCTGCCTGCGCAAGGACTGCTACTCAGCCTGCTCCGCAAGGCGAGTAGCTTGTCCGGAATACCTCCTGCGCTGTCCCAGCATCCGTCCATGCCCAAGGGGTTGCCTAGGCTGTCCGTCGCTTAGCAAAACTTGGTTGTCCGTTGCCAAGTATGGGGGTAGCCGCCCCCTTTCCACATCCGTCAAGTTAAGGGGCTAACAGGCCTCCCGCACATGATTCTTTGACGCCCTCGTCGAAGCCCCAACTTCCTAGGTGCACCGATTGAAGCTCTGAAGATATCCGCCTCACTGAACCCGCCAACAAGTAGCCAACTCTTCACATCACACCACGACCAAGTCAAGTTCCGCTCAGCCTAAGTCATCCTTCGGCCAGGTTTAAGCAACACCCACTGCCCATGAATCCTACGAACCTCCGCATCAATCTGCCCCTTGGCTGCTTCGATCAGCCAAGGCTTGGGGAGTTCGCTCCCCTCCATCATTCGAATCCTCAAAGACCCGAAGCTGCCCCCTTAAGCGGGGACTCCATCAATTGAACACATCCCATTCGCTGCAAGGTACTCATCCGGGCTACCTCCTCGTGCTCAGATTCCTCCTTCTCCTCTTCAGCGACAAGGGCATTCAGCCTTTCCCGTTTTGGACATTCCTTAGCACGGTGTGGCCCATCGCATATGAAACAGCCACCACCCTTGTTAGGCTTGCTAGACTGCTCACTGCCTTTCGCTTTGCCACCGTTGCCACCTTTGCTACCCTCCTTGTTGGATGACTTCGCTTCCCCATTCTTCTTCGCTGGCTCAGCGGGAGTTTGCTTGAAATCCGCCAAGCTATCAGCCGCTGCAATTGCTGTGGGAAGGTCCTCCACTTCCCTCCGTCTCAGCTCGTTCTGAGCCCAAGTTTGCAAGTCCTCCATGAAGTAGACCATCTTATCATCCTCCGTCATGTTCGTCACACCCAAGATCAGTGACTGGAACTCCTTAACATAGTCCCGGACTGCCCCTCAAGCCATCCAGGACACGTTTTTGTGAAGGAACTGTGCCTGCAGCTCCCTCTTGAAAGTATCCCACATCCCTATCTTTGGCCGACCCGCAGCTGCATCATCCTCCAACTGCGTCCGCCACCATAGCTTTGCATCCCCTTGAAGGTACATTGTTGCCATAGTAACCTTCTCCTCCCCTTGAGTATGGACCAGCTTGAAGTAGCTTTCCATATCCCAAAGGAAGTTCCCAATCTCCTTGGCACCTCACGTCCCAGCATATGCCTTCGGTTCAGGGACCTTTGTCTTCTTCGCAACCTGCTGAGATGAGGACTCACCCCCATCTCATGGTGGAGTGTTGAGGACTGCTCATTTAAGCAATAACACCTCATCCCCCAATTCGCTAACCTTTGCTGCCGCTGCCTCCTCTACCTCTTGCACACGCTACCTGAGATAGTCCATCGTCGCAGCCACATCAGCCGCTAATGTGGCGGGCTGCCCCTTTAGCCATGCCGCCATCTTCTTGAGACTCGTCAAGGTGTGGTGCGACTTCAAGCAAGGACATTCGCTGGTCGAAGAGGGCCAAACATTCATTTATGTTGAGCAACGAGGTATGGACTTCATCCAACATCCCATTCGCTGTGGACATCACATCCACCTTCGCCTCAAGCTTAGTAATGCGAGTAAGCATTAAGCCTACCATCAAGCTCCTTGTTTTCCAGCAACTCGTCAAGGAAAGGGGTGCACGCAACAAGGATTTCCAATCTGTCCAGCAACAACCCGTAAGGACTTCGCCTCTCCCGGGTATCCCAGCGACTCAGCCACCTTCATCCAACTCATTCGTAGAGACCGTACAGAGCTTTCACCTCCTTCAGTATCCCGACAATGGAACTAACTGTCACAAGCGCGAAGCTTTGCCTGGCGTCCGCAATTGTGATGGCCTGACTACACCATGCAACCAGTAGCCACTCTCTTCCCTTCCCACTCGTATGCGCAAGGGAAACACAACCAAAACAGCAACACAGTCCGACCTGGTGCTAGGGTCTCTACCCAAGCTATATTTATGTCCGCTGAAATACAAAGTAGAGAGAGGGCAAGGGCTGATCCACCAGGCTGAGAGCTCTCCTCTTAGCTCCCTGGTTCGCTGTACAGGAAGAAAATCATCCATCACTCAGCCATGGCTGCCCTGCTCATCCCTTTATAAAGACTCAGCCTGAAGCTGGCTGTCTTAGTGCCACCAGAAGTACAAACCCACCCAATACAAGAGTTCTCACCCTGTCCAATTTTCAGACCATAGCTATTCCGCCCCTAGCATAGATTAGAAAACCTGCAAGAGTCCGTCCTCTGCTAGAAGTCCATCGCCATGCTATCTCCAAGAGTCAGCCCATCCGAGGAAACTAGCCACTCTGACTCCCATCCGCCCTAGGAGTGTGACTAGCCTGCTTGTGTGAGTTCAATCCTGTCCGTCCTAGGAACCTGCTGCCTGGACTCCTACTCAAGCTAGGAGTGCAACGAACTAGCATAGGTGAATCCTGTCCGCCTTAGGAGTCCTCCCCTAAGTCAAAGTAGCGCCCAGCTTTGCTGAAGAGTCCTGCCCGCACAAGGACTGCTACTCAACCTGCTCCACAAGGCGAGTAGCTCGTTCGGAACACCTCCCGCGCTGTTCCAGCATCTGTCTGTGCCCAAGGGCTGCCTAGGCTGTCTGTCGCCTAGCAAAACTTGGTTGTCCGCTGCCAAGTATGGGGGTAGCTGCCCCCTTTCTGCATCCGTCAAGTTAAGGGGCTAGACAAATATTTTGATTCATTGAGGGTGTAGTCTAGTGTACAGGAGTAGTAGTGTTATTTTTTTTACTTTGTGTCATCGTTATTTAAACCTAGGCCATATGCAGCCTAATAAAAAGATCTCAGTAAGAAGCAATAATCTTAATGTAAGACTAGCATAATGTCGTTAAATTAACCAAAATTATGCTGAATGAGACAATTTTTGCAATAAGCCAAGAGATGACGTATTTCAAGTGTAATGTATCCAAATTTCAGTCATAGTTGGGTAAGCAAAAAAGATATTGCTTGACCATGATAAGATATAAATTTTCTGATTTGCCCTATAGATTTGCCTACTTTAAACCCGATCCAGCACCTAGTTGTCCTCTGAGCATTTCATTTCTTTGCTTGTGGTTATGTAAAAATACTGTGCTGCCTCATAAGAATGCCATCACAACTTATTACCAAGCTGTTGGGCTTGTTCTGAAATATTTTGAGAAAAGTAAAATCCAATGCATCCCTAATACTCACAACTTTATTAAATCCAAACTATGACCTATTATCTTCTTTTACAGTAGATTAATTAGGAGTTGAGTAATAAGTCAATGATTAGTAGCTAAGTAATGTGTCTTGATGCTGGTTATGAAAGTCATCCCTTTTTTTGGCTAATAGGTTACTAATCTCATCTTGTTAATACATATGTGAGGCTGCGCTTCCTCAATTTGTTAAGGACGCAAATGATGACTACATAAAAAAGGCAAGCATTTTTAATGCTCCACTTTAACAATGAGCCAAGCGTAAAGAATTCAGGAAGCCCTTTATCCATAAGATCGATAGTGCACACGCTAGTGCATATTAATTAATATCACTATCCTAGCCCTAAGTGTATGGTAACATGTAACCGTCAATCTTAAATATTAAGGACTCATATGCACTCCTTGTGCTAGACTCATTACCAAAAGGGAGCATGAAAAACTCTTCCTTCAAGAAGACCACTTGAGTATTGCAGAATTCAAATATAACAAATGTATGTTACACCACATTGAAGAAGATAAAATTCCTTACTTGTCCCCATAGAGTAGACAGATTCATGTTTGTCATGGTCAGGAAATAGAAAAAATTGGCTTGTTGCCTTTAAATATATGTGGCAAAGGGATCTATATATGGGATTTGTGACCGGAAGTTAGGAAATCATTTTGTATGTTTTTTTATGACTATTTTATTGTATGCTCAATTTATGTTAAACTTGTCAACTATGGAAAATATATGTGTTGAAAATAATGAAGTGTGTAGATTCTAGTGCACAAAAGAGCATTGTAGATTTCATTGGTCAGCCCATCTTGGTTAATTCCTTGGAGGGGGTATGCCATTGCCCTTTACACATTACTATCGATGTAAATAGTGTATCACAAAGATGTGTCTTCATAACTACATAGATTCACCGCATCCTTGAATATATGAGACTCGACATTAAATATAAATATGTAGAGCGTTTTTCAGCACATCTATGACAAATATTTATCTTTATAAATTAAATTGAGTCTTGTAATTGAGAAATAAAAAATATAAAAACTCCACTAAGTAACTTTCTATTGTGACAAGGTTATTTGAGAGCACAACACTATCCCAGTGGTGAACTTAGAGGTGGCAAAGGGCAAGGTTTGCCCACCCCTAAAGGGCTGGCTCGAACCCTGTCAAGGCCTGCAAGCCTGGCCCTTGCCCCGTAGGCCAATTAATCGACCTTACCTATTGGGCCTTAATGGCCAATTTTTTTATTTTTTTGGGCAAGCCCAAGGGCCGTGTCTAGCATGCCTTTAGAGATGAGGGTCGAACTAGGCCCAACCCTCATGTGGGTCTCCAAAGGGCCTGGGTCAGCCTCGTCCCTTTCCAGCCCTTTGCCACCCTTAGGTGAGTTCTCTAGGTCAATGATACCACCAAATGGTTGAATACTACCACATGGATTCATATCAACAACCCGATCATTATATATACTCTACCAAGCATTAGTAGCCACATCATGATACATCCTCCAAGGAGCTACAATGAGAGGGATGCGTGCGTTGTGAGCTATGTGTACCGCTATGAAATGACTTTTATCAACATGTGTCATGCATATCTTTTTGTGCTTACTCTTTGGGTGTGTCCTAAATAGAAATATGGTGATGCAAAGGTGCTTCAAGAGTAGGTTTACATGACCATTGTAGCATGATACAATCACGTACTTCATGTTCGACATTGTCATTTAATTCTTTTTTAGAGCTACATTACCAAAGTAAGCCAAACTATCCAATAATTATTTTTTGGATACGTAGCACATAATTTTACACTAACTAAAATATCTAGGCTGGTCATTCACATTACTCTAATTCTAAATCAATTACTCCTTGATTGTTTACCGGCATCAACTTGATCGTCTCTCTTCATTGTGCTCTTGGTCAATCTGCATCTTTCATCTCCTCCTTTGGAATGAATCTTTTTTCTTTTTTATCTTCTCAACAATAATCTTCAACAAAATATCATGTCACACATATGCTTTTGTATACTCATTGACAATAAATAGCAAAAGGATATATTGCATTGCAGCATATAACCATATATAGGTACATACATGTGTTTCCCTTTAATGAAAAGACAAAAGGAATAATGTACAACCAAAGAATGACAAGTGGATGGAGAAGATGACAATGAGAGGGGAGTCCAGGATCCATGATGTGGCGTATGAGGCATGCAGCCGGATTGCCATGGTGGCATGCTGAGGTTGCTTTAATACTCATCTTGTAAGGACTCTCATCTTGAACCGGTCTATTTTTAATGTTATTTATCGGTTATCGTGTGGTTTAAGCATTTTTTGATTAAATTCAGTAGTTTTCAAAAATAAATAGAGTTTCTAAAGGTTTTAATCAAAACTAACTTCACATTTATGAGTTTTAAGTAATTTTTGGTCAAACCTGAATTTTTGGGAATTTTTTGATTTTTAACCAAATTTCCAAAAATTAGGGTTTGGCGGGACCCCCTATGGGCCCCACCGACAAAATTAAGGTTTTTGGACCAAAATGCCCCAGACATCAATGGAATATACCATAAAAATTTTAAGAATTTTTCTAGACCTAATTTTGGGTTAAATTGCCAAATTTCCTAGTTTTAGTTCAAAACTCTATTTCTACCTCACATTTCATTTAGGTATAGCGCAACCCCTATAAAAGGAAAAGGTTGTGCCATTTTCCAATTGGGAATAGGCTTAGCTAGGAGATTTAGGAGCCTAAACCCCGATTAGGCTAAAAAAGAAAACGCTTAGAGGTGAGTTTAGCTTAATCCTTACTTAATCTTTAGGTTAATTCTTAATCTTGACTTCAATCATTCTTTCAATCCATTTTGAAAGCATAAAACTACTGTTTTACCTCTCTTCTCTAAGCCTTAATCTTCAAAATCTCATTTTTAGGCTTCCAAAACCCTAGATCTAATGTTTACTTTTGATTTTTCAAAGCTAATTAAATCGAGATTAGTTGTATGTTAACTTAAAATCATATTTTTGGAAGGTGTTGGAGAAGATTGAAGGTTCATTCCGACCCAAATCAACAAGGAAAGGTAATGGGTTCTTCAATCTCAACTTTGGGTAGTAAAAATCTCGGTTTTATGATTTTATTTTAATTGATTTTGCTTGATTTGACATCTAATGGTTGGATTAATAAATGTTAATCTTTTGTTCCAATTTCTTAAGGTTTTATTTTAGAATGGTTTAAATTAGTGTTCTGGAAGGTTTGATGAGATTTTGATAGTGTATGAGACTATGGATGAAGATTGTAAGGTGTTTTCATGGTGTATCGGTTTTGATTTTCCAAATGGAGAAGAAGGCCGAAACTATTTTGTTGGTGATCGAACGGCATACCAGGCCAATCGATCAGATACACTATATGTGCAGATTTTTAGGCCAGCCAATCGATCGGCTACACAACAGTTTTGTGATTTTTGAAATTTATGCTCATTTGAATATTTTACTTAATTTAACGATTATAATGATTATGGGAGGTGTGTTATGTTAAAATTAGGCTACTGGAGGTGTGAAATTGATGATTGAGGTTTATGGATTATGTTTAAGTGTTGTCTTGTGGTATTATATTATGTGTTGATAATTATGCATGTTGATATTGAAGTACCTTGAACCTTTGAATGTTGGAATTCTTGTGATTAGAGTATGTTTCCAACATGGATATTATATGAAAAATGGTGAGTTGTGTTCTCTTATAATGAAGATGGTTTATGGGTAATTGATGTGATCATGTTGTGGCTTAATGTGTGGAAAAATCATGATGTGGAAGTGAGCGTTCGATTTCACATGGATGGATTTAAGCTTTATGGTAGATTTTGTTTTGATTTTAGTTGGGAATCATTGTTTTGAATGTATTTAAGCATGCGTATATTGTCTTATGTGTTTATGTCAAGCATTGGTCATGTGCTTAGAATATGCATGAATACACACACATGTGGGGAATCTACTATGAAATTATAGTTAATTATGCTTTGATTATGATGCATGAGGGGATTGATTGGGAGCACGTTCCATGTGTTAAAACCCACGTAGGTCTTTCTCACGCATGTATCATGATATCATGCATCATGGATCAGTAGTCATGAACGAAGTTTTACCGATATTTTACCGTAATTGATCGATTGTATGCAATGATTGAGATTGCGTGCCAGATTAATCGCTCAGTGAATTAATCGGAACTTGGTTGGTCCAAAAGGACATGTTTTCGATTTAAGTTCTTGTGTGAGACATGTATACTCCCCGGGTTGAGTCTAGTTAAATTGAGATATGTGGGGACGAGTTGTGTGCTTGTCCTGCGGATGAGATTATTTAGATTGTCATCTAGACCCTGAGAATCCAGAGTGGTACGCTTAGTGCACCAGCTACCACGTGTTCTAAGGTTCCCTGTGTGGGAATTTGGGCTCTCCCCCACCGCAGGAGATATCGCTGGGCGAACACACCTGCTCTAGGTTCTTTGTGTGAGAATTGGACATCCTTGGCCAGGATCGTCCAGGGCGAGTAGCTTTAGGGGCTGACAACCCCGACCCTCTTTTATTTCCTATGTGGAAATTAGACCACGTCTCGCCTTCGTGGCCTTGACCGTGTCCTGCCTGTGTGGCAATACTTGTGTTTACTCCTTTATGGAGGCATTCACCATTTGTATTGATGCATGTTTATTATGAATGCTATGCATGATTGTGTATCATGTGTTTGAAACGTTTGTCGTGCAGGGTGAATGAGGTTAATGTGATATGAATGCATAATCATAAATGGTGTGATTGAAACATTATTATGCAGGTTTATGTGATATGAATGCATGATCAGAAAGTGTGTAAATGAGACACTATTATGGAGGTTTATGTGATATGAATGCATAATCAGAAATGGTGTGATTGAGACACTATTATGCAGGTTTATGCGATATGAATGCATGATCAGAAAGTGTGTAAATGAGACATTATTATGTAGGTTTATGTGATATGAATGCATGATCAGAAATTGTGTGTTTGAGACAATATTATGCAGGTTTATGTGATATAAATACATGATCAGAAAGTGTGTGAATGAGATACTATTATACAAGTTTATGTGATATGAATGCATGATCAAAAATTGTGTGCTTGAGATACTATTATGTAGGTTTATGTGATATGAATCCATGATCAGAAAGTGTGTGAATGAGACACTATTATGCAGGTTTATGTGATATGGTTGCATGTTCAGAAAAAGGTGTGAAAGACACTTCTTATGTGATTTATAGGATTATCATGCTTGATTTGAGTAGATATGAACAATTACCTATGTGGGATGCATGTTAGGTTATAACTTGAACATTTATGACTTGACTTAATAGGTATGTCTTATGCAAGCTAGTTCTTATGTTTATAGTTAAATAGGTGTTTTAGCTAGTAAATGATGAGAAAGTGGTATAACATGTTAATTTTGGATCTGAATTGCTACACTGCCATGCCGTTGTATTTTTTGATTATTATAGTTGTATTCAAACCATTATTGAGTTTTTATACTCATCCCACTTTCCTTGTTTTGTTTTGGGGCTGCATGGCGTGACATGCAATCGAACAGGATCCTCTTTATAAGGAAAGGTCAGGGAGAGCTTAGGATTACGCGTGGAGGCCTCTAGACTTTGCATGTCTTTATAATTATTTGTTATGATGTTAGAACCCCTTGTGGAGTGGTTCTTCGTTTCAGACTTGTGATATATTATGTCTTTAGATTTGTTTGAGACCTTATTTTGAGCCAAGCGTGTTGGTTTTGGATTATTAGTATGGGTTTAAGACTTGTGGTTTAATTTAGAGTTAAAGTAGTTCTTTCGTTCTACTTATTTACTCATGCTCAAAGTAGTGCGTAACTCCATTAATTAGACTGCCCGTAGGTGAGGTATAAGTCTTCTGCTATTTCTTTAATCGTTTCTCTATACCGTCACCCCCGTGCGCTGGACCGGTCCTTAGACCGGGTTTGGCTCGGGTCGGGCAGTGCCGGGGCGTGACACATCTCACCTCTAATCACTCTTTTAATTAAGGTAGGCAAAATCTAATAGCTAGAAGAAATTCTCTCTAAAAATCATTAGAATAACTCCACACAAGTTTCCTAATATTTCTAAGCATTCCTTTTTGTTCCTTTTATGTTCCTAACCATTCTCATAGACTGCCCAAGTCTCAAAAGAAAATTTACCATAAATAAGAATCTAAATTGACCCGAAAAGGTCTAATTTAGGCAATCTTGCATTACAACGATAGATTGGTCCATGATCGACCGATTCTCTATATTTTCACTCAATTTCACACAACGATCAATTGGTCTCACCAAGCTATCGATAACTCTCATCTCAATAAAATTTCCAATATAAATTTTCAACCTGCCAATCGATCAATCCAATATGTCAATCATTCGGTCAATAATTTTTGGAAAACCTTGCAAAGCATTAAAGGGAAATTAATCGGGGCAAACCAGCAACCGATTGTTTTGAATAAAAATTTACATTTTTATTTAAAAAGTCTTCATCTCTCACCCACACTTTCACCTAAAATATATTTCCCCTTAAAGTGTATAAATGTGATGTCTGTGCAGATTTTTTACCTAACAAAATACTGATTTGAGTCTTCTTTCAGGTCCATCTTCAAAACATGATCTTTAGACATACAATGACTCAAAATTACACACATACATGACATTATTTTGATGTGCAACTTATTTGGAGGTTGGGCAGTAATGCAGTACTTAACCTCATCAATCTCAAAGCTCATTTGCATGAGGTCAAAGTCCCATTATGCTTTGTACAATTTACACAACCAATCCATGCCAAGTATAACATCTACTCCCTTGATAGGTAGAACATAAAAATTAGCCTAAATGGAATGTAGTTTAGGTTGGTACGACAACATTCATGAGGTTTTTATTAATTTACAAGAGAGAAAGGATCTTTGTGTTTTGTCATGTTGGATAAATAGGGTGGAGGGAAGGAAAAAGTGAGAAGATTTTGGTACCAAGTTTGTTGGTTGGCGATGACAATGTTATCCCTTGTTGATTTTTATAATTAGGGTTTAAGAGTAAATATTTTATCCAATGGAAATTAATTAGCTCCTACAAGGGTTAAATAAAGGTAGATTAAGGCATTGTTTGGATGTCGCTTTATGTCATCTGGAAAACTACTTTTGGTTAAAATCATTTTTTGAAAAATAAAGCAAAAGCAGGTAATGTTTGGATATATATTATAAATAATCAACTTTTAAAAAACATTTTGAAAATCTTGTTTGGGTAGCCATTGTATTTTATACCATCTCCGTTATGAAAATGCCTGCTTTGCCCTCCAATAGTTAGAGGAAAAGAGGTCAAGTAGATGAGGGTGGTCATCAATGGCAGATGAGGGTGGCCATGATGGGAGGAAGAGGGGAAAAGGAGTTAGCGAAGGAGAAAAGAAAAAAAAAAAAGTGCAAGGGCAATCATGGAGGCAGGAGAAAATACACGCAGGAGAAAATGTGCACAGGCGAAAAGGAAAAAATATAAAAAGGAGTTATGGAAAGAAAGAGGAGAATGATAAAAATGCCAACTCGTGATAGTTTTGCCTTTTCCTGATAAGCTTTTAGCCTAAGTCTCCTTGTGAAGAGAGTTCGGTAGAAAATGGGTAAAAAACAAAAGCGGGTAAAAACAGTGGTAAAAGCATTTTTGAAATAAAGTGAGGCTTTTGGTCTGAATTGCCTAACCAAACAAGATTTATATGTAAAGCAATGAAAAACGGATAGAAAGCGGTCACCTAAATACAATTAAGGAAATAGGTATATAAAAGCAAACCAAAGAGACATTAAGGGTTTTCACATAACCATTATAATGCCAAGCACACAAAGTGAAAATTACAAAAATTGCCACTTAAACTAGGCTTGATGTTGAAATTGAGCTTGTTCAACGTGGCTTAAGAGCTACTAATTTACTTCAATACTATAAACTCGACTCGCTAGGCTCAAGGGACATAAGCCAAGCCAATATGAACACAATTTTGCTTACAAAACATGTATAAGCAATGCATGGTATGTAAGTACAAATACAAATTAGCGCAAACAGTGTTCATATATGGGCACCTTAATTTGGCTAACAAATCAAATTTAGTTGATCAAAACGTGAGATATATTGTTGAACTTTTAGAGGACTTAAATATTGCCCCTAGGAGAGATTAGACAGAGGAACAAGTCCAAATTTTATATCTTTTCCATTCTTAATTAGGGGAGACTGAGGCTAGTAACTTCCTGAAAGTCATTTGTTGCAACCCTTAATATATATATATATATAGAGTCCAACTCGTAGCTCAGAGAGTAATCTTACAAGTCTACAACAAGATATTTGTAGGGACCATATATATTCAATTACAATAAGTAAGATTAAACATTATTAATGACTTGTTCAACAGCCCGTAGGAATTATTAGCATTTTCCAAAAGATAACTAGAACAAGTCGAGTTCAATGCTAAAGGTTGCACAAAGGAGCGAATTTTAGATGAGGAACGTAGTAAACCATGCAACACACAGGAAATCCCCACTCTGAGAAACCCTTGAATTGGTGATGCGAGTGACCACCATAGCATCAATGTATACTACAAAATTCATGCTATGCTATCACGTCTCATATTGTAAACAAAATTCATAACGAAAATGTTTCCATGACCAAGCCCCGTTCTTTACAGCCTCTATGTACTAACACTTTATGAACCATATCAGTACTCCGTAGGCTTCCAATTCAAAAGCCCTTGTCTCACAAAATATATACTATTACAAAAAACAAAAAAGAGTAAAGATACACGCCTTGCCAACACCCATATGATAGCCCGTCTTCATTACAAAATCCACCTAAGAACATCCAAGAGACATGACACGATGGAATGATATTCTCACTTTTCTATTATATGTAGAACTATAACAAAAACTACATATAAGGCTGGACATTTATATCTGACTTTACAACCCTGTTTGCTGCGGATGCGTCTAGCCTGACCAAATATTACAGAACATAGGAACAGAACGAAAAAAGGACTTTTACCGCATATGAGCTTAGGCCAATTTCAGCGTGCTACAACAGCTTCCTCCTCGTCTAACAGCTCTTCTGCCGTAGGACGACCAATCTTTGTGACCAAATTTCACCCAAAAACATACCAAGAAACAAAACACTCTGGCAGTTCTATAATGGCTGTTCAACTAAAACGAAAACAAGATTGCATAACGGCAATAGTATATGAATTTTAACTGTCTGCTAATGCTAGACAAAAGAGACGGCAGAAACGCAAGAACAGAATCCGGCCAATTCTTAGGATTCTTCACGATCAACAGCTTTCTCGTCTTTCGACTGTGGCAGCTCATTGAGGTCGAAATTTAGAACATGTCGGCCACCCGTCACTGCCTCCTCGTCTTCCGTCGGTGGCAGCTCATTGAGGCAGAAATTCAGTCGGCCACCCGTCACTGCCTCTTCCTTCAGTGCAGCTGACCTCTCAGGGGCAATGGCGGAGCCGCCGCGAGAGTGGCTACTCTTGTGGCCACCCAGAGCCGGCCCTGACGGAAACTGCTTGTGACAAATCTGACAGGTATGGCTCTTGGAGCCTGAAGGTTCTTCTTTCTGTAATTGACCGGCACGACCAGAAGAGCTGCCCTTTTTATTCCAGTGGCTCCTCATGTGGCTCCCTAATGCCTCGGTGGAACTGAACGTCTTCTGACACGTCCCACACTCGTATCCCGCAATGACAGCCTGCTGCTCTATCTTGCTCGTACTGCTCACGGATTGAATACTGGTTTCGCATTTGGATTGCTCTTTGGGTTCTTCCTCCAAGCCACTCAATCTGTACGGCTTTTTTCTGTGCATATCTTGGTTGTAGTTTTCCTTATCCGCTCCTCTTTCATTGAACCTGATTATCTTCTTCGAGCTGGAGAGCTTGCTCATCTCATCCTGAACCGTCAAACATAATTTTTTGCTTGCCTCCTGGAAAACGCCCGGCGACCCGGCTGCTGGTTTATGGGGACCAAGCTTCCGGCCTCGAGGGGCGGTCACCGTCCAGTGCGGCAATCCTGCGGTCAATTCCGGAGTCGCCACCGGTTGCTTGGCTATGATCTCGCAGGCGCTTCGCTTCCTGGAGACTGAAATCGTAGGAGAAGTGATGTTCTCCTCGCTGGCGGTCGAGCGCTGGTTGATCCTCCGGTAGGTCCTCTTTGACTTTGGGTGGCAATTCATATGGTCGTACATGGACTTAGACGAGAAGATCTTGAATCACTCTGGGCACGAGTGCCTCAAATTTGGCTCCGCCATTGACGCTTCCTTCACATCTTTAGCTTGCATCTTCACAAACGATCTTCTCCCCTTGAAGCTTATGATAAAGACTCGTACAAATGACACCAAAGAACTCTGTCTCTCTTCCTTCTTGATCTTCTCTCCGATCTTCTGCCCCGGTTACTTGCAGTCTATGTGATCAGGAGCTCCAAACCTCAAAAACCCAAAAAGGATTCGAGCTCTAAAATGATCCTGGGAGCTGAAAGAAACAACAGAGTAATCTTGAATCTGATAGGCATAATATCTGTATCAAACTGCGCGAACAAGGGAAAAAATGGACAAAGACATAGAGCTCGAAACGACCGCCTTCCTACTATTGACCCAATTTTAATATAAGATCAAGATAATTCCCGTCCAAGTGCACATCTGTTCATACCTAATACGATTCTCCCCGTCCGAGTGAACAATTTTTTTAACACGAACCGAGTGAAGCACTGGAGGAAGGCATATATGCTTTTATACTTCCTGGTTTCCTAATAGAACGTCCTTATAATGCTATCCAGGGTTCCTTCTATGGACTTCAAGGAAGTTTGACCAAGAACCAAGGATTGTAGATTAAACAGAAATCGTTTGGGTGACTTCCGATTCTTGACATGCTCGCACTACCAGTAGACTAAGTAAAAAAACGAGTCTATATGCACCCCACTATTCTCCTCATACCCTATTATACTCAAAGTTTATGAGGGGGTTTACGAGGTTATTAAGGTACTGAGGGGATTATTAGGGTGCATATAGACTCATTCCAAGTAAAACTGTTAGAATTTACCTGTGGGTGTTATTTCCGTTTTGGTGGACTGTATTTTGAAAGGGAATGGAGGCAATTTAGAGCGTTTAGCAAACAAGAGCAATGTTCTTCCCATTCAACTGTCATAGTGCATAACCTAGTGCATGCATCACAGCCATTAATTTTATAGAGCCCACCTTGTCAAAAACATCAGAGAATAGAGATGAATGAAGTACGTCATGCAGCAGTAACCTTAAGCATTTTTTTAAACCATAGTAATAATTTTTCTGAGAGGCTAGTTGCAATGGATTTGATTTCCATATCATCGTATAAAGTGTGAAAAAAATCACGTAAAGCACTTTAAGAAAATTCTCACGGTGAAGGAAGGATTAGTCGAGATGGATTTAATTGAACTTGTTTAGCATGACCAATATTTATGACTAAATTTTTGTGACCAATAACAAAAGGGCTGCCACATTAAGAAGTAAGTGGTGGGAGAGAAACTTAGAGAACTAAATCTAACAGCGAGGTTTCCCCCTCCACATGTCTACTAGTCATGAAATATTTTTGGATTTGATTCCTATAATCATCACATAAAGTATGCGAAGAAAATTCCATGGTGAAAAAATGATTAGTCGTGATGAATTTTATTTCCATTTTCATCACAGAAATTGCAAGGTGAAAATTCTATAGAGAAGGGACGGTTAGTCACAATGGATTTATTTTGGTTTGTTGTTATATATGAGTACATGAATCCATGGTCTTTCTTTGTATCAATGTGTTGATGAACTATAAATAGTACCTTAGTAGGTACATTTATTTGAGTTACTAGTATACGAGGTATGTTATTGTGAGTTGTAATCTTAAATTTGAATGTTATGATAATCTATATATACTATTATTAAAGTGAGAAGAAGGGATGAATTTTTTGCTTTGTTATATCTATATTGCCCTTGAAAAGAAACTCTTAATTGATTTAGAACTCAAGAGACCTAAAATATTGTAATAATTTCTCTAATACATTTTACTTTGTAGATAGCCACATAAAAAATATGGTTTTCATAATCCTAATTAGTTTTGAACTTGTCAAGCTTTATTTGTATAATATATTAACCCTATAGGCGCATAAAAAAATATAGAATTCAAAGTCCTAATTGATCTAAAACATATGAAACTTCACAATAAAATACAAGTATCGAAATATGTAATAGGCAAGAGACTCCAACTCTTAAGTATTTACACAAATATATCCAACTCTTATCCTGATTAGGTTCTATGTTTATTTAGAAATCATACCTAAGGATGCTAAGAGAAAGACACAAGTTTTCCTTAATACAAAGACTATTTTTTAGACCTTTCTTAGTCTGAACACAACAGAAAATAGAATTAGCATTTGGGTTTCCTGGTGTGAGCATAACCTCACCCTGACTCAAAAGTCACAAAATCAAATTTTCCTTTCTAAATACCAAAGCCACTTACCTCTTCTCTTTACATTTTCTCTAATTTCTCTATAAAAATTATAGACTTCGTCCATATCTTATGGGACATCCTAATTGATTAATTAAAACTTGTGATACTTTATATATATTGCGATTTTGCTTCTTTTTATGTTTTTACTCTTAAATATCATTTCTAATGTTCATGTTGAATAATTTTAGCTATAATGAGCTACCAGAAGGGTATGTTATTGATGTTAAAAATTATGAAGAGTATTTAAGTATTATGTGAAATTACATGTTGATTGGCTACACATGTTAGGATTGCTTATCTTGAAATCTATAATTGAATGATTCCTTATGTGTTAAGCATGATTCAAGTAAGATATAACATGAGAATGAACTAATATATCTTCATATATAAATTGTGGGTGAATGGTGGTGTCATGTCTAAATTCAAATGTATATGAATATGCTTGCATAGGTTTAGCATGAGGTTACACTTGACTTGATTGATGGTTTTCAATAGTTTTCACTAATTATTTAAGTTAGAAATTATGATTAGATGTTAAAGAGCATTGTGGTATGATGATGGTTTTCTTGCAAAACATGTTATTATGCTTAGAGTTAAATGTTTATGCCATGTACACACACATGTGGGGGATGATCATGATAATGTGGGGTAGTATGATTATAAATGATGCATGAGGGGTTGATGAGAACACTTATCATGAATTAAGATTCATATAGGCCCTGCCCACGTATGTACCATGTTGCATGCATTATAAAATAAATTTTTGAATAAGATTATCGAGATTTAGCTTTGGTTGATCAATTAGATGCAATGATGTGAGATTGCATGCCAAATTAATCAATCATTAGCTTTTCAAAAAATTGGTTGGTTCGAAAAGACATGATTTCAATTTGAGTTCCTGTGTGGAACATGGATATTCCCTGGGTTGAGTCAATCTGAATTGATATTGAGTTGAGTTGAATGAGGACGAGTTGTGTACTCGTCTTACGATTGAGACTTTTTAAGATAGTCATCTAGACCGTAAGAATCTAGAGTAGTACGCCTTTGTGCACCGGCTACCACGTGTTATAGGTTCCCTGTGTGGGAATTCAGACTTTTCTGCCACAGGAGATGTATAGGGCGAACACACTTACTTTAGGTTCTTTGTGTGAGATTCAGACATTCCTTTGCAAGGATTGTCTAGGGCGAGTAGACTTAGGGGCTGACTACCCCAAACACTTTATGTTTCCTGTATGAAAATTGGACTATGTCCAGCCTATGTGGCTTTATTGTATTTCTCTTCATGATGAAGATATTCACTATTTGTTGACATTGCATATGTATGAGATAATATTATGTCCATATTACACAGGTTGTGTAGGGATAATTGAGATTATGTGACACATGTATATATAATTTATTATACATGATTTAGTATCGTGTGATTGTGACTCTTATTGTGCATGGTGAATGATCTATGGATGAATGATATGAATATGCATCATGTGATTACGTGTTGAAGACACATGTTATGCAGGTTGAATGTCTATAAAGAAGAATGACTTGATATGCATGATTATGGATATGATTGTGTGAGAATCACTTATTATGCAGAATGGATATTATGTCATGATGTGATTATGTATGTCATGATCAGTATATATGAGATACTTATATGCAGGATGTTATGTATGAATAAATAGGGGTACTGTAAGGGATTAATCAGAAATGGTGATATCATGTTAAATATGGATCTGAATTACCATGTTGATGTGTTGTGACTATTTTTCTTATTAATGTTACCGTATTTCAAACTTTACTGAGTTTTACTCACCCCTCTTTTTGTGTTTGTTTCGGGGCTGCATGACGTGATATGCAGATAATCATGATCCCTCTATGAGGGATGCTTAGGATATGAATGGGAGTAGGCGAGGATGCCTCCAGATATTGTTTTGTCTTCTAATTTATGCTATTATGTTTATAGAACACCTTGTATTAATAATTATGTTTTATACTAGTGTACACTTGATGCTTCTAGACTTATTTGAAATTTTTTTATTTTGAGCTACGTGTTAGCTCAGGATATTATGTATGTGGGTTACCTTTGAGGATTTACTTCAACATTATTATCCTTTTTTTATTTTTACATTATTTCTCTTACACAAAGGATTATAGGTGCATGATTCTGTGTTTGGTGTTAATACCCGATTAAGGGGTTAAAGTCTTCCTCAATGCACTTTCGTCACCTCGTATGGTTCGACAGGCCCCTGGAGCGGGTTTCAGCTCGAGTAGGGTGAGCGCCAGGGTGTGATAGAAGCAGCTCATGTGTCAACTCGGGACAACCTTCAATAAATATTTTATTTTTTTCTTTAAAAAATTTAAAACGTGATAGCTTTCCAACTATAAGTCAGAATCATGCGTTCTTGATACCGATGGACTCGTATTGACGAACCATTCGAAACAAGACCACTTGTGGATAAGTTTTATCGTAGTTTTACCTTGAGTCTTGTCTATGAGGTATGCTTCTCGAGGTCATTACTTACGGGACGTTCGATTTAAGTGACTTAAAAAACGTTACGCTCATCTTTTAGCGCTCTAGCACAAACTTTTAAAAACTTTATTTAAAATAATATTTTACTAATAAAAATATGCTAAAAACTGTATATTTAGTTTTAAAAACTTACCAAAAATCGGGGTTGTCACAAGCATACCCATAATAACATTCATGCATGAATAACATGAAAGATAGTTTTAGAACTTGTAATATTACATTATAACAGGTGGTTTGGAGGGGATATTAAAAAACCTACAAGCTACATAGAGATAATATTAACATTTTCAAGTTTATTGTGCACTTCCTCTTAAATTTTTCTCCAACTAATCTCTTATAATACTTTATTGAAGTTTCTAATTGGCTTATACTCAATGATTAATTGATTCACCTAACCATTTCTAAAGCAAGAAGTGATAAATACAACTCTATCTTCACCATATGCATTTGCACATACACTTTAACTAGTTGACTTAATTCTATGACCCTAAGATGCACCAACTTGAGTATGTGATTTCAGAAGGGAACTTGTAGTCCGTAAATACTTATCACTCAAGGTTATAAGTTTATGCTTAAACATACAACATTAGTTGGGACTGCTAGGCAGGCCACACATTAAATCTTGTATGATTTGATTCATGAATTTTTGTTCCATGGTTACATACTTACCTGCTTAAGTAAGTGCATAAATTGTCGGTCATTCTGGTCATCATGTTTATTTCATATATGATCGAATGCATGTTGTTTTTATCTTGTATGCAAGTGTATGTCTTGGATGTTAGTAAGCTCATGGGTGGTTTTCCACCATGCATACTTGTTTATGCATAGATATCACAAAAATGGAGTTCCACTACGATATATAATTGCAAAAGGATGACCCTAACCATAGATCCAACGAAGTTATCACGACCTCAAAATTTTAGGGTTGAAAATTATAAAGTTTAAGTTATTGTGTACTAGTAATGATTGTGCTTTTAGTCACTTATTTTGCTGATTTATGCAGGGACCCTCATTTTCATGTACTTCTTGCATATATGTTAAAAAAGATCTCTCAAACTTTTTAGTCGTGACAAAAGATGCACAAAAAAATAAAACAATAAGTCACAAGGGAAAAACATATTATTGAATCGATTTGACTGTGTTGCTTCAACCAAAGAGCAAAGGAGGACTTTACCTCAACAAATCATTGGCATTTGCTTACTTGCATCCACAATGGAAGAAGATAAGGAAGGGGCAGGGGATAAGGAATAGGGGTAAGGGAAGGTAGAGTATTGACAATGAAGGAGGAGGAGGGGGTGTCATTAAAAAAAAAATTGGTCACAAAATTAGTATTCACAAAGGAGGAAAGAGCATTTTAGCTTGTGATTCATATTTTCTGAAAAAAATCTATTTGATGTGTGGAGACATCAACACTAACCCAATAAAATGTAAAACACTTGAGATTTGGAGATACTCGCGGTTACCCTCAATATCCTAAAGGTTGATTTTGAAAAGAATTGTAGGTAATTAAGAGCGTTTAGCTAAAAAAATCTCTCCCCTTTCAAGTTTCCCTCAATTTCCTGGACTAATCTCCCATCTTTGAGCAACTGGTAGAGGTTTAGGCTTACAGGACTAAAACTCTTGTGTTTGATCCATGCCCTTGATTTCACGCGGGTGCTGTTGCATTTCTCATTTTGGTCCACCAGAACAGCAGCTTGCATGGAGAGGATTGAAGGGAAGCATTTTCTATACTGCAGCGACAATGGGCCTAATATAAAGAATGTATGAGAACCCTTCATTTATGCGCACATGCTAATACATTTTAATTAGCGCCAATAAGCAAATGTGTCACACGCTAGATGTTACTTACTAATATGCACTAATATGTGCACCATAGATATTATGGATGTTACTACTAATATGCACTAATATGTGCACCATAGATATTATGGATGTACGGCTTTCATGCATTCCTTAAGTTGGGCTCTTTGCAAGTAAAAAACATTAAAAATACTTCTAAACTCAAGATAGTGGTGTTATTGTACAAGTAGCTAAATGGGCTGGGTTGGCTTGCATTGGCACGTCCAGTGGAGGCCAACCCTCAGGACCTCAGGGTAGAGAGCCCACCCCAGGCACAGACACCCAATCAGGCCCCATTGGGTGCCTGCCCAACCAAGTGCTAGCCTTACCGGGTGCAAGCTGCAGCATGGTTTTAAAACCCGGACTCATTCGGCTGGTTCGACCGGACCCAGTCAAAAATCTAGGCCGAGTCGTGTGGGTCACTTTAGCATGCCCGGTTGAACCGGTAACTTGGATGACCGGGCCGGTTTGGGTTTTAACAAAAAAAATACTGACCTGGAAGGACGAAGGGGGAAGAGAGGGAGGGGAAGGGGAAGGTGGGTGTGGGGAACTGCCGGGGCCGCTGAGCTGTGCTTGTAAAACCTCCCCGGAATTAGTAAAGGTGGGGCATTTCTAATGCTCCTATCATCGCCGACTCTCCGGATGGAATGAAGGAAGGGGGGACAGAGGACCGGGGTGCCGGAGAGGAGAGGGAGGGGAGGGGAAGGGAAGGGGGAGAGGAAGAAGCGTGCTCCGCGACGAGGAAGGGGGGCAACAGCCGTGTCCGGGTGGGGTTGATGGAGGAGTCAACGGTGGAGAAAGGGATGTAGTGGAGAGCACACGGAAGGCGGTGGGGGAAGCATTCAGGACCCCAGGTGGGAGCAGAGAGCGTCAAATATCTAGGCAACGAGGGAGGGTGGGAAGGCATCGACGTCAAGCTGGAGGGAGTGGTGGAGGGCGAGGTTTTGGGGAGGAAAAAGTATTTTATAAAAATAGGTCAACCTAGGTTGGCCCCGAGTTGAACCCAGTTAAACCGGGCAGGGTTTTAAAACAATGAGCTGCGGTGGCGTGACGCAGGCCAAGTGTTGGTTTTTTTTATATATAAGATTATCGAAGGGCCAAGCAGGCCAGCTAGGCCCAAGTGTTACGGGCCGTGCTAGGCCATGGCCAAGCGGGCTGGGTCGACACAACCCCTCAACAATTAGGCTCTGAGTACGTTGAAAGGTGGCCACGGGCCAGGCTAGCCGGCCAGATACAAGGTCTCAAAGTAACTTGACTCCGTTCTAGTTTTTACAAAGAAAAGAAATATACTTTAATTGCTATGGCAACCGATGTAACGTAACCGCCTCACTGGCCTTCCCATGATTAACAAAGTGCTTCAGCCCGATTAAGCTTCTAATCACGTACAACTTTTGACCGTTCACTCCTTTCATTGACTTGATTCCCATGTGACTAGAGGTGGGGCCACTGGGCCGTGGTCCATGGGACAAATTTAACTTCCAGCCTCAAACTTAAAAACGCGCTAATGCGCCGTTTCCCATCGGAAGAAGCCTCTCAAAGGAAGACCAGGGGCACTTTCCCTGCAGGAGCAAGAAAGAGTTTCGTGGTGGCCAAGGCTGGACCGTCTCTAAGTCCCCTTGGCTTACGCCGCTTAGCAGACGAGATAGAGCAAGATATGCTCAGATAATATATACAAGCCAGAGCCCAGTTAGAACCCAATCTGTGAGGGAGATGGGGATTTGCTTTATAATAGAGTTTCTTTTATATGAGCTCACGTTAGAACATGAGCATGAATTTATATTAACTTTCTTCTTATTACTAACTACAGCGGTAATTTAGTTGCGTACGTGCAAAGCGCATCAGAGAAAGCCTATTTAACAAGCACTATACAATCATCCTGAGACATTGAGTAGACGGCTAAAGAAAGTTTGATCCAAACTTGGTAGAGTTTTGCAATGCTTGTAGTAGTCCTGTACCGCAATTTTCGTTTCCATTGGCATTGGAGAACAAACACATCTTCCTGGTTCAATACTTGTAGTCTTGTACCTAAATACTTGTAGACCTGGGAAAATGGCGAAAGCCGAACTCCATTGACCAGCCAAAATTATCATTCTTATTTAAAGTATAAAATATATTTTTTCCATTTTAAATTAATAACTCAATTTGACAAAAAAAAATTATTCTATATTAATAACTTTATTTTGTAAAATTTAAGTAGTTAGGTATTTAAAAAAGAGTATCCTAAGCTTATTTATTCATCTCTTAGATGTGGGTTTCACCATTTAATAAAAATTACTATTTTTTTAAATATAACTATTAATATGAGATGTAGGGAGCACTCCATTAGTGAGGTCTACGCTTTCATTGGGTGATGCAATCATATGGGACAAAAATGTTGCATGCCTCACTTCCTCATTGTCTAAAGTCATTATTATTGCTCTCTTCTTTCATGTATCCTCATCCCTTCCTCTCTCTAGATACAGTTCAGCTGGGTGCGCATCTCACCTATTACGGTGGGAATGCCCAATCAATGCCAGCGAGCTTATCTGAACCCCCTCTCTCTTTTACCCCATATATTTTTTTCCTTTTTTCCATTTTTTAATTTCATTATTTTCCAGCAAAGTCGACAATCACATTGGTCACACTTCTAATGATAGTAATGATGTTTAGATCATTATCGGCCATGTTTCTACCCCCTATTTTACCAATTGTCAAGAAAGTAAAAAGAAGGGGCTACGTGTGGCCTCAACTAAACGAGGCCAAAAAAAGCTACAACTAAGTGCAGCCTTTTCCATTTTTTCTTGCTCGTTGCTTGGAAGAGAGTAAGAAGAAGAATGGAGGAGGAGGTGGAGAAATGGCACCGGCGGAGGTCATAATGGTGGGGGAGGAATGGACCGGAAAGAAAATGCCAACACTATGTCATGTTGGTGATGACACAACTCTAGTGTAGAGAAAGAAAGAGTGAGGTAGGATATATTTGTTGGACTTGTCTAGCTTGACCCATTATCATGACTAAGGTTTGGTGACCACATCGGTGTTAGAATATAAAATTAATATAAAAAAAATTCCCTTTCTAATAGCTCAAGTTTTAGGGAAATTGGGTGAGCTTTTGAAGAATTTGGTTATCTTACAAATGGGAGGATGCCATATCACAAGTAGTGATAGAAACTTGAAAACCTATGAAGAAGTTTCCAAAGCTCCCACCTCCGTGAAACTTGGAAATCTATATAGAATTTTCCAAAGCTCCCCCCTTCACATTCACATGTCCATTGATCAATATATAATTTTAAGTGGGAAAGTGAAATATGAGGTGAGTTGGACATTAATTTTGGGTTAGGAGAGGGGAAATAGAGTTCTAATTATTCACCAACGTAGCCGCTGGTGAAGGTTTGTTTACCATCCATTACCCCAAATTGATGTCATACGTATTAGCACACAAATTTCATGCAAAATTTAATTTTTGTGACAGTTTTGTGCACTAATAGGAGCATTCATATGGCCTCCATGAAAATTGGCATGCAGATAGTTAAACATCTAAACAAGAGGTAAAGGAAGTTGGCACTTTACTTCAAATTTCATGGCCAATTTCATTTTAGCATGAGAGAAAATTACGAGTTAATTAGAACTGCATTGAACAGCCAATCCAGTGAAAAGGAAAATTAGTCTGAGAATAAAACTGCATACTATCACTGTGATTAAGGTAAACCACACACCAAATATTTGTTTGTGAACTGAGCAAAAAGAAAGGAAATAACCCTCATTACTATGTGCAAAGCAGCTTAGAGGGCGGCACTAGCTATATCAACAAAACTTTCAAGCACTGATCCACTGATCCTTAGACCTAGAGACAGACATGTCTTCTTCTTCCATGGCCGGAAACTCGTTGAGGTCGAAACCTAGAACAGACTGGACGGCTCCCTCTTCGTCCTCTTTTTCCTCCTCTTTGGAACCAAGAATGCTGAATTGGACGAGGATGGGAGCGGTGGAGGCGGGGGCGGCGGTGATAGGGGCGTCGCCCTGCCTATGAAGCCTTTGGTGCCCTCCTAGCGCCTGGCCTGACGGAAACCCCTTACTGCAGATCCTGCAGAAGTGGGTCTTGGCTTGAGAGACCTCCATCTCCTTCTCCTGGCCGGCCGGGGAAGAGGGGGTTTTGCCTTTTCGGTGGCTCGTCTTGTGTCCACCCAGTGCCTGGTGGGAGCTGAAGCTCTTCCCACAAGTGCCACACTTGAACCTCCCACCAGTCACGACTTCATCTTCTATTGCGCTCAGCTTCCTCTTTTTGGTCTTCTCCTCGACCATCTCGCTCGTCGTCTGATTGCTGGTGTTGCTCTTCAATTCCTCCTTATTTTCCCTCTCCTCCCCCTTCGAACTAATTAATCGATTCAAGTTTCTCCGGTACACGTCTTCATATTCGTACCCGTCGCCCGAATAGTAATCTTCTTCATCTTCATCGTCTTCGATGGGCCTCGTCATCTTTGAGGAGCTTAATCCACCTATGTCAGCTTTCACAGGGTCCTTCTGAGCTAGCGACAACCAGCTTCCTACGTCCTTCCAAGAGGGCACCGGCCGCCCACCAGCGGGCTCCCAAGGAGCAGGGACCGGGTTCTTCCGTGGCCGCGCTGCGGCTGACTTCCTAGCCGTGGCAGGCCTCTCCGCCGTGATGCCGGAGTCCCTCATTTTGCCTGAGTCCGAAACAGTCGCAAACGAGTTATTTTGGGCGGCGGAGTTGGGCGGGTTCATCCCCCGGTAGTTCCTCTGGGGGTGGCATCTCATGTGGCCGTACAGAGCCTTCTCGGACGGGAAGCTCTTGCTGCACTCCGGGCACGTATTGCCCGGCTTGGGCTCAGTTTTTGCAGGCTTCATCGAGGCTCTTCCTTGTTCCGGAACCAGTCTTCCTTCCCCTTGCAGTTCAGTCACTACCTTCCGCTTAAGTTTCAGAACAAGCTTCATTCAAGCTTGAACACAATCGTCTCTATACTATCCAGACTCCGAGCTCCTGTTCCAGCAGTGATTGGAGAGACACAGAAACCAATTCCGCCTGCAATGAGCTTGACAGTTAGGACCTACCCGCAAAAACAACGTACAAAGTGATACAAAAGCAGAAAAGAGGAAATCGATCTGACACTCCGGAGAGTAAATCACTACAGACTACAGAGATAAATAGAGCAGAGGCCAAATTGGCCAATTTTCTCTGGAGCAGTCCTAGAAGTAGTGATCTACCCCGTTGGCCACCGCCTTCCAATCAAAATACTCCTAACTCAAATCGAAGTCACCGGAATCAGCTAACCTCAAGTAGGAGTCGGGGAGTGATCAAATACAAAACCAACCAAAAAGTGGCTCAACTTCGTATAAAGAGTATGCACGCTGATCTTGTATTGAAAATGCCGCGTGCTAAATTTTTACTCTCTGCTTGCCTTTTAGGGTTAACAGCATGCCAAATATGGAATGTGTTTAATTATAAGTTTCCTTTTTAAGCCTTGAATACACGCTTAGCTACTCTAATGTGCCCACTGGAAAAAAACCTAAAATGGGAAACTTTAATGCACCAAATCCCGAAATCCGTGTACCGCGTGCTGTATTCGAAGAGAGATCTTCTCCGGCACCGGTGGGCCTATGTCCACCGCCTTGCAAGCAAAAAGTTTGATCAGCAGATTCAGCACCTTTAGATCACGTTAATGGCTTCCACATTAATTGTTGCTGCTCATGGAGGGCTGGGATTGTGGTTGATTATGCCTATGCACAAATAAAAAGGGGCTAAATCCGAGTTTGAAAGATAAGCTCAGACACCCACACTCCTAAGTGGGACTCCCTTATCATGATACGATTTGTTTGCCTGTGCCTCAACCAGATGACCATATCTGAATTTGATTCCACAACGCAGCTCCAATCCAAAACCTGAAAACCGTCCGTTTTAAGATAGGAGAATCTCATAATCTCATCTTTAGAGTCCTTGTTCCTGTTAATGAAATTTAATTTGCAAATAAAAATATTTATTCCATACCCTAGGGCACTTCTTTCTCTAATCTTTCATTTTCAATACATGTGAAGAAAAAACAAAAGAAGTAACTGCTAATGGTTCTACGAACAAGATAGGACATAAGCATGGATCCCCCTTACCTCTCTCAGTTCTATCCCACTCGCAGGCCCTAACTGTGGCACCTGTGGAAAAAAAAATCAATTCTACCACATTCTTTGGGCTTGGACCATTAATTAGCTCACATTACTAATCACGTAGCCAATTAAACAATATTAGCAAAGTTGTTACGTATGAACACCTTCCAATTCTACTAAAGCAACTTCTCTCACCCCTTTAGATAAACTCCCGAAGCCGAACCTCTTGATGTCAAGAGGAAGCGTTGCTGTACTAAAGTCAGAGCATGAGATTAATTCGGTTAGCTCATTATAATCAAATTTCAAAGGATATTTTGAAGAAGAAATAAAGTGAAATCAAATGGTGGGAATTTTTCTTATTCGCGTTGATGTTGTGAAGCAGACACGTTGTGCTTATATAGTCGAATTTTGATTTGACGATCCAGATGCCTTCTCTCATGCAATCGCACATGAGTTAGGGCCCGTATTAATGGTATTCTTTAAACGAAAAGGTTAACATGATACCAAGCTCATGTGCCTTAATGAACCATTAGATTGAGATTTAACCGCTGATTAATAGAGGGGGTTGTAGGTAATTCAAACCCGCTTGCCCCCTAGTAATGTGCATTGTTAGATTGAAATTCGAGTACGTGAGATGCATGGGCTCACGCTACTCATACTAACATGACTTTTTTTTATTATAATATAACAATTTTAAATTTGAACTATCCTAATTCTTCTAACAAAAAAAATGTAATATTATCTATAAATTCCCTAAAAGCTTTTAGGGCCTGTTTGGATTGATAGTTACCGAAAAATATAGAAAGTAAATCTGGGTAAAAGAAAAATTGGGAGATTCTTAAAAAAAATTCATTGTTTGGTTGAATTATTGATGTCATATAAATTTAAAACTTGAATCTACCAATGGTTGTATTTATGGTGGAGTTAGCAATGGTGGTAGAGGTAGTAGTAGTGTACGATAGTAGTGGCAGTGGTGGTGGTGACGAGGGTGGTGATTGTGGTGATGGTAATAAAAAAGGAGGTGGTGGAAGTGGTGGCGGTGGCGATGGTGGTAGTAGTGGTGGTAAGGGAAGAGGGGGGTGAAAACTAGGGAATTTTTAAAAGATTACTTTCCTTTCCCCCACTTTCCACTAATCCAAACACACCCTTAAAGTATTTAAACAATTATATGTGCATTATGATGTGAACCCTTGGATTGCACACAATTAACGTTGTTTAGGTTCATACGATAGCCTAGAGGAGGGGATTTTTATTTTTTAATCACAAAAGGGGAGGGATCTTTGTACGTGTTTTGTGATGTTGGAAAAAATAGGGTGGAGAAGAATTCTAATCCCCTCATGAAACTTCACTAGGGAGGCCCTGGTGAAGCAATAAGAGCCAAACATGTACGCTTTACATGAGAAGACATAACAAGAAAGAAAACTCTTCCAAACAGCATGTACAAATTTTTTTGTATGGCCCAATCCTTTGTTTTTTTTTAAAAAAATATATTATTAGCGATGCTCATAATGAATGTCGCTATTAGTATCTGTATTGGCAACGTATACTATATGCGTCGCTAATACATACTTTTTTAGCGACATATATATGTATACATCGCTAAATATTAGGTAATAGCGACGCATAAACATATGCGTCGCTACTACCCGGCCTATTAGCGACGCATAATATTATGCGACGCTAATAGTTTTTTTATTTTTTAAAAATATAATTCCCTTCTCTCTCCTCTCTATCTCTTCCTCTCTCCCCCTCATTCTCACTCTCTTCCTCTCTCTCTCTCTCTCCCCTCTTTCCCTCTCCTCTCCTCTCTCTTCCTCTCTCTTTATCTATCTCTCTCTACACTCACTCACTCTCTCTCTTCCTCTCTCTACCCTCTTTCCCTCTCCTCTCTCTCTCTCTCCTCTCCTCTCTTCTCTCTTCTCTCTCTCCCTCCCTCCCTCTCTCTCTTTTTTGTTTTTTTTTTAAATAAAAAACATTATTTGCGACGCATAATGCTATGCATTGCTACTACATCATATCCCTAAGCGTCGCTACTACCCTAAGGTAGTAGCGATGCTTCAATGTATTCGTCGCTATTATTATTTTTTTATGTTTTAAATTTTTTAAAATAATTTATAATTAAAGAAATTCTCTCTCTATTCTCTCTATCTACCCTATCTTCCCTCTTTCTCTCTCCCCTCTCTGTCTCTCGCTCTCTCTCCTCTCTCTCCCCTCTTTCTCTCCTCTCCTCTCTCTCTCTCTTCCTCTCTCTCCCTCATTTTCTCCCTCCCTCTCTCTTCCTCTCTCTCCCTCTCCCCCCCTCTCTTTTCTATTAATTTTTTTAAAAATAAAAAATACTATTTGCGATGCATAACTCTATATGCATAGCTACTATGCGATGTAGTAGCGACGCATAGTTAGATGCATTGCTACTATTATTATTTTTAATGTTCTAAATTTTTTAAAATAATTTATAATTAAAAAAAATTCTCTTAATTATGTAGGGTGAATGTGAATGTTGATATTTGATTTATACAAAATGTGAATGAACTATGAGACTTAAGTAATTACACAAGTGGTGCATGTATGTTATGAAATATAAATGAGCCTATGATGCACAAGTGGTGTGAATGTAATTTACCTTATGATGCATAGATGGTGTGAATGGGATTATGAAATGTGCTTTAACTCATGTACATATGTAGATAATAGACATGTGATATATATTTAAATTGATTTCTACGAGAAGAATGCATGTAGTATTATCATAAACTTATGTTTCGTTTTAAAACTTGTACTGAGCTAAGCTAACCCCTCTTCATTTTGTGATTTTATTTTGGGGCTATATGCTAGCTATATCATGCAGGTGCTCCGGATAGATTATATGTTTATCTCGAGGAAGGGTATGCATCATGAGAGGAGGCTAGATACTTACATTATTTTAGACTTATGTATTATATTGTTGTTAGACTTAACTTGGTTTCAGACTTTGGATAGCCTTATAAGGGTTTAAGACTTATGGCCTGATATAACCTTAAGGCTTATGATTATTTACTTAATGTATTGATGTAAGTGTAATTATGACTAAATGATTATCACTTTTTTCGTCTGTTATTTATTTTTACATAAGTCATGTATTATATACTATGATAAAAAAAAATTTGGGTTAGTATTCTACTTCATCACATCTTGTCTTACCTTTTTAGCCAGAGTTCAAGTCAAGAGAAATGTACTTAGGTGTAACACATATAATAAGTGATTCTTAAAATGATGATAATAACGAATGTGCAATCCAATGTATAACACGTACATATGCACTTACACTTTGACTAGTGCCTTGAATGTAAGACAACATGAGCTGATCGTCAACCACTTCAGCCCCAGTGTTTTAGATAGAAAAGAGTTATTTTTCTTTCCCCTTTACTTTACATCAATTGATTTCCTCAATTAAGGCCTCTATATATATATGTTAAATCTAGCAATTTCTTCTAGGGCTGGGAAAATCCAACCCGACCCATTTACCCGACCCGAACCCGACCCGCCTAACCCTACACCCGACTCGACCCGACTACAGGTAGGGTCAGGGTTTAGGCTCTTGACCCGTTTTGAATTTAGGGTCGAGTCGTACCCGACCCGCGCAACCCGAATTTTACCCGACTACAAATAATAAATAACCCTATTATTATAGTGTTGGTATATTGGACTTATTTATACTATTATTGTAGTATTTTTTTAATGCATACTATGTTGAAATAGAGGTACTTAAACATAAATTTGGGCATGAATAAGATGTTTGGAGCATAGGTGTGATCACATATATTTTGCTTTGTTGTAGACATCCATTTTGGGATAACATATGATTATATCTTCAAAGTGTGGTTAATTTATATATAGTTTAATTTATTTTTTGTTATTCTTTTAGGTATGGTAAATAAAATGAAAATATATCACATTTTGTTGTATTTATTACTCATCATCTCTCCTTCAGAAGGACACATCACATACTAGATTTAGCTCTCTGTTGAAGGCCTGACATTCATAATAGGGAGCAGATTAAGAACATGTAACTGATAGGTGGATAATAGAGCTCGACGAGGAACAATTTTCGGAGGAGGAAAATTGTAATCAGGTGTCACATGTTACTGGAATTTTAAAATTAAGACATGTTGAAACGCATGATCCTCTTTGGCCATCAAAGAAATAATGTTTATTCTGTTTTGCATTAGTATGTGAGTTAATGAAAGCCAAGTAGGCTGATCATAAGTAAATAAACATTGAAGGTCTGTTTTGTTATCATTCTCTTAGAATGGAGAAAATACAACATTATACCTCTAAGGTCTTCATTGATGGTTACTACAAAAAAAGTATTCGCAAATTAGCCAAAGAACCAAATATTTCAAATTAATGTTATAATGTATTTAATTTCATTTGTGTTTGCCCTTTGCAAAGAGAGAAAATATATAATACGAGTCTAATAAAAAAATTGTGAAAAAAAGTAAAATTACCCGCATACCTGACCCGACCTGACTCAAGTAGAGTTAGGGTTTGGATTTTCGACCCGATTTAAAAATAGGGTCGGGTCATGACCCGACCCGATTTCAGTGAGGGTCAAGGCCAACCCGACCCGATTTGACCTGACCCGACCCAATTCCCAGCCCTAATTTCTTCATATTTGTGCATCTAGCAACTCCATTCTAAATCCAACACGTATATAGTAAAATGGAAACATAGGTTTTTAGCCCCTTTTTACTCCCTTCTTAAAAAAAAAAAAATCTTTTCCATTAAAAACTTTATATTTTGTATTTCTCTTCCCCTTTTACCATCATCAACTCCAACACTATTATCTGAAGTACTAAAATAAAAACTACTTATAACGCTCGCATTTTATAGCTGACTTTACAACACTTTACTGAGGACGCGTCAATCTTCTACAGTACACAGAAATATGACAGAAACAAACAAAAAGACTCACGGCAACCGAGTTTAGAATAATTTCAGCGCACCACAACAGCCTCCTCCTCGTCTAACAAGTGTTCGGCCATAGGATTGTGATCAAATTTCACCCAAGAAACATCCAAGAAAAAACTGTTAGGCAGTTCTCTAATATATTTGTTTTAACTAAAACGAAAACAAGATTGCATAAGGGCAATAGTATGACTTTCAACTGATGCAAACGCTAGTCAAAAGAGACGGCAGAAACGTAAGAACAGAACCCGACCAATTCTTAGGGTACTTCATGATCAACAGCTTCCTGGTCTTCCGGCGGTGGCAGTTCATTGAGGTCGAAATTCAGAACAGGTCGGCCATCCGTCACTGCCTCTTCCTTCAGTGCAGTTGACCTCGCAGGGGCAATGGCGAAGCTGCCGCGACAGTGCCGCCTCTGGTGGCCACCCACAGCCTGTCCCGTCCGAAACGCCTTGTGACAAATCTTACAGGCGTAGCTCTTGGAGCCTGAAGGTTCGTCTAACAGTAAGTGGCCGGCACGACCAAAAGAGCAGCTCTTTTCCTTCCTGTGGCTCCTCATGTGGCCCCCCAATGCCTGGGTGGAAGTGAACTTCTTCTGACACTTCTCACACACGTAGCTCGCAATGACAGACTGCTGCTCTATCTCGCTCAGTTTTCTCTTTTTGATGTTTTTATCCCTGCTTGTACCGATCATTGATTGAAAACTAGTTTCGCTTTTAAATTGCTCTTTGCGTTCTTCCTCGAAGCCACTCAATCTGTACAGGATTTTTCTGTGCATATCTTGGTGTTGAAACCCGTCACCAGCGTAGTAGTTTTTTTCATGCGCTCCTCCTTCAATGAGCCGAATTATCTTCTTCAAGCTGGCGAGCTTGCTCATCTCCTCCTGAACCGTCAAACACAAATCTTTGCTTGCCTCCTGGAAAATGCCTGGCGACCGGCCTGCCGGTTCATGAGGAGCAAGCTTCCGGCCTCGTGGGGCGGTCACCTTCCAGCGGGGCAATGCCGCGGTCAATTCCGGGGTCGCCATCGGTTGCTCGGCTGTGATCTCGGAGTCGCTTCGCTCGCTGGAGACTGAATTCGAAGGAGAAGGGCTGCTCTCCTCGGCGGCGGTCGACCGCTGGTTGATCCCCCGGTAGGTCCTCTTTAGGTGGCACTTCATATGGCCGTACATAGACTTCTCAGACGGGAAGATCTTGCCACACTCTGGGCACGAGTGCCTCAAATTTGGCTCCGCCATTGACGCTTCCATTACATGATTTTTAGCTTGCATCTTCACAACGATCTTCTCCCCCTTGTATCTTATGATTAGACTCATACAAGTGACACCACAAACCTCTGTTTCTCTTCCTTCGGATTTTCCTACAATCCTCTGCCACGGTTTCTTGCAGTCTATGTGAGCAGGAGCTCCAAACCTAAAAAACCAAGAAAGGATTCGAGCTCTAAAGTGATCCTGGGAGTTGAAAGAAAAAACATAGAAATCTTGAATCTGATAGACATAAATTTCTGTATCAAAACTTAGCGAACAAGTACTAAAAAGGACAAAGACAAAGAGCTAAAGACGACCGCCTTCCTAATATTGCACCAAATCGACGATAAGACGAACATAATTCCCGTCCAAGTGCAAAGCAGGTACCTTGGATTGTTCCTGACGTTCTGTTCATACCTCATAGGATTCTGTTTGAAGTCCACTCAAAACACTTTACGCGCTTTTAGAGTTGGACTATACTTAGGATGCACGCTATCAGAGTCCTGGACTCCTATATAAACTCTAACATGCAAACTGCCTCTCATTCTTAAAGTTTTATTTACGTTACGTGCGTTGAAAAAATAAAATAATTAGTTCTATTCAGATTTTTATTCAACAAAGAAAGTAAATTTTTTTTTATGCACTCTATATTTTCCTCATATTTTGCTCATACTTTCTTTATTATATAAACCTCATCCTATTCTTGGGCGACAATTCAGACTTTGGTGACAGCTCTTCCTTGGAGATAGCTCCGACTCCAGTGATAGTTCCAGCTGCGCAAGCTAGATCCGGCCGCTCTGGCCACGGCTTTAACCTGCATGGCCAGAACCCAACCTGTCCATTTAGCCGCCAAGGTGCACTGTTGAACGACGCAATTGTAACCCAAACGATAACGTTGTCCTACCCAGTGTTTTAAAAACCGGACCGGACCGGCCGGTTCGACCGGGTTCAACCGGACCCGTCGTAAAAAATGTGCCGGTTCAGTTTGATTTCTGGGTTAGTTTAACCTGGCCGGGTTAGCGTGACCCGGCCGGTTAAACCGGTTACCCGGTGTTCCGGTCCGGTCCGGTTCAAAAAAAAAAACTACAGATCGTGATCGAGAAATCGATCGCGATCGGGATTTTATACTCGGAGGAGTTCGGACTTCGGAGTCGGGAGTCTGGACTGAGGGCGACAGTGACCGGAGAGGACTGAGGGCGACTGTGACCGGGCAATCTTCTCTGGTGATTCATCATCTCCACGTTCTGGCCGCAGCCACTTCTGCCTCATCGCCGTCCATGACCTGAAAGCCGGTTGGGGAGATTTGGGGACGATTTGGGGGCGATGCGATTTGGGCCGGCAGCTGGTGATCTTCTCCGGCGAAAACCCGGAGATTCTTCCTCTCCATGTTCCGAACAAATCCCTGATCTTCCAAGAAATTTCTGGCCCGGCTGAGCATCCAGATTTCTGATTTGTGCATAGCATCACGGTGGGTTATTTTCATTTAACATTAGAGTAATTTTTATAAAATTTTGATATTGTCATCATCTTCACTGTTGTTGACATTATGGATATTGTCTATCCAACATTTTGATTGTGTACAAAATGTACAGCTTTGAAGAGAGACTTGCTGCTCAGCGAAAAGAAAGAGAAATGGCTGCAGCTGAATTAGGATTTAAAAAACCACTGAGTAAGGAGGAAAGAATTCAAAAGAAGAAGCAACGCCTCGCGGCAATTGGTAATGTTTTGAAACACATGTTGACCTAATTCTATAAAAACGATATAGTATATATTCATCCGTGCCCAAAAAAATAATAATTCATGGGCAGGTGGAAACTTGAGAATTGATGAGGTTATTCTTCTCACTCAAAATTCTTCTTTTCTTTTAACAGGAGAAGATTTGTTGGCAATAGCAGCTGATCAGCCCTTCCGATTTCCTGCCACTTTTACCTTTGTTGTTAGAGCATTTTCTGGTACTGTAAATAAAACATGCATCCATTTTGTTATTTGTAGGTTTTCTTTCTTTCTTTATTGATGAGGTTGTTATTGCCTGGTGACTTTGCTCTTGTTTACTGGTGTAGTTAGGTGAGATCGAAGGTTGTGTGAAACTGTAGATATTTCGGTGTGGTTTGCTTGACAATGCAGAATGGAATGAGGTCAGCTCCACCACTAAGGAAAATAGAGATCATAGCATAATATTTATGGATTATTTTAAATAAGTAGAATTTATGTTGCATTAATGGTTGCAAGCTTTTGGTTTACTCTAAATGAGTCCACCTTCTTATGTGGAATTGGCAAAAATTTTTGTTTTAGGTGAAGGCATGAACTGTGAAGTGAGATTTTAAACGAGTTTTTGGTCAGATGAATATATTTTTGTTGTTGGGTTGTGATGGAAACTCTTGCAAAAAATGTTTAGGTGATGACATTATCCTCTGGGTTAACCCGGGTCGACCCAGCCCAGCCACTAATCCGGGTCGGGGTCCGGGCCAGGTTTTAATACATTGGTCCTATAGAGAAGAAAGAAAAGTAAAAAAGTGATATTTATTATTTTAAAAATAAAAAAGTTAAATAAGATAAATTAGGGTATAAAAAATAATGAGTCGCACTCCACCAATCCCCTCCCTCTGTACCCTGGGTTATTAGGGTACCGAAGAATTATTAAGGTACATATAGACTCATTAAAAAAAAATAAGAAAAAAATTAAGGTCCAAATGGCCATATACCGATGTCGACGGCCTGTACCCGGCGGCAGAGGGCATGCCCATAATGGGGCAGTGCTGGGGCCGTGGCAGAGCCGGCAGCGGCCGAAAGCTGCAATTGCCAGCTGCCAAAGGCCGCTGGCTCGGCTGCTAGTCGCAGCCAACAAAACCCCAAGACCGGATTTTGCCCCTCCATTTCCCTCCCATCCCCGGCCAGCCCCTCTCCGCCGTTTCCTTCACCCTTCGACTCCCCCACAAACACTTCCATGCTACCTCCACTGCCATCATCGACTCCGCCTTTGGCCTCCGCATCTCCTACCGTCCTACCCAGACTTTCTCCGCCAGGTTGATCCCTCTCTGCCTCCCTCTGGTCCCTGCACCCATCCCTGTCCAAGGGCCGGGTGGCCTTCATGTAAGTTTCCAACTCCGCCCAGGTGTCGATGGTCTACCTCGCCCTCACCTCCCTTGGCTTTGTTGTCTCCCCCACTAAGTAGCACCACCGACACTTCTGCTTATGTAGTCCCTTCCACTATGACTGTGATTCAGCAGTTAGACCCAACCACAATCTTCTACTCCGGCACGATCGGCCATGTCACTACAACTTTATCGTTGCCCTCGCTATGTTTGTCCCCTCCGTGCAGGAGCATCCTCCCTGAAAGTCAACCTGAAATTGGTGCCCCTCTTCCACATCCTCTTCACGAAGTGGCTGGCAACAGTGGCACTTGGGGAGACTATGGTGTTCGTGGAATGGTTCAAGCAGGGCCAGGCACTAATGGTCGTGGAGGAGTTCAAGGTGACCTGCATGTCGGTAGCGCAACTGGTAATTGCTGCTATGGCCGGGGGAGGGGGAAGGTGACACACAACCTGAGCTTGTTGCATGCACAACCCACGTGCCTAGCACGCCGCCTGGTTGCGACCATTGTCAGGCTGCCATTGCTGTCTACGGCAGGTGAGCGAGAGTTATTTTTTATTATAAAATATTACTAAGTGGTGAGGGGTATATATGAATAATTTTTTAAGTTTTTTTAGGTGTGGATGGGATTTGGGAAATACACATGCTCTAAAAGAGGCAGAAACAAAAATCTTATTTTTCATGTAGAGGTGGGGATCTTATTTTTTCTTTTGTAAGAGCTCTTTGACGGGGTTTTTCTCACTTAGTAGATTTGTTCTCGGTGCTTGTGAAGGAAGACATTTTCGAACTATGATGTAAATATCATTATCCCTTTTGTTTTTGTTTTTTATTATATTATATATTATTGTGCAAATTATTCGTATTAATGGGGCTTGTGCTAGCAGGTGTGTTCAAACACACCAAAATAATTATTAATTGAGGATCAAAATTAGTAAGACCTTTAAAACCCAACAAGTGGCGTCATCTATGGAACCTAAGAGGTTTTTGGTGTGTTTGTTTGATTGAGGTATCTAGTTGAGTGAGAGTTAATAGTGGACGATAGAAAAGTGAATATAGAGAAGTTGAATGACAATAATTTTTCTTTGTGGAAGTCTCAAATTGAAGATTATCTGCGACAAAATAATTTATAGAGACCATTGACAATGAAGACCTATAGATATGACGAAGGACGATTGGGAGAAATTGGACCTAAAGGCTCGTGGTGTGGTCTCGTTGATGTTTCTTTCTTCCATCATATTTAATATGTCTCCGGTAGAGATTGTTAATATTTTGTTTGATCTTGGTTTTTTCTATTGTTTTGTAGCCCTAGTATTCTTTAATTCTAAGCATATCAATGGTCTGTAGCTTTACCCTAACTAAGGGTATAAAAGCTTGTAAAGACTCTCAGTTTGGTAATTAAAAAATTGTCTTCTCTCTTTCTTCATAGTAGCTGAGGCGGTGGGGAGCTAGAGTTTGCATTTACTCCACCATTTTCTTCACCTTCGTTGTCTTGCTCGTTGAAGATATGCTATCTACACATTGTGAATTGTATTCCATCATCTATTTTTCATCTTCATCTTTGATTTAGGGATTTTATGTCTCAGATACCTGGTACTTTTGTTTTGATTCTTCTCGGATTTATTTATTTCTGTTCTTGTTTTTCTATTCTTCCCTCTAATAACTGAATTTTGTTGTTATTGTTGTATGATTCATGTGTTATTGCTCTATTTTTTATGCTTTAGTTCATTTTCTGAGTCGATTCATCCTCTGTTTTCTTGTTCTGATCTGTGGTAGCTCGATTGCATTTCTTTCTTAGCTATGATTTGATTATTTTTATTTTGGTTGTTTAGATTTGATCTTTTTAGGGCTTTTATTTGTTCCTTTCTGTGTGTCTGTCTTTTGTTTTTTCATTCATCCACACTCAATTTTTTCTTCTACTTCGATTTTTAGGTTTTCTCTTCTTGATTGGTCTATGTTATGTGTGACTGTTTTCTCCTTCATTTTTTTCCTATATTTTCTATGTTCATTTCTAATTTCATAACTTGTCTTTCTTCTCTCTGTTTTCAACATTTTTTTCATCCAATGGTGTGTTCAACTTCTGAAAAAGATTTCAAATTCTTTCTTGCTCAAGTTACCCTGCTGATTGCCACCAAGCTTTCTGCTTCTTCTTACATAGTTTGGAGTATACAAGTGTGTACTTCTCTCACTATCTATTAGCTTTATCACCATGTTGATTCTGTTGTGATTGTCCCAGTTGTTTCTTATGTCACTAATAATGGATATGCGGATTGGCTTACTACGGATTAGTGCCTATTGACTTGTTTGTTTACTACACTGTCTCCTGAGATTTTATCTTAAGTGGTGAATCTATCATCATGTAGAGAGTTATAGACAATTTTGGAGAAACGGTTTACTTCATTATCAAGCTCTCATATTTTGAAACTCAAGATTTAATTGCAGAACATTAAGAAAGCCAACGATACAATGATCACTTATCTTGACAAGTTGAAGACAATATTTGATCAATTAACTGTTGTTTCTTAGCCATTGACTACTGCTCATTTCTTGCTCTATACTTTAAATAGACTTCCTACCTCTTATCAATCTTTTAAGGTTGTTGTTGTGTTAAGTCCTTTATTATTTCTGTTGATGAGTTCTAGTCATTACTACTTGCTGAAGAGGTTAATCTGCAGTTTGATCAGTTGCATGATTCTGCTAATTCTTCTAATTCTTTGGCTATGGTTACTAATGCTTTCTCTCAACCTAGTAACCAGAATCAGTTCTTTCAGAATATTGGTCATGATCAATCTTTTTAAATCTCTTAGCCTACTAGTGGTTTTCAATCTTTTGGCTGTGGAGGTCGGGGTGGACAGAATGGTTTTCACTTCTCTGGTTGCGGTGCTAACCAGAATGTTTGGACCTCTCAACCTTTTGGTCATGGTGGTTTTAATAATGGGGCTATTGGGCAAGTTTTTGTCTGGAATTAGGGAACTTTTGCTCCATGTCAAAATTGTGGAACTTAATATCCCAAAGGAGGTTTGGATAGGTATAATAGGTGAATCTCTCCCATCTTAGATTATTTGGTTGTCCTCTTATGTCCTCAACAATCTAGAAGAGAGGTTCAAACTTTTTACAAAATTCAGGAAGTGCACATTCATTGGCTATGGATTGGATGAGTTCATATACTATTTTTTGGATCATAAATATAGAAAAGTAGTGAGAAGTCATGATGTGATCTTTACAAATTATCAATACTATAAGGATTGGAATAGCCAGGTAATGCCTACAAAACCTGATTATGTAGAGATGATGCAAAAGGGAGCAATATCAAGTAGAATCCAAGTAATGGTGAGTTGTTTAAGGCCGAACTATGCATTCCTCCACTTGCACTTTGACATGCTAAAAGGACAATCACAACACCAGCTATGTAGTTTAATTTTATGCATTATGTTTTATTGATTAATAGTAGTGAACAAAAGAGTTTTTAGGAAGTAACACATGTTGAAGAAAAAGATAGGTGGCAATAGGCTCTAGCTGAGGAGATGGAGTCTCTCTCTCTCTCAACCAAACATGGGAACTTGAAAAATTGCTAAAGGGAAAAAAAGTCTTGCAAAATAAATAGGTTTTTGACTTAAAGAAGAACCAAAAGTATGACGTTTATTTTACTGAGATGTTTGCCTCGATAGTGAAGATGAACAAAATATGAATTGTGTTGAACATTGTGGTTAATGAGGACCTATATTGGCAGTAGTTAGATGTCAAAATTTATTTTCTTCACGGTCATCTCGAGGAGGAGATCTATATGAGGCACCCAGAGGGCGTTGTAGTCATCGATATAGAGGGGCTGGGTTTTCAAGCTTAGGAAGAGTTTGAATTGTCTTTAACAAATGCCAAGATAGTGGTACAAGCTAGAGGTTTGTTAATTTTTTTGTTTAAGACCAGTTACATGCATTGCGAGGTTGATCATTGTTCCTAAATCAAGTATACTAGAAATTCTTATATTATTTGTTACTGCATGTGGATGATATGTTGATTGTAGGGCCAAATATATTGAAAATTCAGATTTCGAAGATGGTTTTATCTAAAGAGTTTTCTATGAAGGATCTAGAGGCAGCAAAATAGATCATTGGGATGAAGATCAATAGAGATAGGCATGCACATACTTTGCGACTTTCCCAAGTGGATTATGTGGACAAGTTGAAGAAGAAGTTTAACATTCACACAATTAAGCTAGTTAGCAAACCCCTGGATATATCATTTCAGACTGAGCAAGATGGATTGTCCTAAGTCCGAGGAGGAGAGGCTAGAAATGTCCAAGGTATTATATGCGTTAGTAGTGGGGAGTCTTATGTATGTCATGGTGAGTACTAGGCCAAATATTTATCATGTAATGGGAGCTATGACTAGATTCTTGAGTAATCCTGGACAAGAACTTTGGAGAGCTGTGAAGTGGATTTTTAAGTACTAAGGATATGTCCTTGGTTTATGATGAAACTAAGGTGGAATTAGTGGGTTATGTAGATCTAGATGGGAGAACGAGCACTATTGCTATGTTTTCACATTTGGTAGTGCAGTTGTCTTATAGATGTCAAGGTTGCAGAAGATTGTTGCTTTGTCAACTACAGAGGGCGAGTATGTTGCAGCTACCGAGACTAGCAAGGAGTTGGTCCGGCTTGAAAATTTTCTAATGGAGTTGGGCAAGGAGAAGGATAGAATCTATTATATAGTGACATTAGAGTGCTATACATATGGTAAACAATGTGGCATTTCATGCATGAACTAAGCACATTGACATTAGGTACAATCTTATCAGATTACTGGCAGAGGAGTGCATCATTAAATTTGAGAAAATTTGTACAAAGGAAATACCACAAAGATGTTCACTAAGGTTGTACCTGGTTAGAAGCTAAGGTTTTGTACAACCTCGGTAGTCTTCTAGCTTGAGGAGCAATGATAGTAGAAGCAACATTTCCCTGATGAGACTCTGTGACATTGGTGGAAGAAGTTGCGTTCAAGGTGGAGTACATGGGTGTATATGTATCCAGGTAGAGGTAAGTACAAGTTCTTCTAGGTGACTTTTAGAATTGAAGTCAATGTAGAGATTTTCAAAATTAGAAGTCCACTCAAAACATGTTGTGCCTTTTGGAGATGGACTATATCCAAAATGTGGGTCTATCTACCTCTGCCTCCTATATAAAGTCAAGTTTTTTTTCATGTTACATGTGTTAAAAATATGGCGTGACAAAAATCATGTTTTTTACGTAGAGGGGATTAGAAGTAAGGATTTTATTTTTCTTTTGTGAGAGTTCTTTAAAGGTGTTTCTTTAAGGAGAGTAAAATAGATTATTTTGTAATCTAACTTTCTCACTTAGTGGATTTGCTCTTATTGCTCGTAGAGGTAGGCATTTTCGAACCATGGGGTAAATCTTGTTATCTCTTCTACTTCTATTTTTGTATTACTTGTGCATTGTTCTACGGATTATTTATGTTAATGGGGCTTGTGCTGGCCATTGTGTTATACATGCTAAAATAGTCATTAGTTGAGGATCAAGTTTGGTAAAACCCCAACAGACTCTCCCCATTCAAGTGAAAGATTTTCTAATATGAATAGAGTGTAGCATTGGAGGAAGACATGATTTTATCCTTCCTGTTTCCTTATAATGCTATCCATGTTTCCTTCTATAGACTTGCAATGATGTTTGACCAGGAACATATAAGATTGAAGATTAAATGGAAGAACGCTGCTATTTCTTCCCCACTTTTTCTCTTAGCTACCAATTACTTGCACACCCAATATATAAAAAAAAATTACTCATACATACCCCATCTTCACCTTCTTCTTCTATCTTTTTTTTATTTGTCTGTTGTTGGCTAAATGTGGTAACTGCACTCTGCAAAGGCCACATTGGCCGCCGCCGCGACGACTCTAGCCAAGCATGGCCATGGCCAACCGTGGCCATGATGTATGGCCAGAACCAATTGCGAGCACGACCATGGCATTTGGCATGTGATTTTGGCCAATTGCGGCTCTAACAAGATCTATCTATATATGGAAAAGGAAAAAAATGTTGTCGAGTTTTGGCCATTGGATGCTAGTTGCCGGTGCTGAAGAAGATGGGGAAAAGAAGGTATGGGTGTTGGGATGACCAATAGAAAAAAATAATGGGGGGCCATATGGATACTAAGTAGTAAAAAATTACAAATTCTTATTTCTTCTCGGAGGTATTGAGTTTTAGTAGGGGAGAAATAAGTGCATTTTAAATGGAATTCATTTGGGTGACTTCTAATTTTTCAATGTTTACACTTACTAGTAGACTCATGAAAAATCATTGGAATTTACCTATGGGTGGTAAACCCGTTTTGGTGGACTGATTTTGAAAGGGAATATACGCAATTAAAAGCATTTAGACACAACCCTCAAGAGCAATGTTCTACATATACATGTGTAATTAAGTGCATAACCTTGAGCATGCATCACAACCATTATGTTTAGGGTTGGTCCTCGGCCAAATAGTAGGCGGACAAAGCTTGTCTATGTCTATGCCCGATAAAAATTTGTCCGTCGGTATTTTGTCCACAGACAAGCTTCTTTTTCGGCAGACACGGCCATTGTCCATGGACATAGCCTCTTAGATAATTGGATGGAAGTTAAAGTGGCTAGAGAGAATAAGAGTTGTATTAACGACTTTAACTAAGTAGGGCAACTAGGGTGAAGATCCTCTAGATTAAGTAATTTAACATATAATAATAATTTTTAAACTTATATATGTCATCTTCTTTATTTGTAGTATTACTATTAGACAAATTAGTTCATTTTGAAAAGCCAAATAAAGCTATTAATGTGAGATATAAGAAATATTTAATAACTAGCTTTAAAGAAAGAACTCAAATATAACATTAACATGATTGTATTTAAATTGTTAAAGATTTAAGTATAAGAAAATGATGTTAAAGAATAATTAGAAGAGAAATAAATTTTGTCCTTTACATAAAAATGCACATTGGATTTAAAAGTTAACCGGGCCTCGGACAAACGGCCAGACGAGGTCTTTGTCTATGGCCATGTCCAAAAATTGACGGACAAAAAAATTCGGCCGGACATGGCCACTAACACCTCAGACACGGCCCGAACGTTGGACGATAGACGTCCATGACAAGCCCTAATTATGTTTATAGAACTCACCATGTCTGAAACATTAGAGATGAATGGAGTACATTATGCAGCATTACCTTAAGCCTTTTTCTAAACCACAGTAGTAAAGTTCCTCCCTTCCTAATCTTTATAATTTTGCAATGGATTTTATTTCCATATCATCACATAAAGTGAGGAAAGAAAAATCCATGGTGGATGAAAGGTTAGTTGTAATAAATTTGATTTCCATAATCATCACGTAAAGCATGGAAAGAAAATTCCACGGTGAAGGAATGATTAGTTGTGATGGATTTGATTTCTATAATCATCGCGTAAAGTGTAGGAAAAAAATTTCACCGTGCAAGAACAATTAGACGCAATGGATTTTATTTCCGTAATTATCACAAAAATTTCAAGGAGAAAACTTAATAAAGGGGTGCTTAGTCACAAAGGATTTAACTTGGTTTGTTGTTATATAAACAGAATGATTACATAAAACCATGGGTTTTCTTTGCATCAGTGTGTTGATGTTAGATGTAGTACCTTCGTAAGTACATTTATTGCAGAGTTACTAATATGCTGATGTATGAGGCATGTTACTGTGAGTTGTAATCTAAAATTTGGATGTTATGATACTTAACCTAATGCTAAGAGCCTAAGATGCACCAACTCGGGATTGTGATTTCAAAAGTGATGTTGTGGCTCGCGAATGCTTATCACTCAAGGCTGTGAAGTAAGTTTGTGCTTAAACATACAACATTAGTGGGGACTGCTAGGCAAGCCACACATTAAATCTGGTTTGATTTGATTCATCAATTAGCGTTCTATGGTTTCATGCTTAATTAATTTCATAAATTGTCATCCTGGTCATCATGTTGATTTCTTATATCATTGAATGCATCTTGTTTTTACTTGTATGCGAATGTCTTGGATGTTATTAAAATTTATAACTACATACCTTACATTGTGTAAGCTGATGGGTAGTTTTCCACCACGTATATTTGTTTATGCATAAGTTTCACACCAATGGTGTTCCATTAAGAATCTAGCAAAGTTGTTCCGACCTCAAATTCTTGAGGGTTGAAAATTATAAACTTGAAATTTGTTTATGCATAAGTTTCACGTATATTATTTTATTATTATTTAAGGTGTAGGGACCCTCTTTTACATGTATTTTTTCTTGATATATATTAAAAAAGTTCCCTCAAAATTTTTAGTTGTGACAAAAGATGCATCAAAATATAAAACAATAAGTGGGAGAAGAAAAACGTATTATTAAATCGATTTGACAATGTTGCTTCATTCAAACTGCAAAGGACATAACGACAGCAAATCATCGACATTGCCTTTTCACATCCAGTGGAAGAATATAAGGAAGAGGAAGGGGGTGGAGCCAATGATGGATTTAGGACGGAGCTTGTTGGCGGTATCACAATGGAGGAAGAGGGGTAAGGAAAGGTGGAGCAGGCAGCGGAGTTTGTAATTCACGGCATCCACAATGTAGGAGGAGGGCGAAGGGGGCTGTTATTAAGGGAAGAAAAAATAGTTTTTAGATTCCAACTCTAACCCTAAATGGAAACACAAAATTAGCAATCACAAAGAAGGAAAGAGCATTTTGTCGAGTGATTCATAATTTCTGAAAAAAATCTATTTGATATGTAAAGACATCAACGATAACCAAGTGATAATATGTAAAAAACTTGTGATTTAATTTGGAGATGCTCACGCTTACCATCAATGTTGAAAGGAATTGTAGGTAATTAAGAGCGTTTAGTCACCAAATTTTTAAAAAAACTCTTTCCTTTTAAATTCTCTGGACTAATCTTCTATCATTGAGCAATTGGAGAGGTTTAGGCTTAGTGGACTAAACATCTGTTTTCGATCCATGCCGTTGATCTCACCCGGATGTTGTTGCATTTCTCAATTGGGCCTACCAAACCAGCAGCTCGCATGGGGAGGACTCAAGATAGCGGTGCTACTGTAGAAGGATTCAAAATACCTTAATTCCTTTTTTATTTTTTATCAATAAAAAAGTAATTTAAATGCTTCGCACCCAAGCAACCGATGTAAAATTCCTCCCATAATTAGCGAAGTGCTTTAGTGTGATTAAAATATTAATCGCGTACAGCTTGACCCTTGTCTCTTGACTTGACTCTTGTGGGCCGAATTTAACTTCGAGAAACACAAAAAAAACGCGCTGATGCGCCGGCGTCCCATCGGAAGAAACCTCTCAAAGAAGACAAGGGGCAGTTCGCTTGCACCTTCCCTGCAGAAGATAAGAGTTTTCGTGGTGGCCAGTCCCATTAGCTAACGCTGCTTACACTTTCGTTTATTGGCCAGGGCTCCAAGTAGAAGATAGAAAGCAAGAGATAGCTCAGATGGTATATACAAGCCAGAGCCTAGTTGGAACTCAAATCTGTGATGGAGATGGGGATTTGTTTTATGCTCCCTCTGTTATATATTAACATTTCTATTTAAAAAAATAGGTTTTTATTGAATGGTAAAATTTGTATATAAAAAAGGGAAAATAAGCTTATGGTACAAGTTTTTTAGTGCCCAATCACTTAAATTGAACAGAATGGAGTTACTAATATGGAAGAATCTTTTATTACCAATTAGGGCTATTAATTTAGGACAGAATGAGTAACTAAGTAAGAATGCATGAACACTAAATAGTATGAAGCCCATGCACTGTAGTGAAGATAAGTTAATACAGTTGTGTTAACGAAAAATAATACATGAACTATTGTTTGTTAAATGTTGTGGAATAAATAAGTTAATTTCAGGATAATTAGAATGGGTAGATGTATTTTGAGGGTAGAATAAGAAAGAAAAATGTTGATGATAGATACACAAATAAAAAAAGTTTTAACAAAAATAAAAAGATGAGAGACAAATCCAAAAGACTATAGGCTAAAGTTTATTGTCATTTGCAGGTGCTAATAAAGAGTGATAAAAAATAAAAAGCAATAGGAGTAGCAAACAAAAACCTATATAAGATAGGATAACTTTTTTCCGTCCTTCTATTCACGCAATGGTGATTATGAATGCACCTTGTGGGCCACAAGAAGGGCAAATATTAAAGTGCCAAAGGCTGTATTGGTATCGATAATATTGATGACCATTACTACGCGTTAAAGTGGCTATGAACCTATAATACATATTAAAAATTGTTAAACTTGATATGTTATTATCATAATAATTCTCTTAAAGTCAAAATAGATGAAAAAAGATAGGTAAACATAGACACCAATATTAGTAATACACATTAATTAACGGGGTAGAGTATGCTATCCTTAAAGAAGGACCCCCTCATAAGATTCTTAGATGATATGAGACAATATTATAAATAAAATCAAACATGGGCCAACCTTTTGTTTAGTGCATTAGGCTCATTATAATTGTGTATTAAAGGGTCAAACAAACTATAACTCCCTCTGTCATATATTAAGTGTTTTAAAATTAGTTTATTTTGGAACCAAATAAGACATTTACTACGAGTCAAATTAAGGAATATTATGTAGAAGCCCCCAAATTAGATGTGCAAATAAATGCATAGATGTGGAGCACTATATTTAGAAAAAAAAAATGTAAATTGTATGACCCACCTATAATATTGATTTCATGTATTTTTTTAAAAAAATATTTTTATTTTTAATATAAATGAGTGAAACAAGAACTTTATCAATTTTAAACCTCTTAAGAGGTTGAGTTTAATTGTGATCAAGTGTTTTTGAAAAAAATAGATAATTTTTAAAAAAAATTTAATTTAAAAATATTAAATAAATTATGGTTTGATCATATTAATACGATACAATTGATCTCCATCTTTTGTGTGGAGGGTGCACCACCCCTCTACCATATTGTCATCACTTATATGAGTACATATATCAAATGCACCCGTATCGACCTTCCATGAGTGCAAGTAATATTCAATGATGTTGTTGAAAAGATAATCCTTTTTGGATCGGGGTGATGAGTGATCCATTTCTTCAAGCAAAATCTTTTTTCGTCTTTTAGAGTTCCCCCAACCGCTTATATGTACTTAAATATATTATTTTGTTCTATTGGCAAACAATATATGATCTTATCTCTTAACACATTAATATGGGAGTACATTAAGATTTTTACTTTTGAACTTCTTATGGGCCATATAGGTGAAGAAATCTAAAATCTTGTTCTTTATTGTGTGGACTCCTTTTTTTGGGGTGAAATCACAGTCGAACTTATGGGATCAACAATTATTTATACTATTATTAAAGTGAGAGGGTGGAGATTTTTGTCACGCTATGCATATATTGCGTTTTCAAAGAACCTCTTAATTAATTTAGAATTTAAGAGACCTAAAATATTACAATAATTTCTCCAATAAGTATAACCTTGTAGCCATATAAAAAATATAGATTTCATATTCCTAATTAATTTAGAACTTGTCAAAGTGAGAAAGGGGGGCAGAGATTTTAGTCATAAAAATCCTAAATTACCATAATCTATATTATTATTTTTATCTATATTATTATTCCTGTACCACAATTTTCGTTTCCATAGTAGTGGAGAACAAACACATCTTCCTGGTTCAATACATGTAGTCTAGCTACTCAATACTTTAGCTACTCAATACTTGTAGACATGGGAAAACAATCAAAGCCAAACTCTATAGAGGCAGCCAAAATTATTATTTTTTAAAAATTGATGCATGTCTCATTTCCTCATTTTTTATTATTGTTCTATTTTTTATTTATTCTCATCCCTTCCTCTCTCCCTATTACCCCATATATTTCCTCTGATTTCCCCCTCTTTTCTACTTTCAGCACTAGCAATAGCATCGACAACCACATTGGCTATACTTCCAATGATGGTACTGACATTTAAATCATTGTCAGCCATGTTTATATTTCTACCCTCTTTCACCGACTGTTAGAAAAGAAAAAGAAGAAAAATAAGGGGCTACGTGTGGCAGGGCCAATTTGGCAAAAAAGGCTACGACTACGTGCAACCTTCTCCATTTTCTTGCCGATTATTAGGAAGAGGAGGATCTAAGAGGAGAAAAAGAATAATGGAGGAGGAGGAGAAGAAGAAGAGGAATAGATGAAAGAAATAAGGAGAGGTCATGATGGTGGAGGAGGGATCGACCGGAAGGAGGATGCTAACACTATATCATGCCCGCGATAATGACGGCTCCGGAGTAGAGGAAGAAAGAGTGAGGAAGGATATATTTGTTGGACTTGTCTAGCTTTAGAAGTTACCATGACTAAGGCTAGGTGACCACCAATGGGAGGATATCACATCACCAAGGAAGTGGTGAGAGAGAGAGACTTAAAGAACATATTTCAACAAGTTTTCAAAGTTCCCTCCTTTATATGTCCATTGGTCATGCATTGTGGTCACGGTCTATCTATTTAAAAGAGTGTAGTCGGTGAAAAGATGGTATAATTTTAAGAAGAACATGGCTATAAACACCCCATTTTTATCTCTGTGTCCCCCATTGCTCTCTTACCCCGTCATCTTTAACTAAAATCTCCCATATCCCCCATTTTACCTCACTTCCCCTTTTTCCACTTCTCTTCTTTCCCCGTTCCTCTTTATCTCCGGTGCCGGCGATAATGTCGACGTCTTTTTTTTTGCCGATCGTGGTCAAAGGGCATGTGTGGCCAAAGGGCCAACACGGCCAGATCTGGCCGCGTGCAGACCACCGGTCAGATCTGGCCGGCGCAGGCCAACTCAGCCTGACCGCAGGTTGGCCAGATCTGGCCTGCCTGCTCATCGGCCAGAATTGGCCGGCGCGACACAGGCCGAACTGGCCTCGCGCAGGCCAATCCGGCCTGTGCCGTGCCGGCCGCGCGCAGCAGCCAAATCCGGCCTCGCGCAGGCGGCTAGTCCGGCCTGAATTGGCCGCGCAGGTCAGTCCGGCCTATGTGCTGGCCAGGCCTGTGCGCAGTCCGGGTGCACGCTGGGCATATTATTTAGCTACCATCGGAGTCGCCAGAGACATAATTGCCGGAGTTTTAATCGTTGGAGAAGAAATAGATGAGGTTTAAATAAATGGGGGATGTATGAATAAAATGAGGGAGGGGAATAAAATGAGGGAGGGAATATGGGGGATGAAAGTTAAAAAAAACAATTTTTTTACTTTATTTTGGGGGACACAGGGATAAAAGTGGGGTTTGAATAGCCAAGTTCTTTTAAGAATTTGAAAGTGAGGTGAATAAGACATTGTTGGGTGGGGAAGGGGAAACAGGAGTGTTCATATGGTTTCCCTGAAAGTTGGCATCTACCTAGTTAAACATATATCTAAACAAAAGGTGAAGTTAACAGTTAGAAGTATTCAAATTGCATGGTCAATTTCACTTTGAACATAACGACTTGAGAGTTAATTAGAACTGCATAGAACAACCATTCTAGTGAAAACAACCTTCAATTCATGAATCCACAATAAAAAGCGCCCGTAAGGCAGCAAAATATTTAGCAGAAGAAAGAAAAAAAAAGCAGAATGTGTCTATATGCACTCCTATAATCTCCTAAGTACCCCATTAACACATTAACAGCATAAACTCCCTTCTGAATTTATGATTAAAATGGGATACTAAAAGGATTATTAGGGTGTGGGTTCAAAATATTAGGAGAATAAAAGTGTATACTATCACTGTGACCAAGGTAAACCAAGCACTTGTGTGTGAACTGAGCAAAAAGAAAGGAACTAAACCCTAACAAGCACACTCTAGTGTATGTGCAAAGCAGCTTATAGGGCACCACTAGCTATATCCACAAAACTTTCAAGAACTGATCATCAAACCCAGAGAGAGAGATATGTCTCCTTCTTCCAAGGCCGGAAACTCGTTGAGGTCGAAACCTATAACACGCTGGACGGCTCCCTCTTCGCCCTCTTTTTCCTCCTCTTTGGAACCGACAGAACTGGATTGGACGAGGGCGGAGGCGGGGGCGGCGGTCATAGCTGCGTCCCCCTCCCTATGAAGCCTTTGGTGCCCCCCTAGCGCCTGGCCTGACGAAAACCCCTTACCGCAGTTCCTGCAGATGTGGATCTTAGCCCGAGAGGCCTCCAGTTCCTTCTCCTTGCCGGCCGGGAAAGAGGGGGTCTTGCCTTTTCGGTGGCTCGTCTTGTGTCCACCCAGTGCCTGGTGGGAGCTGAAGCTCTTCCCACAAGTGCCACACTTAAACCTCCCACCAGTCACGAATTCCTCTTCTATTGCGCTCAGCTTCCTCTTTGTGGTCGACTTCTCCTCGCTTTTCTCGCTTGTTGTCTGATTGCAGGTTTTATTCTTCAATTCCTCTTTATTTTTCTGCTCCTCTTCCTCCTCCGTCAGACGACTTAATCGCTTCAAGTTTCTCTGGTACACGTCTTCATATTCGTACCCATCGCCAGAATAGTAGTCTTCTTCATCTTCAACGTCTTCGATGAACCTCTTCATCTTTGAGGAGCTCAATCCACCTACGTCGACTTTCACAGGATCGTTCTGAGCTAGCAACAAGCGGCTTCCTACCGCCTTCCCATCAGCAGGCGCTCGAGGAGCAGGAAACGGGTTCTTCCGTGGCCGCATGGCGGCTGACTTCGGAGCCGCGGCCGGCCTCTCCGCCGTGATGCCGGAGTTCGAAACAGTCGCAGACGAGCTATTCTGTGCGGCGGACTTGGGAGGGTTGATCCCCCGGTAGCTCCTGTCGGGGTGGGATCTCATGTGGCCGTACAGAGACTTCTCGGACGGGAAGCTCTTGTGGCACTCCGGGCACGTATTGCCCGACTTGGGCTTAGTCTTTGCAGGCTTCATCGAGGCTCTTCCTTGTTCCGGAACCAGTCCTCCTTCCCCTTGCACTTCAATCATTAACTTTCCCTTAAGTTCCAGAACAAACGTCATGCAAGCTAGAACACAATCCTCTGTTTCTTCTTCCCGGCCTCAAGCTCCTGTTCCAGCGGGGATTGGAGATACCCAAAAACCAATTGCACCTGTAGTGAGCTTGAGAGTTCTGCAACGTATAAAGTGATACAAAGGAAGAAATCAAGCTGACACAACAGCGAGTTCAAGAACCAGCAGAGAAAGCAGAGAGATTTGCACCGCCTTCGCCTTCCGGACTCCTATCTCGGGTCAAAAACACCTAAACCGACGTGTGGAAATCAACAGAAAGCAAGAGAGTGACCTTCTATATATAAACAACTTGGGGAAAGAAGAAAGCTAACGACGAGTAGAAATCAGCAAAACTCCTTATTCAAACAAAATTCTTTCCCAAATTCGACTTAATTTTTTAAGAGGGAGTTTCCTTACGAGCGAGGATTTTCTTTATGAACGAGAAGATTTACACGTCAAAAAATTCTACTCCATTGGTCTTGCACCATTGACGAGTGGGCCCACTTAAATCAATAGTGTGAGAATTAAAGCTTTAGTACAAGCTTTGGTGCCTTTTCTGGCTATGAAAGGGGTCCGGTCATGTTGGCAGTCGGGTTGGGTTGGCTTTAGTACTTGTGAATTGTAAAGCTAGCCTGACTTAAAATTGTATTAGAGAAATAAGACTCCGACCCAACCCAAGATAGAACCATGACTAAAAACCCGAGAAAGGACCGGAGATGGGACCCGAGATTTATTTTGGGTTGGATTGGTTCCAAAACTTGGATAACCTAAATTTGGGTTGGTCAAGTTTTTTTACCGAAAAAATTAATAGGTAGGGTTAAGTTTTTTTATACTTAAATTATTGGGTCGGTCGGGTCTTGTGTATTTTATATACCAAGAATTACTCTAACTTACCTGAGATCGGACCCAACCCAATGCAAACTCTGGGATTCTCAGGATTGTTCCATCTAGGTAGGGTCAGGTCAGGTTTTTTGGTGCAACCCTAGTTAATTAATTAATAATTACATATCATTCACACTTTCTACAAATATTAAATATATTTTATGTATATTTTCCTTGGGTTATGAAACATTAACAACCCCAAGCACCAATAACGCACACATAATACCATAACCATCCAAGAAATTTAAGATTACCAAAAATAACTCACATGTTCCTAGTTGGGAAATTTGTACAAAAAAGTATAAAACATTACATTCAATGCCATAACAATCTTATAAAAATTAATAATTAAGTATTAAATAAAATAAAATTTTAAGAATAAAAAATTCTTATTAGACTATGAGAAAATAGATCATCACTTAGAAAATTAAAAAATTCCTTGTCAGATAAATGACATCAACAGGTTAGGCAAATGAGTTGTATATTACTCTACCCGACCCTTATATTAATAGGATCCATTTTTTATACCCTAACCCTTATATTAATCGGGTTGGATCGAGTAAATAGGCTGGTCAAGCTTTGACAGCCATAATTTGTCTATGCTTGAGGAAAAAAGCATTAACAAAACCCGAAATCCAAGTCTTACCTAACAAATAAAACTCGCAAGCTAACAACCTAATTAGGATCTTAAGCTAAAATACTAAAAACATGTTCTAATAAGCATTAGTCGTTCTGTATTTCAAATTATAATTTACTGTTCTCAAAATGTAGGGTTAGTCTCTGGGGATTTTGTATATATATTTTAAAATGTGGCATTAGTGGTTTGGATTTTGCGTGTTTATTTAGAATGTGGCGTTAATTTCATAGCCGTAACATCTAAAATGTATTTTCAATTACGAAGTACCTCTCCCCCTTTGTAATTGAAAATGGAAGAAAACACACCAGATGCACCAGACACTCCAGTTTAACAATGCCTCCTTCTAGCTCTTTTTAGTGCTTCTCCTCCGGCTCGTTGTAAGCTTCTCCACCGGCACTGCATCTTCTCTCCAGCAGTTTCTCTCTCTCTCTCCCTTTCTTTCTCTCCTTCCTCACCTTCGGCACGCCCATCTCTCCCATTTCTTCTCTCCTTCCTCCCCTCCGCTGCTGACTAAATGTCTAGTGACCAGTAGTGGTAGATCTCGCCTCAGGTGGCCAGCCATGGCCATGTACACCTCCCCACTTTGCATGGCCGCCAGTGTTGGCAGAGTCTGCTAATGGCCATATCTAGTCGCTAGCAGTTGCTGCCAGCACTATTGGCTGCTAGCCGATGTTACCAGCACTGACGGCCATAAAAGCAGCGACTTTCTGGCCACTGGTGGTGTACATGGCCTTGGCTGGTGTCACGGGCGCGAAGCTTTGCCTAGCGTCCGCACTCGTGATGGCCTGGCTGCACCGTGCAACCAGCAGCCACTCTCTTCCCTTCCCACTCGTATGCGCAAGGGAAAACAAACAAAACAACCAACCTGCAACACAAGTCCGACCTGGTGCAAGGGTCTCCGTCCAAGCTATGTAAATCAATCCAGCATGAAGTACACAAGCAAGGAGATGGCTGGGCCGAACCACCAAGGCTGAGAACTCTCATCCCTTTCTCCCTGGTTCGCTGTGCAGGAAGATCAGAGCTTTTTCATCAACTAACTCCGCCTGGCCGCCCCATACCTTCTCGTTATATAGACTCAGCCATAGGCTGGCCGTCCTAGATCAACTAGAAGTACAAAACCCACCCAATACAAGTGTTCTCACCCTGTCCAACTCTCAGCCCAAAACCATTCCGGGATTGCACAGCTTAGGAGTCCTTCGCGAGTCCGTCTTCCACTAGAAGTTCTCCTCCAACCTGCCTCCAAGAGTCAGCCAATCCAAGGAAACCAGCCAACCAACTCCCATCTGCACTAGGAGTGTAGCCAGCATGCATGTACGAGTCCTGTCCGTCCTAGGAGTCTGCTGCCCAGTCTCCTACTCCAACTAGGAATGCCCCCAACCAACATCGCTGAATCCTATCCGCCTTAGGAGTCCTCCCCTAAGTCCAAGCAGCGCTCCGCTTCGCCGCTAGAGTCCCGCCCGCGCTAGGACTCCTACCCAGCCTGCTCCGCAAGGCGAGTAGCTCATCCGGAACATCTCCCGTGCTGTCCCAGCATCCGTCCGTGCCCAAGGGGCTGTCTAGGCTATTTGCTGCCTAGCAAAACTCAGCTGTCCGCAGCCAAGTATGGGGGTAGCCACCCCCTTTCCGCATCTATCAAGTTTAGGGGGTAACAGCTGGCTACATGCAGCCACCAGTCGGTAGCTTCAGCCAGCCCAGGCCCCACTGGGTGTCTACCCAACCAAGTGCTAGCATTACCAGGCGCAAGTTGTGGTAGCGTTTTAAAACCCGGACTGGTCCAGCATGTTCGACCAGACCCGGTCGAAAATCTGGGCCGAGTCGTCCAGGTTACCGGGTAATATTGACCTGGGCGGGCCACTTTAGCATGCTCGGTCGAACCGGTAACTTGGACAACTGGACCGATTCGGGTTTTAACAAAAAAAAACTGAAGTGGAAGGATGAAGGGGGAAGGGGGAAGGTGGGGCGGGGAATGGCCAGGGCCGTCAGGCTGTGCTTGAAAAACCTCCCCAGACTAGTAAAGGTGGGGCCTTTCTAATGCTCCCATCATTGCTGACTCTCTAAAATCTGAATGAAGGAAGGGGGACAAAGAACCGGGGTGTCGGGGAGGAGAGGGATAAGCGAGCTCCACAACAAACGTCTTCTACATCTTCTTAGCTTCTCGGCGACACATTTGACCGAGACGACAATGCCGCCACTGGGGAGGATGACGCAGTAGACGCGGCTGAAGCTGCCGCTACCGAGGACCTTCTGGTCGCCCTCTCATATCCCTGAACAGATGCGAAAGGAGGGTAGCGGTTGTGTCTGGGTGGGGGCAGCGGCCGGTCCGGGTGGGGTGATGGAGGAGTCGACAGTGGAGAAAGGGATAGAGTGGAGAGCGGGTAGAAGGCGATGGGGGAAGCGTCCACATCCCAGGTAGTAGCGGAGGGCCTCAGAGATCTAGGTGGCGAGGGAGGCATTGACATCAAGCTAGAGGGAGTGGTGGAAGCAAGGTTTTTGGGGGGGTGGGAGGGCAGTTAAAGTGGATTCTGGGTCAATGTCCGAGCCAGGTTTTAAAATACTAGGCTGTAGTGGCGTGACCAAGCAAGGCTTCGGCCAGCGGCAGGCCATGGGTTGCATTTTTTTATTTCTCAAAGGGCCAAGCAGGCCAGCCAGGACTAAATGTTGCGGGCCGCACTGGGCCTTGGCCATCGACACAACCCACTCAACAATTAGGCTCTGAGTAGGCCCGTGCCGGGCCAACTCGTTCAAAGTGGGCCACGGTCCAGGCTAGCCGGCGAGGTACAAGGTCTCAAAATAACTTGACTCCATTATAGTTTCTATCAAGAAAAGAAATATACTTTAATTGCTATGGCAACGGAAGTAACGTAACCGGCTCACTGGCCTTCCCATGATTAGCAAAGTGCTTCAGCCCGATTAAGCTTCTAATCACGTACAACTTGACTCTTAACTCCTTTCGTTGACTTGATTCCCAAGTGACTTGAGGTGGGGCCACTGGGCCGTGATCCATGGGACAAATTTAACTTCCAGCCTCAAACTTAAAAACGCGTTAATGCGCCGCGTCTCATCGGAAGAAGCCTCTCAAAAAAGACCAGGGCACTTTCCCTGCAGGAGCAGGAAAGAGTTTCGTGGTGGCCAAGGCTGGACCGTCTCTAAGTCCCCTTAGCTTACGCCGCTTTGCAGAAGAGATAGAGCAAGATATGCTCAGATGATATATACAAGCCAGAGCCCTTGGGTTTGATAAAAGTTGGGTATTTTAGTTTCTCTTTTTTTTGGAAGAATTCTTGGTTGTGGAGTTCTTGAGAGCACTGCTGTTGTTTATGAGTTCCTGGATTTGAGTTTCAGTGTAGGTCGATACTGGGTAGCTGGAAAAAGTATCTTTTTTTGTTCTAATATATTGCTGACTTGATGAAGAGCATAATTTCGAATTACTGAGCTGGAGCTATCTATTTTCTTGGTGTGTGTTTGGAGGAAAAATTCATTCTGTCTTCCTACCCCCCATGTTTGATTTGGATTCACACGGACGAGTGAGCAACTTGCTTACTCAATTTTTGGTGAAAGAAACTGTGGAAATGAACCAGGAAGTAGAATGCTCGTAACAGTCAATTGATCATGTGTTTTTTAGCTTAGCTATGCTAGTTTCTTCCTACATGTTTTGAGTACTTAAAAGTACAGTTGTCAACATTTTTCTCTCTTTTCTTGATTGAATAGGAGGCTTAGAAACCTAGATGTATTTTCGCCTATCATTGGTAATGGGTCGGTGTTGTTATACCATGATTCCTCTGCACATGCTATGCCACTATGCTCTCTATTGCACCTCTCCGATTTCTTCATTCCAACAGCCCATTCACTTTTCTTTATTGTATCTTACAATATTTTTCTTACTTGATCAGAGAGAAGAGAAAGTATACCAAATATCTCCAGGTCAACCATAGAAACAACTAGGTATGAGTAGGGCTGGTAATTGGGCCGGGCTTGGCCCCGCCCGAGCCCGTTTATTTAGAGCCCGAGCCCGTTAAGCCCAATTACTCACAGCCTATTTAAAGGCAAACGGTCATGAACTAGTCACGGGCTCTTAACGAGCTATAATTATATTCAACTCAAAAAAAGTTATTTTTGGCCTCATAATGAGATGTAACTTGAACATATCGTAAAATTTGATTATTAGTGTCAAATATTTATTAAATTTTTTTATTTAATTATTTTTTAAATAAAAGATAAATATAAATTCTTAAATCCTATTTAGATATGAAACCATGATTTAGGTCTACTTAATACATTTTTTAAAGGGGTTTTAATTTCCCTTGTCTAATGTAGTTATTGTTTTATATTTTTAGATTGTTAAGAGGTTAAAGGTGAATTAGATGCTATGCAATACTTAAAACACACTTAAAGATAAAGAAGATCATATCGGTCAATACGGCCCTGTATTGACTGTTACATATCTGTATCAATTTAGACCAATACGAGTACAGGGGTAATATGCCCCCTACACCAAAAGCCGATACGTATCGATCATACCATATCAATACGATTGATACATATCGATACGATATTAAAAGAGCCATTGGTGATTTAGATGATATTTTTTTCCCATACCATGCTAAATGTATAACTTCTTTTCATGTATACTAATTGGTTGAGATTATTAGCATATTTTCCACGGAACAATCATTGTCCAGTATTCGCTAACCAATTCCTCCAAAGCTGCAAATCAGTTTCTATTTGAAAAAGGAGCCACAAGTTTAGACATCCAAATATAACAAAAATATATAAACGGCAAACTCTTGTATGATTTTTACGATATTCTAAGAGTACATGCAAAGTTGCCACACTCACAAGCACTTTTATTTGTTTAAACACGTCTATGGAACTCTAGCAAACTGGGCTAAAAATAAGACCATCCACAAACCGTGCTTACTTTTCAAATACGTAACACAAAAAATTGCGCTTTTAATATCCAATTAGGAAGAACCAACAATTAGGAAGAACCAACATAAATTCTAATCAATACATCGGACAACTAAGAACAAACAAATATTCAATTGGGAAGAACCAACATGAATTCTAATCACAAATATTTGGGAAATCAGCCATAAAATATGAACCACAAGTCTACAAACTGCTGACTTGATCCAGTTGGTCACAAATGATAAGATCACTGGTTGAAATTCAAATGCCAACAAAAACTAGCCTAGAACATGCCATCTCAGTAAATTCACAAAAGTTGTTCTTTCTCAGCAAAATCAAAATCACCCATGAATCATGATGTTGTTCTTTCTCTGCAAAATCCAGCGCTTGCACATGGTCGATCACCCACTTTTCTGCTTAGTAGACTCCCCCCAAAAGCTGATCTATTTTTGCCTTCTATGCATGCAAGATATCAGACCACAAAGGCGCTACTAGCACTCTGCAAGTAAAAATAGAGAGGAAACCAGAACTCACCTTCATAAGAATGAGAAACTTAGCCAAAGAATCATTCAAATTATGAATCAAAGGAACAAACAGTTAATTGCCAATGTAATAACCAATACCACTTAATTAATTTATTTTCACCTCTGCTTCATGACCAAAACATTACTGACACTACTTATTCTAGATATTACCTTAGTCTTTCTTTTCGGCCACAATAGTGTCACTAGTGTGTGTCGAAGTAGCATTTGCAAAATTGGCAGCCTAGATAATTGGACGATACTATAAGTGGGCATATGCAATAAAAAAAATAGATTAACATAGAAATTATGCTCCATCAGATACAAATTATAAATGTGCACTCTGACAAATATCCTAGTAGGCATCATAACTGTAGCAACTAGGTTATGAGCAACACTAAAGAATGCATTGCTCCTCCAAGAAACAACATTAACGGCAATCACACTTACATTCTCATTGCTTCCTCTACATAACGGGACTTATCGGGCTATTAAAATGCAAATGCTAGGAGTAAGAATTCATCAAAATGCAAATGCATGTCAAAACAACAGTCAAGTATATATACATATTAATGCCATTGTGACAGTCCAAATATGTTCTTAATGTCATAGTCAACCTTGGGATTACCTGATCCTGACGAGCAAATTGAAGGCAAAACTTGTTCAAACCAGCTGAGTTGAACTTCTAAAGAGTCAAAAAATATCCCAGAAATTTTACGTTCATGACTTCTTCAATCAGGATCAACAACAACAGTAAAAGCACTAATTTAACTCACAGTAAAAAGGGGAGAATGCACCTTATATCTGGAGTCCACTAGCAGCCACCTTACGGTAAAAAGTGGAACTTTGACCCTGCAGACGGAACAAAAGAAACCCAAAATGAGAACAAAAATCAATTTTGCACTTCCCAAAGGCCAGGGTCTAGATGGCAGAATCCAAATTTACTCCTCCAAAGCCTTTGCCGCCGAGAAACTCCACAATCCACACCCCAGTGAAGAAACCTGTGGTCCTTGGGCGATTGAGCCTTCAGAGTCCAGGTCGAGCAAGAGGATGGAACTTGGAGCTAGGGAAGGAGGCTATATTGCTGATTGGGCTAACAAATATCGGGTCTTATGCGGCACCAATGTTTTATAAGGGGCTTCCGGCAATTGAGCAAAGAAAAATCACGGGCATAGGTAGCTAGCAATGGTGAAACATAAGGGGCCTCAAGCAAATGAGTAACACATCACTTACCTGCGGAGTGGAAGGCGTCAGGGGAGATTCGAGGGAGGGCAAGAGTGTTCACGGGACATAGAAGGCTAGAGTCGGACGTGCGGTGGAGCTATACCTCTGCACGTTTTGAGCTTTGACAACAACCGTGCAAGGAGTTGAAGCGAAGGACGACCACTGTCACTAGCCTCTGGGTGTTGGAGGAGAGGCCGGAGAAGCCATCCGCAACCACTCGTCCCTCACAAGTCGGTGATTGAAGAGCATTCGGGAGCACTCGAGCGACGGTGAAGAACTCGGGCGATTGGGCGAAAGAGTGTACATAATACAAATCTAACTGTAGCACATACTTTGAGTATAAACCATTAGTAAACTCATATTACTAATCAAGTTGCCAATTTTAAAATAATAGCAAATTTGTTACGAATGCGAGCACCACCCAATTCTAATGGACCGACTTCTCCTACCCCTTAGAGGGACTCCCAAAGCCAAACCCCAAAAGCATTGCACTATTGATTCAGAATAATCGGAGATGACATGAAAATCAAGTTTAATTGAAAGGATATTTTGATGAAGAAACAAATGTAAATCAAACGGTGGGCTTTAGCGGACAACCGTTAAGAACTTGCTGAGTGAAACGTGATTAATACTGAAAAATGTGTTTACTTGTATTGATCACTAGTACATAGGTTGGACGATGTTTTGGAATAGTTTCTGTAAGATCCTTAAACTTGAACCGAATGATTTTATTTTATTAAATTGTATGGTGTGGTTTAATGTTAATTCTGATCGATTTTAGACTATTTTCAAAATTAATATAGTTAACAAAGGTGTTAATCAAAATTATCTTCACATTAATAGTTTTTATGTTAATATAAGTCATTTGGATTTTTTTTAGAATTTTTGGAATTTTTATATATTTTTTCTGAAAAGTTAGGGGGTGGGACCCATCGTGGGTCCCACGTGCAAAATTGAGATAATTAGTCCCAAATGACACTAACAATATCCTAAGCTAGTAGATAATTATTTTAAAATTTTTAGACTTTAATTTGGGTTTAAATTAAGCAAGTTTTTTTTATTTTTAGTAGTAAATTTTATTTGTACCTGATCGTTTATAATTAAACCCTTTGCAAGTGTACAAGGTAATTGTACTATGATGAGTATTTAAGGGTTGTCGAACTTCAGGGACGGATGAATTATTACTAAATATAAATAAAAATTTTATGATTAAAAACTAAAAATAACTTAAACTTAAATTAAGCAAAAGAAAAGAATTTAACTAGCTTAAAAAGTAGAGATTAATGTGATAGATTTTACTTAGGAAATCGAATCCACTATAGAACAATAACAATTTCTTAACTTTTAATCTAAATTTAGTGTGAATATGAACAAGTATTATTAGCTACAAACTAGAATTACTTCAGAAAGAATCATTAATTAATTTCCATGGCATGAACTATCTTCGACAATAGCACGAATCATCTACACTAAATAGCTATAGGCATGACCCGTCTAATCTTAGTATAACTCATCCAAGTCCTTAATTATCTGAACATTAAAACTATTGCATGACCATCTCATCTAAATCACAAAAATTAGAATTAATGTAAATATCAAAACCACATCAATTTATCATCTACAAGACAATAAATCAACATAGATTTGAATAAACATGAAAAGCTCTTCCATTAAAAGGAAATCCTTATCATACAATTGTCATAATTCACAACTGAGATCTAAATTAAAAAGAAAAGAAACTGAAACTTATCTATAGCTTCATCAACTCCTAAGTAAAATAAAAGCCTAGCCTTCCATGGTAGAAGAAAGCACTTGAATCTCCATTGAAAGCTTTGAGTTTTTCTCCATCTTCTTCTTCCTTCTTCTCTTCAGAAAATCTACTTTCTAACTTCTAATTTCGTTCCAAATATATCTTTATATAGGCATAAGATCCGTAAGAAAGAGTCCAATATGAAAAAGACTCAAAATTGACTGAAATAAGGAAACTGCGCGTTATCCCGTTCGAACGCCCTGCATGCCCGTTTGAACACTTATACTGCATTTTTCATCAAAATCACATTATCCCGTTCTAACGCCTTACAGGACCGTTCGAACGGCTACACTGTTTCTACAATGTGGACAGTTTTTCTGGACAATCCATATTCTATTCATTAAGCTATTTTTTTCATGTCCATATTAATTTCCAACATGTTTGTAACTCCGAAAAGTTGTCCAAATCACTTTAATGCATCTTGAGACTATTTTCAATTATTCCAAATATCGTCCAAGAGTTCGATAAGCGCATATTACCTACAAAGCATAAAATATCTCATTTTAGACATGTAGAATATAATTAAAATTCCACCTTAATTTAAATGCATATCTAAACTACTAATAACTACAAAAGTATTAATAATTAAACTAAAATACTAATATCTATCTTAATCTAAATAAACCATAACTAACTCTAAATTAACCTAATCTATACTAGCAAATAAGGTAAAAAGATATATAAAATAGATATATATTTCGTACTTATCAGTACCCCACTTATTTGTTAGGTTTACCCCAACATTTACTATAAAATTAAGGAATGACACAGTCACTTTACCAATTGGGAAAGGGCTGAGATCAGGAGCTTAGGAACCTAATCCTCATTTTCCAAAAAAGGGAAAAGAGATTAAAGTAGGGATTTGCTTATTTTTTTCACTAATTTCTTAGGGTTTTTCTTAAATCTTCCAAATATCTTCTTTTGCCATAGTTCAATTTTAATTTCTAACCAAAAAGCTACTAATTTAAAACTCTATTTCAAACCCTTGTGAAATGAATTTGTTTTTGAACCCAAAGAACCCTAGATCTACTAGTTTTTGAGAGTTTTAGGTATTTTAAATCGGATTTACGAAGGTATTAATAAAAACCCTATGTTGGGTAAGTTTTGAAGGTGTTAGAGGAGCGATTTCAAGTGAAGAAGCTTATTGAAGGTAAGTGTTTTCAACCTAAACATGACTGTGATTTTAGATTTGAGTTTTAATAGAGTTTGAAGTGGGTTTCCATGAATGTAAGCTTTAATGGCGGTTTTAGGAAAATCTAATCTTTCTTCTAATTTCTTTGTGTTTTTTATTATTAATGGCTAGATCTACTGTTTACTAAGCATTGATTTAATTATTACAACGTTTAGGAGTGAGATTTGGTGGTTTAAGATGATTGTGTGAAGTTTCGGTTTTGGATTTGAAGTGGGGAAGAAGAACAAGAAAAGCCCGTTATGGCGATTGAATGGCCAGGCAGTCAATTGAACGGCCAAACAAGCTGATCGAACAGCCAGACGTTTGAACGACAATATATCAGATTTTGAGATTTTTGCTATTTTTCTCATTTTAGTATTTTTTTCTTTAAAATACCATTTCTTCTTCTTATTATTATTACTATGAGTAAATTATGTTAAGATGAGCTACTAGAAGGGTATGAATTTAATGATGGAAGCTACGATGGATGTTTGAGTATTATGTGAATTACATATCATTCGGTTAAACATGTGATAGATTCTTGTCTTAAATCCATGTTAAATGATTTCTCATATTTTAAGTATGATTCTAGCAAGGATATAACATGAGAATAGATTTGTATGTCTTCACATGTTATGACTAAATTATAGGTGAATGATGGTGTTATATTTATCTCTAAGTGTGGTGATGGTTATGCATACTTAAGTCTAGCATGGGATTTTACTTGATTCAAATTGTGCTTTTAGATGGTTTTTACTCATGATTTCAGTAAGAAGCCATAATTAAATGTTAAATAGTATGTGTGTAATATGTTAACTGGATATTTATAATGCATGTCCATATGCTTAGTATGTGATGATTTTACCATGTACACACACATGTGGGGATTATTATGGTGATTGTTGATATTTTTGATTAAAAATGATTCATGTAAGGTTGATGGGGAGCACGTTTCATGAATTAGAATTCATATGGTCATTACTCATGTATGTACCATGTTGCATGCATCATGAGATGGATTTACGAATGAGATTTTATCAAGATTAGTCGTGTTGATCAATTGGATGCAATTGTGTGATATTTCTTGACGGATTAATCAATTGAAGGCTTATCGATTCTGTTTTATGTCCGAAAAGATTGGTTTACGTTCGAAAGGACGAGGTTTTACGTCCCTCGAGGATGGGTTTTCCTCCCTGGGTTGAGAAGAGTGACAATGCTATAAGAAGATAAACTATTGAGACCATCTGGACCATAAGAATCCAAGCTAGTGTAGCCGAGTGCACCGGCTTGATAGGGGGTAATTCTTCCCCGTTAGGGAATTTACCAAAACTGCGAAAATTCTTTCAGACTTTCCTGTTGGGTATATTATTTGGAGTGTGCAGGGAATGCTTATGCTTCTGCTAATTAAGCAAGGTTATTTTTATGGACTTGCATGGTTATGATTGTGTGTTAGAAACACTAGATATGTAGGTTGATAGATTATTATTATGCATGATATGGTTGTGTGGTAGGGACACTTCTCATGCAGGTTATATGTGATGCTTTTGCATGATCTAAATGTGTGGTAGAGACACTTCTCATGCAGGTTATATATGATGCTAATGCATGTTCTGAATGTGTGTTAGAGACATTTCTCATGCAGGTTTTATGTGATGTTTATGCATGATCTGAATGAGTGCTTGATAAGTATAATTTATGCGTTATTTTACCCTTAATTATTCTATTTTATAGTTTCATTTAAGTGTTAATATAGGTTAAATTATTAGATATTAAAATTAATTAGGTTAGAAAAAGCTTCCATGGTGTTTTGAAATAAATTGGCTTATTTTGCAGATTCTTCATTGGCGTTCGAACGGCCTCACTAACCGATCGATCGGTTACACGTAAATTTGAAGAAAATTCAGTTGAAGTGTTCGAACGGGAATTCAGGGCGATCGATCGGCATAACGCGCAGTTTCCTTATTTTAGTCAATTTTGAGTCTTTTTCATATTGAACTCTTTCTTACGGATCTTATGCCTATATAAAGACATATTTGGCACGAAATTGAAAAAGAACAAGTAGATTTTCTGAAAGGAAGAAGGAAGAAGAAGATGGAGAAAAACCCAAAGCTTTCAATGGAGATTCAAGTGCTTTCTTCTACCATGGAAAGCTAGGCTTTTATTTTAATTAGGAGTTGATGAAGCTATAGATAAGTTTCAGTTTCTTTTCTTTTTAATTTAGATCTCAGTTGTGAATTATGACAATTGTATGATAAGGATTTCCTTTTTAATGGAAGAGCTTTTCATGTTTATTCAAATCTATGTTGATTTATTGTCTTGTAGATGATAGATTGATATGGTTTTGATATTTGCATCAATTCTAATTTCTGTGATTTAGATGAGATGGTCATGCAATAGTTTTAATGTTCAGATAATTAAGGACTTGGATGAGTTATACTAAGATTAGACGGGTCATACCTATAGCTATTTAGTGTAGATGATTCGTGCTATTGTCGAAGATAGTTCATGCCATGGAAATTAATTAATGATTCTTTCTAAAGTAATTCTAGCTTGTAGCTGAGAATACTTGTTCATATTCACACTAGATTTAGATTAACAGTTAAGGAATTGTTATGGTTCTATAGTGGATTCGATTTTCTAAGTAAAATTTATCATATTAATCTCTACTTTTTAAATTAGTTTAGTTTTTCTTTTGCTTAATTAAAGTTTATGTTATTAGTTTTTAATCAGTAAATTCCTATTTAGATTTAGTTATAATTTATCCGTCCCTGAGGTTCGACAACCCTTAGATACTTATCCTAGTACAATTACCTTGTACGCTTGCAAAGAGTTTAATTATAAATGATCAGTGCTAAAGACACTTCTCATGCAGGTTATATGTGATCATTATGCATGATGTAGTTGTGTGAGAATCACTTATTATTCAAGATGGACGTGATGCCCTAATGTGATTATTCATGCCATGATTAGTATGTATGAGGTACTTGTATGCAGAATAATTACTTATAGGTATGTAGGGGTATGGTAAGGAAATTAATCAAAAATGAAGATATTATATGAAATGTGGATATGAAATACCATCTTTGATGTGTCGTGGTTGATTTCTGATTAACGATACTATATTTCAAACCTTACTTAGTTTTACTCTCCCCACTTTCTATGTTTTGCTTTGGGCTGCATGGCGTGACATGTAGTTAACTAGGGCCCTCTATAAGTGGAACTGTCAGGGAGTGCACGGGAGTAGGCGTGGATGCCTCTGGATGTTATGTTTTCTAATCTATGCTGTTATGATTATAGAACATCACGTATGATGGTTCTTATTTCAGACTCGTGTATATCTTATGTTTTTGACCTGTTTCAGACTTTTTGATTCAAGCCATGTGTTTAGGCTCAAGATTTTAAGTTTGTGGGTGTATGACTTATGGACTAGTTGCGAGTTAAAGTCTTATTTTCTTTTCCTCATTTCTCTTGTACAATGGTATTGACAATCGCAGAAGTTGAGGCCGGAACAGTGGAAGAGGGCAAAATGGAGGAAGATGTCAGAAGGGCATAAATGGAAGACACAGAAGTAGTGGGCGGAAGGAGGAAGAGGATAGTTGAGGGCAGAAGGGAGGAAGAGGGTAGCTGAGGGCAGAAGGGAGGAAGTTGGCAGCTACAACCAGAAGGGACAGAGACGCATGGAGCAAAAGAACGGAAGGGCGGGATCTGCCAGCCAAGCTAGTAGATAGAAGGGAGGGAGGTTCCGACAGAAGGAAGGGATGGACAAAGTAGAGCTCACCAGAAGAGATGTAGGAATGGGTGGGATGTGCCAACGGAGGTGGTAGGAGGAAGGGAGGGAGGTGCTAGCAGAAGGAAGGGATTGTTGAAGTGGAGCTCGCCGGAAGAGATGAAGGAATGGGCGGGATGGGGGTTTATAGAGAGAAGGGTAAAATCAATATTTTATATATAATCTCATCCTACTTATTTATAAATTGGGCATGTAATATTTACAAATTGGTCACTTGCCCAATTTGAGCAACTTTCCCGCTGATGCTCATTTTTTAATTCCTTCTATAAATTAGTATTTAAAATAATACCATTCACTACAACAAAATGCATTAATAACGACGCTTTAATGGAATAGTGTATCTAAAGTTGAATCAGGATGTTGTTTATATAATTTTATGACAATATTAATGCATTATACCACAGATTACAAATGAAGGACTTGGTAAACTTGATTAATTGATTGTTCAATATTGCTGATTCTTGTGCCAAGATCAGGGAACTCTATAGATTCTTTGGAAAATCTTTTTTAATAGAAATAATCTTTTTTTGTGGTTGTAAATTTATGTTTTTGTTATTTGTTCTTTTTTCTTGATATGTGGGAGATTATCTCCCTTGTTTCTAACATAATTTTGCTAATTTATTCAAGTATGAGCTGATGATTTATTATCTTTCATTATTTTCAGGTAACAAACAAGATCTATTGGTATATATGAAATATGCTGAATATAATAGAGAGCCCTTATATTACAAATTTCATCTCCGGGAGCCTTTTTGAAAGCTTTCAACCACGTGATCATTTGTGATTTTTGCATCTGATATGGGCTATGCGAACATTTGAGCAATCAAGATGTAGTTGACATGGAAATTTGTTCATTTCATTCTAACACAAACACAAGCATTACTTGTGAGTGGTGTTGTATTAATTTGACCACATGAACATTGGTTATTCAAATGTAACATCAAATATTGTAACTATGAAAGTAAAATTAATAAATTTTAAATTAATTCTTTTCACTAAGCAAAATCTGTCAAACCAATGGTGGCCGCATCAATGCTTGAAAACAGTATATTTAGGAAGAAGGGAAGGTGATTAATATTAAATAATTAGTGGGAGTTTTGGTAGAATTGATTTATTTTATTTTTTATATTAAATAATTTTTAGCGATTCATTTATAATGTTGCAATAAATAATTATATTAGTAAATAAAATTTATTTCATATTTTGAAGTATTTTTCGTGACACATGCCTATTTGTCGCTATAATTATATTATTAACGACGTAAAACAAACATATGTTGCTAAAACTCATAAAATAGCGGCGCATAAGTTTTTCCTAGAGTAATTCTATACTTATATTAACGACGATAAAAACTTATTCACGACGTTTCATTATGTCGCTATTAATAGTATAATTAGCGACATATTATATCTGTTGCTATTTATGTGAGTAATTGCGACATAACTATATACGTCACTAGTAAAGTAACTATTAGAGACGTACATATACATTGCTAAAACTATTAGTGACGTATATCTAAATTACTTAACAAAGCTATTAACGACATCTATATACGTCGCTATCTATATTAGCGACGCATACTATACGTCGCTAACACGTATTAGGGACGTATACGTATTCGTCGCTAATAGTAGCGACATATCTTATTCGTCACTAATGTGGACTTATTAGTGACGTATGGATCTTATTAGCGACGTATGCTATACGTTGCTATTGACAACGATTACCAACACTTTGTGGCATTCGTCGCCAATCAGCAATTGCGACTCCACTTTTTCGACTCTTTGGGCGAAGCAAGGTATACGTCGCTAATACGTATTAGTGACATTTATATGAGTATTAGCGACGTAAAAGTACGTCGCTAATACTCTTTTTTGTTGTAGTGATTTGAAATATTTATTTAAATATGTATGTCACAAATAGTATAACTATTTGTGACATTTCATAGTAAATGTGACAAATACTATAACTATTTGCAACACTTAGTAGAAAATGTTGCAAGTAGTATACTATATTTATGACGTTTATGGTGAAACATCCTATAGACTATTTACAATGTTTCCAAATAAATGTTACAAATATTTTATTATAAAATTCTAATTTTTTATTATTATGTCTAATACAACACTATTTGCAACATTTATTTTCGAATGTCATAAATAGTGTACTTTATTTGTGACATTTATAAGTAAGTGTCACAAATAGTCTAAGCTATTAGTGACGTTTACTTGTAAAAGTCGCAAGTCATCCAAAATTTAAAAAAATATATATATAATAGTATTTGCTTTACAAACATGACAAATAGTGTTAATAGTACCCCTATTTATAAACGTCACAAATAGTTAATTTTTTTGACCTTTCATTAATCATTGTAAAAAGTTTTTTAGCTAATAAAATTGTCGCCATAAGTCCTTTATATTGTAATTCCATCCAAATTTATTTAAAAAGTTCCATTGCCAATTTTGATTATGGATCTATGCTAAATCAATTAAATTATAAAATTAAAAAAATTAATTTCGTTTTTTAATAATTCTACGCCCAATATTTCTAGGGAATTGATAGGATTAAAGCAGACAATTTATGTCTTTCACTTACACCAATAATCGCAAATGCTGAATATAAAATAATGTTACCAAATGCACAGTTGAACTACCACGAAAATGAAAACAAGATATAATGCTGACAATTTATGTCACTTGGCTATGGAGACAACTGTAGCAAACAAAAGAACAGAACCCAAAAAGATTTCACTGCAACCGAATTCGGACCAATCTTCAGCGTACTTCAATCCTCTTCTGGAGGTGGTAGCTCATTAAGGTCGAAAGGTAGAACAAGTCGACCACCACTCACTGCCACTTCGTGCCTTGCAACCAAGCTAGCAGGAGTAATGGCGATGCCGTCCAGGTAATGCAGCCTCTGGTGGCCCCCAAGAGCCTGGCCCGACTTAAATGCCTTGTAACAGATCTTACAGGGGTAGATCTTGGGGCCGGAAGGTTCTTCCTTCTTCGCCTGGCCGGGTGGACCAGAAGAACAAGCCTTCTCTTTCCGGTGGCTTGTCTGGTGACCACCTAGTGCCTGGTAGGAAGTGAGGCTCTTGCCACAAATGCCACACTCGTAGCTCTGACTCCCAATATCTTGCTTGGTCTCGCTCTGCATTCTCTTTTTGATATTGTTCTTCTGGCTCGTTCCGTTTATTGCTCGATTACTGGATTTGCTTCCATATTTCGCTTTCCTTTCTTCCCCCTCCATGTCTCTCAATTTGATTAAGTTTGTTCTGTACACGTCTTGATGATCACATCCATCGCCAGCGTAGTAGTCTTCTTCATCCTCATCATCCTTCCTTCCTGCTTCAGTGAGTCTGATTGTCTTCTTCAAGCTGGCGAGCCTGCCCATCTCCTCCCGAGCCGTCAGACAGAGATATCTCCTTGCCTTGTGGGAAACTCGGGACGACCCACCTGCCGAATCACAGGGAACACGCTTTCGGCTTCGCTGGGAGGTCAACTTCCAGTGGGGCAATGCCTTGGTCAATTCAGGGGCAGCCACCGACCTCTCAGTCGTGATGTCGGAGGCGCTTTGCTCGTCGGAGACAGAATTAGTAGATGAAGAGTTGCTCTTCTTAGCGGCGGGCAAGCGCTGGTTGATACCCAGGTAGGTCCTCTCGCGGTGGCACCTCATGTGGCCGTACAAAGACTTCTCACACAGAAAGATCTTGCTGCACTTTGGGCACGTCTGGCTCGATTTTGGCTCCGCCATTGATGCTTCCATTGCATCTTTAGCTCCCATCTTGACAATAATCCTTTCCCCCTTTTATCTTATGATAGTAGTCACAGTGGCAACAAAGAACTCTGTTTCTCTTCCATCTTAATTAATATCCCCTACAAGCTTCTGCCCCGATTTCGTGCTGTCAATACCTTCGCAAAAGCTTCAAAAACCCCCGCCTAAACTTTTAGCGGGGGTTCTCACTTTGCCTCTAAAAGCCTCGTCGCAAAAGGTTTTTGGCGGAGGTTGTGGCGGGGGTTTAAAACCCCCACTAAAAGTTAGAAGTTTTTACGGAGGTTTAAAACCCCCTCTATAAGAAGTATTTCAAATATAAATTAATAGTTTTTGCGGAGGTTTAAAACCCCTGCAAAAAAAGCAAATATTAGTTAATAGTTTTTACGGAGGTTTAAAACCCCCGCAAAATGTACAAGAGGCATGGGAGCTTTAGACAATTTATCAAAAATAATTTGATTGTAAATCAATTTTGTCATCTTCCCTGTATAACTTTTAAGAGACAATTTACATAAAAAATAATTACTTCCAACATCTAAAAAACATAATTTCATTACTTTTAAAAATTTCACAATTTTTTAACACACAAATTCATAAAGATAACCCTCTAAATCATTGTTCTTGTTCAAAATATCAATCACATAATAAAACAAGTAAACTAATATAAACTAACAATAAAAAGACAACTACAACGTAAAAATAATAACAACAACCTAATTGAAATAACATAAGTCGAAATTAGTTCCCAACTTTAACAAACATCGATGAACATTCTTCATATTTGAAACGTAGTTTATGCCAACCGCCAATGTTTATGTTCCGCCAACCTACACAAATAGTAAAATAAAATAACTAATTAACCAAACAATAAAGTACAAAATTCATATGACTAATTATTTTATCTAGTAAAAACAAGTCACATACTTGACCCATGTGAGAAGTCAATAATCTCCTCATCTCATCTAGTTGTGTTTTTAATTCATTTTGCTCAAATCGAAGTTGTTCTACTTCTTCCTTATGTTGTTCTTCAAGTTCTACAATTTTGTCCTTCATTTCATTGTATTCATGACTTGAGGTTTTAGCATGACTAGAAGTTTCTCCCCACAATCGAGTCGGAGTCACTCCATGACCACATCCCCGAACTCGTCCTGGCTTTTCAGGCCCCATAGCCTTAGCAAATACATCATTAGGGGAAGGAAAAGGGGTGTCTTGGACACCCTTTTCAATAAGCCCTTTCATTAGTTCCTGCAACATATATTGAAATCTATATTATTTGAAGATACAATTCAAGGCAATCATACCTAGTCTAATAATATTTACCTGATGGTCAAGAGAAGTAAATAGAAATATAACTTTAAAAATAACAAACAAAAAGAAACACATCAAAGAGGGCATGAGCACTTTAACATATGTGAACTCATCAAGCAAGAGTCAAGACCTCACACCATTTTATATTCTAAAATAGTTATAGTACCTTATTAAGAAACCCATTTTATGTACATCCATCGAGTATTTAATTTCAAACAAGTTTTTTTTTTATGACATATCAAAAAAATTTCTTGTATCATCTAAAGCTCAACATTTAACACATATGCTAAATAGCAAACTTTTAGCAAAAATATATAAATCAAAGCCTAGTTTTATTACAAATTAATGAACTACACATCCCAAATCTTAATATAGTGAAGCTAAACCAATTATAATAATGAGAATACTTCCCAAAATTTATCATACTTTTTAATTATGTAAAGTTAAGGCTACAAAAATTAAACTAATAAAATTTATTAACTACTAAGAAAAGAAGATAGAGGCTAAAAACTTACAATTTTTTCATTTGCATCGTCATTGACAATTTCTCCATTTTTTTTTGTATGTGTTATTTTGAACATTTCAAACCGACCAAGTGGTTCATCTGTTCCCCTTTTAACTTGCTACATAATTTGACATTGAATAATATCAATTTCTTTAGAAAGATCAAAGTACATACATTCAAAATTGAAAAAAATATATTTGACTTCATCTAAAATATATACCTCTTCATATTGTATTTGTCGAAAACTTTTACTCCCAGCCGTATGCACTATAGATTATTTTTCACGGTTACCTTTGTTCGTTGTACTGCGAATCTATACAAAATTATTATATTAATGAATAGAATAAAATAACATATACATAATATAAGCTTACAAGACTATCCATAAAAGGTAGGTGCAAAAAAAATGGCAATCATAGGCAATAACATAATAAACATAATTAGATTATTAAGAAATTAATAATATCATGGAACATATCAGCAAAAATGATCACATTTCATCTTGAAATTCCTGTTGTCTAGCACATGCCAAAAATATATAATTCCAATAGACTTCTCCTGTTACAGATAAATGTTAGAAGACTACCAAGAGTAATTAAGCACCAACGTAGCTAGAGGAGACGCTAGTCATGGGACTAACCCTATAAAAAGAATCATAATCTACTAATATTACACTCAAATATGTAGCTATAAGAGAAGCAAATGCTTCCAAATTTTATCAAAGAGGAAAAATTGCAACATACCTTCCCTTCTTTAGATTCCCAATAACCAATAAGTGCTCTCCATTGATCCGGATCAACAGATTTAGGACATTCTAAGTTAGCACGATCTTCATCAGTAAGACATTTATCAAAATGCTTGCGTTTCAATCTACATTTGTAGTCAGACCATTTCTTGCCAAGTGACTTTATTGTCCACTTCTTTGCAGCCTCATCAATGTCAAACTTCCTCTGCACAAATTATATAACTAAAGAGAAAATGAAACAAAAAAATCTCTTATTTAGAAGTGTAATGAACTATTAATTAACCTGAAAAAAAAATTATCAAATTGAAAGAAAGCTTAAAATTCACAAAACAAATTATATAACATTAGCTAATATTCATATGATAATGAAAGATAACCGGGCTTGAGTTAAAAAGGATCAAGTTGACCGGGATCAAGCATGGTACTAGTACTAAATTAAAGGTTTTGTGAGGAACCAAACAAAGCTTTTTTATTTCTTCTTTTCTTTGACTCATTAATTGAAGTTTATGAACTATTACTCTGCAAGTTGCTGGCAAGAGAAAACGGTGTGGCCTTATCCTCAGGCCAGACAAGTAGTCATATAGAGATGGATGAACTAGAGTATATGAAGAGGTGCAGGGATGCAGGGGTTGTACATATTCTAGGGAATACAGCAAAGAGGTAATCGTCCGTAGTGAAGAAGATAAAGATGCAAACACTGGCTGCTAAAAGTATCCTATGCAGCATCCATTATTAGTAGCTTTGAGTGTTTTTTTTGTTTTGTTCTTATCCCTGTATCATATCTTATACTTTATTACCTGGTTTTCTTTTAATCGCTTCTAAAAGTACCTTCATATAAGTGTCTGATATTGGCATGTCAACTTAAACTCCGATTCCCCTTATGAATTTCTATGTGTTGTCCAATGCTTATCAAATCTGCATTACCATCTCAACCTTCATCTGTTTCACTTGGAGTGCCTGTTACCCTTCCTGATTTTTATATAAAATTAGGTATATCTTATATCTAAATAGTAATCTCTGTGTATAGTTTATGTATTACTTTCATTTAAAAAATTGAAGAGTAACAAAAAGTATCTTTGCAGCAGGATTCCAGATGCATCCTGTCTCAAACAGCAAGTATTACACCATTATGCCTATTATCTTAAACATAATGATACAATTTTAAACATTGCACCACTAAAAGAGACTACTGGCAATATACTATTTTTTCACAAAGTTGGTAAGTGAAGAGGCAACTCACTTATACCCCCTTCAAACTACGATTGAAAATGATGCTGTGTATAACATATGCGAGACAACATACAATCTCACACTGCATAAGCTGTGAATGTAATATGAAAGAAAAATCCACACAAGTGCTTCCTTTAAAATGAGAAGTTATAATGCCCTTTAAGTATGGGCATTGAAATACATCAAATACCTTTAACCCTTTTATCACAGTAGCATATGTGGATGGTCTTCCGATCCCAAGTTCTTCAAGCTTCTTAACCTAAGCAGGGGAACAAAAGATCAGACAAAGGACATCAAAATCAGAATAAACAAAACATCTAGAAAGAGATAGAGAAGCTTGTGAGGAAGGATGGTGAGAGCTTCTTGCTGTGAGAAAATGGGACTGAAGAAGGGGCCATGGACTCCTGGATAAGATCAGATCTTGATTGCCTACATCCAGAGATTTGGGCATGGGAACTGACGTGCTCTCCCAAAACAAGCTGGTAAGTGACAATCCGTCTATCTTCTCTTGTAAAGCAATTTATGATATGTTGAAGTTGCTTGCTACATGAAGTATTGGGAGAGCACATCTAGGAACAGAGGAATTTGATTCCTTGCTTATGTGTTGTATTTGAAGGATGATTGCAAAGAAGTACGGGAACAAAAAATAAGTTTTAATTGACCTAAGTGCAGTTTAATAACTCCTGTGTGATGTAGTTTTTTCAACTTTATTTCCTGGGATGAGAGTATGTACTGTGTAGCTCTCTAAAGAGTCACCAATTCATTTATGATTAAGATGTCTCGATCATTATTGGCATAAGTCGGAATAGTTCTATAATTTGGATTTTGAAATATTGTTTCATGTCAAACAATAAACTATTATAATTTTCTGCAAATAACCAATGCACTAATTCCCCCTTCAACTAAATTTCAGGACTACTAAGGTGTGGAAAAAGTTGCAGACTCAGCTGGACTAATTATCTATGTCCAGATATCAAATGAGGAAATTTCACCAGAGAAGAAGAGGAGACCCTCATCAAACTCCATGAACTGCTCGGCAATAGGTGAGAATCAATAAAATTTCAAAACCATCTGGAAAGTAAAAGTCCCTTTTAAAGAAACGTTTAATCTTAAGTTATTACAACAAGAGTTGCAATATCTTTGATGAATCACCAATTCTGGTATTTTAAGGGCTTGGAAGCAAAATTGACTCACTAAACCATCTATGGGAGGTGGTGGATTCTTCCTCTATAATGAAGATCTATATAATCGACTGTAGACCAACGAATTGCTCTTTTTTTTAGTGACATATCAAAATCAGAAGATTTTAGGCAGCCTGATGCAACTTCTTTTCTTCACACAATACATGACCGATAAGATAATAAGCATTACTGATGAGGTTTAATAAAAATAAAGAAATGAACAAGGTAACACCAACTTACTAATGCACCCTCAGAGTAGCGAGGAGGAGGTTGTGATGCTGCTTAATTTCCACTTTACCAAGGCCCAACTGATCCCCAGCCTAGAAACAGCCAGAAGAAATGTTAACAGAGCACATATTTTTGTTCCCAGTCCCTCTTGTAATAAATTAAATTTAAACCTAAAATTTTTTAGTAATTGAAAGAATCAAATCAAACACTAATTGCTTTCCCTTGCCCACTGGGCAATACAATTTTGTAAAATGAAGAGAATCATCATCCGTAACATCAAAATAAAATTGCATCACGTCTCTCACCAAAATAGCTCTACATCAAACTCAGCTTCAAATTGGCAGCAAGTAATATTTCTCTAAAGGAAGAGGTAAAAATAAAACGAAAATGATGAAAAAAAATATAAAAGCACTCATCTAGAGAGCTGGATTGGAAACAAGAAGGAATGGGCAAAATTTTTGAGCGATAGGAAAGATAGAATCTGACCGTTTCCTTAACCTTATCTTGGAGTCGACCAAGTCATAAAGGCCGCCTGTGCAGTCAATGAGGAAGAGGAATTGATGCAAGCTTCAGATGAGATCACTACCCATAGGTCTGAAACACGCAGAAAATAAAACTAGAAGAAAACTAGATGTCTATAGAAAAACACGTAAAAGGGGAAAAATTATGATTTTTACCTGCGATCCTTCTGCCCAAGATGGCTTTCTGCTGCCTTTGTGTGCTACTTGCATGTTCTCCACGATGATTCTCTAACCACGATAGAAGAAGATCAATTTTTGCCAGCACCTCTGTACCTCTTGTTCGCCAATTCCTGTGCAAAGACGAAGATGAGTGCAAAGACGACTTCGTTGAAGGAGGAAGAAAAGAGCCGGATTGATTAGTGGGTCGTTTTGGTGATGGCGCGTAGTGGGAGATAATCGCGGGAACGGGATTCGATATGATCCTCTGGAGGGAGTTTTTACGAATTGCCTCTAAAAGACATAAGGTTGTTGCCAACGGTCGGACTTTTAAGTTAAAACAGCGGAGGCCGGTATTAAACCCCCGCTATAAGTGTGTTTTTAGCGGAGGCTTACAAATACCCTCGCTATACAAGTGCCGCTATAGGTCTAATTTTTGTAGTTAATGAATAAAATAACTACTTGTAACTCAGTGAAGATGATGAACAGAAGACACAAGGACCACTGATCTACCTTATAGAGCTCAAATCAGGTATCTGGTTTGTTCCTGCTTCAGACCTCATAAGAGTCTCCCCGTCCGAGTGCAAAAGAACAGTTCGATGAAGAACCGAGTGAAGCACCAGGAACGAGGCACACTTTTATCCCCCGTAGTTTCTTCGTTAGGTTTCCTTCCTTTTTTTAGATTCATACATACGGAAGAGTCTTTTTATCCTCTTATGAGTCAAGCCTAAGCGTAAGCTATTCATCTGAACCTACAAGATCAACGGTGCATAGGCATTCATGATGAACCTATATGCTCTTGATCCATGCCGTTGATTTCACAGCTATTACGGGAATTAGGCCAGACTCAGGAGAGTGGCACTTCTGAGTCTTGGTCCTGGGTAACTTAACTCCTTTTTTTCACCAAGAAAATTGAGCTAACTTATTAATTCCTTGGCAACCAAGCAATTAATGTACATCAAACTGCCCTCGCCAACCTGTCCGCAAATTAGCAAAGAGCTTTAAGTAATTAGTGTGACTATGCTGTTAATCACGTACGGCTAGATTCAGGTGGGCCGGGCCGAATCTGAATTTCTAGGCGCGTGCCTGAAAACTAAAGATGCACCGGCATCGTCCCTTCCCAAGAAACCTCGCAGAAATGACTAGGGTCCTGCGCTTTTATTTCCTACTTGCACAAAGAAGAGTTTTCGTGGTGGCCAAGGCCAAACCCATTGAACATTGACTAGGATGATCGTCTCTGAAGACAAGTTTCAATCTGTTTGCATGTGCCACACTTACTTCGTTTTAACGAACAGAAGGAAATCTAAGTTCTTCCATCATGTGATGAGACCAAGAAGATAAACATAGCTGAACTACAATGGAGAATATTATTATAATCACTTAAGAGAGGGGAAGAATTTTCAATGATTCTTATTCACTATGAGCCTAATAAGGAACGCCTGAGGCACGTTCATCCATGATATCAACAACACACAAGCTATTGATATTAATGTGCACTAGTGTATGGTCGATTTTTAAAATAAATAATTCTCATACATTTTTTAGGCTGAGCTCATAGAGCATAAAAAACTCTTGCCACAAAAGAGCTAAGAGCTAACTCATATAGCTTTTTACCTGAGTTAATTTATCCCTATATATATACTTATACATAAAAGGGATACCTCCCGGTGCTACGCGGGGAGGCTGCTGGGCTGCATGGGGAGGTAGGGAAGCTTGAACGTTCTTTCTCGCTTCTTCCTCTAGCTCTGCTTAATTGAATGCGCGCAGTCTATTCGTGCATGCTTCTCAGGTGGGCCAAAGCGTCCACTAGCACTGATCAGTGTCTTTCATAATGCAAAGCCACTATGAAAATATCAACTTTCGGGCATTCCATCACTATATATATACACACACTAAATTTAAAGCATATAAAGTATCCACACACAATAATAAGATGCTTTTAGCATTAAATAATAATAAATATAATAATTAATTATAGTTACTAAAAAATAGGAAAAGTATGACAAATGAGCTTTAATTACAGATTTTAAGAAGAAAACAATATCATCTTCTTCTCTTGATCACATGTATATAATCACTCAAAAATAAGCATAAAATAGAAACTTGCATAGGCCACATTACCATCTATTTAATTTCCTCATATCTTCATCTCTTTACATAATAATGACTCAAAAAGATACAAAAAAAACCCACTTAAAAGAATTATTTCCCACCTTTGATGTCTGAAAATAATTTAAAATTTTAGTTCAATTTGAATAATTAAATGAAGCTATTATTGTAGGACGAATAGAGTAATTCACTTTATTTATAGTGTAATTAAATTTAGATTAGTTTTGGTTACAAAATGTTAGATGTTTATTTATTATTGTTACAATAATAGCAAGCTACATATGGAAACTCTAAAGAAAGAGTGGGTTAGTGATTTAAGTTATTTATACTTGTGTTACTATAGTAATTAGGATAACCTATCTACAATACTCGGCACGTTTGGCTACCCCTTTTATTTTAAAAAGCGAGATGATATTGGGTCATTGTAAAATATCACATCATTTAAAATGACTATTGAAACTTAACCTTCTTCATGAGGAGAGTTATGGTAGAAAGACCATTTAAGTCATTATCTTTTTCCATCCAAACATGCCCTTATAGTAACGCTAATAGAGGTTAAATACTTCTATTATTTTGTTGTGTTATGGTTTTGTATCGTATGTATTCTCTGAATTCGAAATAATTTGGCTACATGACTTTGGTTCTTTTCTGTTTAAAAGGTGGCATATGTGGTACTTTTTCTCTTCGTTTCTTCTGAAATTAATTTGGATGAATGGATTTTACCTAAAAGCGTATGTTACAGGACCACAATAGTAAATAATGTGTCTATATGAACCCCAATAATCTCCTCAATACCCAGTTTCTTACACACCATATTTGAAATTTTAAAAATCTTACATACCACGGATTTTATTAAAAAATCTCTTTCTTGTATACCCCTCAGTATTTCTCGTTACCCCAAGCCCAAAAGACCTCAGTAAATTTATTCATATCACCGTGGTGGCCTGTTACTGCCAAAGAAACTCCAGAGTAATGCACTTTCAGGACGCGGCTAAGCTCGGCCCCACTGTGAATTCTTTTGTACTTTGTTAGTGGCTTTTCACCATCAATGGAACTTCAGAAATATTGCATTCTCAGCCAGCTTTGTCGTGGTTGTTCACAGTAAAGTCATTAGTAAGTTGGCGAAGGCATGCCACAATGAAATGAATTCCACAAGAATTGCACTCTCAGCTCTCAGCCAACCTTAATGCGGTTAGCACTCACCATACAATCTTTAGTAAGTTGGCAAGAGCATACCACTGCAAAAAGGAATTCCAGAAGATTTGCATTCGGGCCGGCTTTTGGCCAGCCTTGATATGGTTGAAACCCGTTATGTTGGCGAGGGCATGCTTCCATGAAATGAATTCTAGAAGCATTGCACACTCTACTCCTGGAAGCCTTGTTACGAAAGATGGAAGTCCAGAGCCTGTTTTGTTTCGTTTGGGGTAATAAGGAGGGAAAAATATATGGGGAACATAGGGGTAAGGGAGAAATAGAAAAAAATTCATTAGATTTAATTTAAAACGGGGTATTGAGGAGATTATTGGGGTCCATATAGACATGTTCAATAATAAATGGCACCATCATATGTTTTATTTTTTCGCTCCTACAATTGTTTTAATTACTGCAAGTTTCTATGTTACTGTATATTTATTTTCTGAATTGTATTTGTTATGTTACAACTATGATTCTGATGTACGGCATTTGAAGAGTTCCATAGTGATAAGTTAGGGCATCGCGAGCTGTTGTATCTTGAACTAAGGGCGCGCAGTTTGAATCACCCATCTATATTCTTTATTAATGTAAGCCATCAAATTGAGATTGTTGGTTTGGGAAGCATTTTTCATGCGCCACACTGACAATGAGTTGAGCATAAGCTACTTATGGGAGCCCTTGGTATTTAAGATTGATGACACGTATCTTAGAACTCATTAGCATTAGTGGTATTAATTTAAGCCACACACGGGCGCTTTCTACTCTGCACAAGAGCCTAACAGAATCCTATTGTCACCATCAAACACCCCAAAGTGTTAGAACCCAAAGCCTATCATGGAGCACGAGATGTCAAAGAATGGGAAAATTTTATGTTCAACATAGAACGCTACTTTTGGGCTATTTGCCTAAAATCTAAAGAGGCTAAGGTTATGATGGCTACCATGTTCTTGTCCGACAATGCCAAACTTTGGTGGAGGATGATGTACAAAAAATTTTGAATGGTTGTTTGGAGATGAACACTTGGAAAGATCTGAAGGGTCAATTGAAGACCTAATTTTTGCTAAAAAATGTAAAATTCATTGCCCGGTGGAACCTCTGTCACCTCCAACACATATATAGAGTGATATTGCTACATATATAAAGTGATATTGCTACATACATTTAGCGATATTGCTACACATATGGAGTGATATTATTACATATATTTAGCGATATTGCTACACATATAGAGCGATATTGCTACATATATTAAACAATATTGTTACATATTGAACGATATTGTTATACATATTAAACGATATTGCTACACATATAGAACTATATTGTTACACAAATGGAGCGATATTGATACACATACGGAGCGATATTGTTAGACATATTGAGCGATATTGGTACACATATGGATCAATATTGATATACATATGGAGCGATATTACTATACATATTAAGCAATATTCCTGCACATATAGTGCGATATTACTACACATATAAAACGTTATTACTACACATATAGAGCGATATTGCTACACATATAAAGCGATATTGCTACACATATAGAGCGATATTGCTACACATATAAAACGATATTCCTATACATATTGAGCGATATTGCTACATATATGTAGCGATATTATTACACATATTAAGCGATATTTTTACATATATTTAGCTATATTGCTACACACGTAAAGCGATATTGTTACATATATCGAGCAATATTACTACATATAAAGTGATATTGTTACACATATTAAGCGATATTGTTATAAATATAGAGCGATATTGCTACATATATTTAGCGATATTGTTACATATTAAGCAATATTTTTACATATATAGAGTGATATTGTTACACATATAGTGCGATATTGATATATATATAGAACGATATTGCTACACATACAGTGCCCTATTGCTAGACATATTAAACGATATTGTTACACATATAAAGCGATATTATTACCTATGTTAAGCGATATTGTTACATATTAAGCGATATTTCTACACATATTAAACGATATTGATATATATATATATATGATAAGTGATATTGCTACATATATAGCGATATTGTTACATATATTAAGCGATATTAAAACATATAGAGGGATATTGTTACACATATTAAGCGATATTGCTTCACATATAGAGCGATATTGCTACACATATGTAGCGATATTGCTACAAATAATAAGCGATATTGTTATATATGAAGCAATATTGCTACACATATGGAGCGATATTGCTACACATATAAAGCGATATTGTTATATATATAAAGCGATATTGCTACACATTTAAACCGATATTGCTACTTATATTATGCGATATTGTTATATATAGAACGATATTGCTGTATATATGGAGCATATTGCAACACATATTAAATGATATTGCTACAAATATAAAACAATATTGCTTTACATATGGAGCGATATTGCTACACATATATAGTGATATTGTTTTACATATGGAGCGATATTGCTATATATATAAAACGATATTGTAATATATTGAGCGATATTATTACACATATTAAGCGATATTGTTACACATATTAAGCAATATTACTACATATATAGAGCGATATTGTTGCACATATAGAGTGATATTGCTATATATATTAAGTGATATTACTACATATGGAGCGATATTGTTAAACATATAGAGCGATATTGCTACATATATTAAGCAATATTGCTACATATATGGAGCGATATTACTACACTTACGAAGCTATATTGCTATACATATTAGGCGATATTGATACACATATAGAGTGATATTGCTACACATATTAAGCGATATTGTTATATATATACAAATGATATTACTACACATATTAAGCGATATTGCTACATATATAAAAACGATATTGCTACACATATGAATCAATATTGCTAAATATATTAAGCGATATTACAGCACATATGAAGCGATATTATTACATATATTGAGTTATATTACTACACATATAAAGCAATATTAGTATATATATTGAGCAATATTTTAAATATGGAGCGATATTGTTACAAATATAAATAGATATTGTTACACATATAGAGAGATATTGTTATATATATTAAGCGATATTATTAATGGAACGATATTGTTTCATATATTGAGCGATATTGTTACACATATGGAGCAATATTGCTACACATATAAAGCGATATTCATACACATATACAGCGATAGTGTACTATATGTTAAGCGATATTGTTACATATGGAGCGATACTGTTACACATATTAAGCGATTTTGTTACACATATTGAGCGATATTATTACATATATTGAGATATATTGTTATACAAATAGAGCAATATTTGTACATATATCGAGTGATATTTTTAAATATGGAGCGATATTGTTACACATATTAATCGATATTATTACACATATGGAGCGATATTGCTACATATATTTAGCGATATTGTTACATATGAAGCAATTTTGCTACACATATGGACCGATATTACTAAACATAAGGAGCGATATCGCTACACATATAAAGCGATATTGTTACACATTTAGGGCGATATTGGTGCACATATAGATTAATATTGTTAGATATAATAATTGATATTGTTACTTATAAAGCAATATTGAAACACATATTGAGCGATATTGCTAAACATTTCGAGCGATATTGCTACACATATTAAGTAATATTAATACATATATTAAGCGATATTTTACAACATATATAGCGATATTGTTACACATATAAAGCGACATTGTTACAAATATATTAAACGATATTGTTACAAATATTAAACGATATTGCTACACATACGGAGCGATATTGCTACACATATAGAGCGACATTGTTACATATATTAAGCGATATTGTTACATATGGTGCGATATTGTTACACATATTAAGCGATATAGCGACACATATGTAACAATATTACTACACATATAGAGCAATATTTCTACACACATAGAACAATAGTGCTATATATATTTAGCGATATTGTTATACATATTTACCGATATTGTTACACATATGGAGAAATATTTCTACACATATGGAGCGATATTACTACATATATTAAGTGATATTGTTACATATGGAGAGATATTATTACACATATAGAGCGATATTAATACACATTTAAAGCGATATTACTACACATATAGAGTGATATTTTTACATATATTAAGCGATATTGTTACATATTAAGCGATATTGCTACACATATGGAGCGATATTGTTACACATTTAGAGTGATATTGTTAAACATATTTAGCGATATTACTATATATATTAAATGATATTGCTATACATATAAAGCGTTATTGTTATACATATTAAGCGATATTGCTACACATATTAAACGATATTATTATACTTTTATAACGATATTGCTACATATATATAGCAATATTTATATATATATTCAGCGATATTGTCACATACATATGGTGCGATATTGCTACATATATAGAGCGATATTTCTACACTTATGGAGCGATATTCCTACACATTTAAAATGATATTTCTAAACATATTTAGCGATATTGCTACACATATTAAGCGATATTGTTATACATATTAAGCGATATTATTACACATATGTAGTGATATTGTTACACATATTAAGCGATATTGATACACATATACAACGATAGTGTTCCATATAGTGAGCGATATTGTTACATATGGAGTGATACTATTACACATATGGAGCGATATTGCTACACATATATAACAATATTGCTACACATTTAGAGCGATATTGCTATACATATAAAGTGATATTAATACACATATAGAGCAATATTATTACACATTTAAAACGATATTGCTACACATATTGTGCGATATTATTACACATTTAAAACGATATTGCTACACATATTGTGCGATATTATTACATATATTAAACGATATTGCTACACATATAGAGCGATATTGTTATACATATTTAGCGATATTGCTACACATATGAAACGATATTGTTATACTTTTAAACGATATTGCTACATATATACAACGATATTACTACATATATTCAGCGATATTGTTATATACATATGGTGCGATATTGTTACATATATTGAACGATATTGATACACATATAGAGCGATATTGCTACACATTTATAGCGATATTGCTAAACATATTTAGCGATATTGTTACACATATTAAACGATATTGTTACACATATTAAGTAATATTGCTACACATATAGAACGATATTGTTACACATATATAGCAATATTACTACACATATTAAGCGATATTGTTATACATATTGAGCGATATTGTTACACATATAAAGCGATATTCTTACACATATTGAGCGATATTGATACACATATACAGCGATAGTGTTACATATAGTGAGCGATATTGTTACGTATGGAGTGATACTGTTACACATATAGAGCGATATTGCTACACATATAGAATGATATTGCTACACATGTAGAACGATATTGATACACATATGAAGCGATATTGCTACACATATAAAGCAATATTGCTACACATATTAAGCGATATTGCTACACATATTGAGCGATATTTTTATACATATTAAGCAATATTGTTACACATATGTAGCGATATTGTTACACATATAGAGCGATATTTATATACATATACAACGATAGTGTTCCATATAGTTAGCGATATTGTTACATATAGAGTGATACTATTACACATATGGAGTGATATTGCTAAACATATTAAGCGATATTGCTACACATGTAAAGCGATATTGCTATAAATATTAAGCGATATTGCTATACATATTAAACGATATTACTACACATATGGAGCGATATTGTTATACATATTAAGCGATATTGCTACAAATATTAAACGATATTGTTATACTTTTAAAACGATATTGCTACACATATATAGCGATATTACTACATATATTCAGTGATATTGTTACAAATATATGGTGCGATATTGATACATATATGGAGCGATATTGCTACACATATTAAGCGATATTGCTACACATTTAAAGCGATATTGCTAAACATATTTAGCAATATTACTACACATATTAAGCGATATTACTACATATATTAAACAATATTGCTACATATATGGAGCGATATTGTTATACATATTGAGCGATATTGTTACACATATGTAACGATATTGCTACAAATATAGAGTGATATTGATACACATATACAGCGATAGTGTTCCGTATAGTGAGCGATATTGTTACGTATAGAGTGATACTGTTACACATATAGAGCGATATTGCTAAACATATGGAGCGATATTACTACACATGTGGAGCGATATTGCTACATATATAAAATGATATTGATACACATATAGAGCGATATCATTACACATTTAGAACGATATTAATACAAATATTAAGCAATATTGCTACATATATTGAGCAATATTGCTACACTTATATAGCGATATTGCTACATATATTAAGTGATATTGCTACACATATCGAGCGATATTGTTATATATATTTAGCGATATTGGTACATATAAAGCGATATTGTTACACAAATTAAGTGATATTGTTACACATATGGAGTGATATTGCTATACATATTAAGCGATATTGCTACACATATTAAGCGATATTGCTACACATATAATGCGATATTGTTACATATATTGAGCAATATTGCAACATATGTTTAGCGATATTGTTACATATGGAGCGATATTGTTATACATATTAAATAATATTGCTACACATATAAAGCAATATTGTTACACATATACAACGATATTGCTACATATATTTAGCGATATTGTTACATATAAAGAGATATTGTTACACATATGGAGTTATATTACTACATAAATGGAGTGATATTGATATATATATAAAGCGATATTACTACAAATATTAAGCGATATTGCAACACATGGAGTGAAATTGTTACACATATAGAGCGATATTTATGCATATATAGAGTGATATTGCTAAATATATTAAGAGATATTACTACATACGGAGTAATATTGTTACACATATTAAGCGATATTGCTACACATATGGACCGATATTGCTACGAATATCGAGCGTTATTACTCCACAAATTAAGCGATATTGCTACATATATAAAACTATATTTTTACACTTTTAGAACGAGATTGCTACATATATACATCGGTATTACTACATATATTTGCGATATTGTTACATATGGAGAGATATTGATACACATATAGAGCAATATTGTTACATATATGGATCGATATTGCTACACATATGGGGCGATATTGCTACACATATGGGGCGATATTGCTACACATTTAGAGCGATATTGCTACACATATTGAGCTATATTACTAAATATTTTAAACTATATCGCTACACATATGGTGCGATATTGTTATACATATTAAGCGATATTGCTACACATATGTAGCGATATTGTTAAACATATGTAGCGATATTGATACACATATTGAGCGATGTTGATACATATATACAATGATAGTGTTCCATATAGTGAGCGATATTGTTACATTGGGAGCGATACTGTTACACATATTAAGCGATTTTCCTATATATATAAAGCGATACTGCTACATATATGGAGCGATATTATTAGACATATTAAGCGATATTGCGACAAATATGGAGCGATATTGTTACACATATGGAGCGATATTGCTACACATATTAAGCGATATTGATATACATATAAAGCGATATTGCTACACATATAGAACAATATTCTTACACATATAGAGCGATATTGCTACATATATGTAGCGATATTGGTACACATATTAAGCGATATTTCTACGTATATTAAGCTATATTGCTACACATATAGAGCGATATTGTTACATATATTGAGCGATATTGCTACATATGGAGCGATATTGTTACACATATTAAGTGATATTACTATAAATATGGAGCGATATTGTTACATATTGAGCGATATTGTTACACATATAAAGTGATATTGTTACATATATAGTGCAATATTGATATATATATATATAACGATATTGCTACACATACGGTGCTTTATTGCTAGACATATTGAGCGATATTGCTACACATATAAAGCGATATTACTACCTATGTTAAGCAATATTGTTACATATAAAGCAATATTGCTACACATAAGGAGCGATATTGCTATATATATTAAGCGATATTGCTACATGTGGAGCGATATTGTTATACATATGGAGCGAAATTGCTACACATATGGAGCGATACTGTTCCACATATAAGGCGATATCACTACATATATTAAATGATACTGCTATACATATGGGGTGATATTGTTACATATACGGAGCGATATTACTACCCATATGGAGTGAAATTGCAGCACATAGATAGTGATGTTGTAACATATATTAAGCGATATTGATATATATATATATATATATATATATATATATATATATATATATATATATATATATATATATATATATATATATATATATATATATATATATATATATATATATATATATATATATATATATATATATATATATTGCTACACATATTGATGGAAATTTTAACACATGTAGAATGATATTGCAACATATATTAAGCGATATTGTTATGTATAGAGTGATATTGTTACATATATAGTGCGTTATTGCTAAACATATTGAGCGATATTGTTATATATATAGAGCAATATTAGTATAAATTTAGAGCAAAATTGCTACACATATTGAGCGAAATTACAACATATGGAGCGATATTGTTACACATATTAAGCGACATAGCTACACATATGGAGCGATATTGCTACATATATTTTGCGATATTTTTACATATTTTAAGCGATATTGCTACACATATAGAGTAATATTGCTACATATTGAGCAATATTGTTACACATATTTAGCGATATTGCTACACATATGGAGCGATATTTATACACATGTAGAGCGATATTACAACACATATAGAACGATATTGCAACATATATTGAGCAATATTGTTACGTAAAGAGCGATATTGTTACACATATTAAGTGATATTGCTACACATATGGAGCGATATTACTACACATACGAAGTACTATTGATAGACATATTTAGAGATATTTCTACACATACGGAATGGTATTTCTACACATATTGAACAATATTGTGACACATATCGAGTGATATTGCTAAACATATAGAGCGATATTGCTACATATATAAAGCGATATTGCTACACATACGGTGTTATATTGTTAAACATATTAAGCGATATTACTACACATATAAAGCGATATTACTGCATATATAGAGCGATATTACTACACATATAGAGCGATATTGCTATACATATAAAGCAATATTGCTACATATATTAAGCGATATTGTTACACATATGGAGTGATATTGTTACACATATGGAGCAATATTGCTACATATATTGAGCGATATTGCTACACATATAGGGCGATATTACTACACATACGGAGCGATATTGCTACACATATGGAGCGATATTACTACATATAGAGTGATATTAATACACATATTGAGCGATATTGCCACACATATGGAGTTATATTGCTACACATATAGAGCGATATTGCTACACATATAGAGCGATATTGTAACACATATAGAGCGATATTGTTACATATGGAGTGATATTGTTACACATATAAAGCGATACTGCTAAACATATGGAATTATATTGCTATACATATAGGCCGATATTGCTACACAAACAGAGCTCTATTGCTAGATATATTAAGCTATATTGTTATACATATAAAGCGATATTGCTACATATACGGGGCGATATTTTTACACATATAGAGTGATATTTCTACACATATGGGGCGATATTGCTACACATACGGAGCTCAATTGCAAGACATATTGAGGGATATTGCTACACATATAAAGCGATATTTCTACACATACGGAGCGATATTTCTACACATATTGAGGAATATTGTTACACATATGGAGCGATATTGATATACATATTAAACGATATTGCTACACATATAAAGCCATATTGATACATATATTGAGCAATATTGTTACACATATTAAATTATATTGTTACACATATGGAGCGATATTTCTACACATATTAAGTGATATTGCTACAAATATATAGCGATATTGCTACATATATTTAGTAATATTGTTATATATAGAGTGATATTGTTACACATATGGAGCGAAATTGCTACACATATGGAGCGATATTGCTACATATATGGAGCGATATTGCTACACATATGGAGCGATATTGCTATACATATGAAGCGATATTGTTACATATGGAGTGATACTGTTACTCATATAGAGCGATATTGTTACATATATGAAGCGATATTGTTACATATATGAAGCGATATTGTTACATATGGAGTGATATTGTTACACATATGGAGCGATATTGATACATATTGAGTGATATTGTTACACGTATTGAGCGATATTGCTACACATATTGAGCTATATTGCTATACATATAGAGCGATATTGCTACATATAGAGCGATATTGTTACACATATGAAGATATATTGTTACACATATGGAGCGACATTGTTACAAATATGGAGCGATATTGTTACACATATTTAGTGATATTGTTACACATATGGAGTGATATTGCTACACATATAGTGCAATATTGCTACACATATGGAGTGATATTGCTACACATATGGAGCGATATTGTTACACATGTAGAGCGATATTGCTACATATATTTACCGATATGCCTACACATGTGGGGCGATATTGCTACGCATTTTGAAATATATTGTAACACATTCAGAACGATATTGCTACACATATTGAGCGATATTCCTACATATATTAAGCGATATTGTTACACATACAGAACGATATTGCTACAAATGTTGAGCGATATTGTCACACATATGGAGCGATATTTCTACACATATTAAGCGATATTGCTATAAATATGGTGCGATATTGCTACACATATGGAGCGATATTGCTACACATACGGAGCAATATTGCTACATATATTGAGCGATATTGCTACAAATATAGAGTGATATTGCTACACATATAGAACGATATTGCTACACATATAGAGCGATATTTTTACATATATTAAGCGATATTGCTACACATATGGAGCGTTATTGCTACAAATATAGAGCGATATTGCTACACATATGGAGTGATATTGGTTTACATATAGAGCGATATTGCTACACATGTGGAGCGATATTGCTACACATATATAGCGATATTGCTACACATATAAAACGATATTGTACACATATAAAATAATATTATTACACATATAGAGCGATATTGCTACACATATGGAGCGATATTGCTACACATATTGAGCGATATTACAACATATATTGAGCTATAATGCTACACATATAGAGCGATATTTTTATATTTATCGAGCAATATTGCTACATATAGACCGATATTGTTACACATATTAAGCGATATTGTTACACATATGGAGCGATATTACTACATATATTGAGCGTTATTGTTACATATGGAGCGATATTGTTACACATAGTGAGCGATATTGTTACACATATCGAGCGATATTGCTACACATATAGAACATTATTGCTACACATATGGAGCAATATTGGTATACATATGGAGCGATATTGCTACACATGTAGAGTGATATTGCTACAGTAATGGAGCGATATTTATACACTAATGGAGCGATATTGCTACACTAATAGAGAGATCTTGATACACTAATTGAGTGATATTACTACACTAATGGAGCGATATTGCTACAGTAATAGAGCGATATTGCTACACTAATTGAGTAATATTACTACCCTAATGGAGTGATATTTCTCCACTCATAGAGCGATATTGCCCCATATTGCTCCACTAATGGTACATATTGCTCTACTAATGGAGTGATATTTTGTAACGTCTGAGAATTTTTTAAATTCCCGAAGTCGACCGCGTGAAAACTTTGGTATTAGACCCCTTGAACTTCTCCTGAGAATAAATTTACCATAATTTTGGATTAGTGGCTGAAACCTATGTGGTTAGAAAGTAGATAGAAAAAGCTTTGAAACACCACCAAGAACGTACGAATCGGAGTTCGGATGCGGGAGATACGACCGTTTGAAGTTGAGTAGATTGCAAAAGGCCCGTTCACCCGAGGTTGATGGTGTCCTAAACAAACTAAGAATTTGAAGTCCTAAGTGAACTAGGAATTAGAAGTCCTAAAAGATTTAGGAATTGGAAGAGAGAGAGAGTCCTAGCGGAACAAGGACTCTAAGTAAGAAGATGACGCAGCTAAAACTTTGTTGAGACGAGATAACATGTAAGCAGAGGATTTCTAGCCCAAGTAGGAGTCCGAGGAGTGCTAGGAGTGGTGAAAAAAATGTAAAGGAGGGATCAACTATACATCTAGTTGGGTTAGGACTCTTTTGGGACTGTTTTGAGCATGTATGGGGGCTAGTTTCCTATTGGTAATGGGACAGGGATTTGGATTTCGGGATTGTAACTAAGGATGGGAGAATCCTAGAGGGGGAGGTCACCCAATAGCTTTAAGAGAGACAACCCCTATTGGATTTGGAGAGCCTCCTTCTTCTCCATCTCTTCCTTCTCTCAGCAAGGACCTCCATAACCAGCAATTTTGAAAGCACAAATCAGCCACCTTTAGATTGAAATCAAAGCCTACAAGCATAACAGCAAGAGTTAGGAACTTTGGGGACATGTTGGTACAAGTAGGTGCTTCTTTTCACACCCTTAAACATGAGGTTTTCATAGATATAATTCAGCCATAGTTTAGCATGGTTCTAGGGGGCTTTTTGATGTCATGAATTGTCTTTTACTTGTTTTGAATGAGTGTGATTTTATCTCTTGTTTATATGGCTGAATTATACATACATGATCCTGATTTTTGTCAAGTAGATTAGCCTTAATTCATGCAAACATGTTGCTGATTTTTGTCATCTACTTTAGCCCCATGTAAGGCATGAATGATTCTAATTCTAGTCATGTTTATCATCCATAATTTGGGCATAAACTTTACTGAATTTTATCCTTGGTTCGTGGCCTTAGTTTAGGCCTTGCTTTTGTTTATTTTATCCTTGGTTTCTCTCCTTTGTCTAGACCTTACTTTAGGCCATACTTTGATCAATTTAATCCCTGATTCGTGGCCTTACTTTAGGCCATACTTTGGTCAATTTAATCCCTGATTTGTGGCCTTACTTTAGGCCATACTTTGGCTAATTTAATCACTGATTTGTGGCCTTACTTTAGGCCATACTTTGGTAAAGTAAATCCCTAATTTGGAGCCTTGGTTTAGGCTCCACTTTGGTAAAGTAAATCCCTGATTTGAAGCCTTGGTTTAGACTCTACCTTAGTTATTTAAATCCCTGATTTAAAGCCCGGGTTTAGGCTCTATTTTTGCTTATTTAGATCCCTATTTTGCAGCCTTGTTTTAGGCTATATTTTGGCCAAATTAATACCAAATTCGCAGCATTGATTTATGCAATAATCATGCTGAGAGAACACCTAAATCTCAGCCCTAGTTTAGGTTGTATTGTTGCATATCTAATACTTGATTCTCAGCTTTGTTTTAGATTATAATCTTGTTGAATGAATCGTTAATGTTAGAGCCTTAGTTCATGATTTGTTCATGCTTATTAAGTCTCTGAATTTCAGCCTAAGAAACCTCTAACTTTCAGCCTATGTTGTCCTTGAATTTCAGCCTTGATTGTGATATACCTTAGATTGATTATTGATGCTTGTTTCAGCCTATGTTGTCCTTGAATTTCAGCCTTGATTGTGACAACATTAGGTTGATTATTGATGCTTGTTTCAGCCTGAACTTGTCATGTTAAGTGGCTGACATGAGATGTTCATCTCAGCCTCAAATCCTTTTCATTATAATATTGAATTGATCAGTTCATCTTAGTATGAGTCTGAGTCCTTGTCATGTTGATTAGTGCACATGCTTAAACCCTAAGTTTGCCTCTTATCTTGCCAATCATGAGAGTCGATTGCATGCATGATAGGGTATGATGAGTATTAAATCTTTGAATGCATTAAGTCATATGTTCATTCATCATTATGTTAGTTCACAGCAATAGCCATGGCTGTAATCTTTCAAACTTTGTGGTCTCCGCATCTTTGGGACAATGGATCCCTGCAAAATGCGCAAACTAGGTTTTTGAGCATCATGGAAGGCTCATCTACCAACGGCCAGTGTGTCCATGAGCACATCTGGTATCTGCATCTTTAGAACCATGGCTGATCCAAGTGGATCCCTAGGGATGTTAGGATTTCCCTGCTTATGAGCAGTACTCCTTGTGAACGGGAGTCGGTTTTTCAGATGACAATATATGAGTTGTTTTCTGAACAGTGTAGATATCAGTTGAGTTCATTAAGTTTGCATTAGCTGCTGATTTGGGAGTATGGTTTATCTGAATATCATTACTCTGTTTATTACCTTTATGTGGTACTGTTTGTAGGATGTTAGCATTAATTATTGAATAAGGGTTGTGAGATAATTAATAACATTATTTGATATTGCTTGTTAATTAGACAAGTGGAATGATTAAAGGACTCGCATAAATTGTAGGTTGCTTTAAAATACTTAAGCATTGTATGTGTGATGCTATGCTTCTTAGTATAGTGTAGTTTTAGGCAGAACTACGTCTGGATCCGATCTTGTTGGAAACATTGAAGATGTTGTTTGATGAGTACGTAGGTAACTAATATCGGGTGATGTTGGCCCGATCCGAAAAACATTAATAAAACCTTTTGTTCTTTGGAAGCTCTTGTCCTCAAGGCAGAGAGGTTATATTGTTGTTGTTGTGGTTGTTTGGTTTGGTTAGTTGCAGATTCTCTACGTGACAACAAGTGCAACAAGGAGGCGAGCATAAGATGAAGTTTCTGTGTTTCTGCAACTCCGGTATGTAAGTGTTTCTTTGGCGTGAGAGTCAACTTGTTATTTATTTTCAGACAGATGACAAACTTGTACTTAGATGGATGAGCTGTTCTTTGTGAATTTTCAAACGTGTAGTAATATCAATGTATTTGATATTCGTATTTGTGAACCCTAGTTATCATGACCTAGATATTTAATCGAATGGTTTGTTTTGTATTTAAGAAAAAGAAAAATAATTTCTCATGACTACTGTTCATGCGAATTTAGAAAGGGTTTTAAAAATCCGGGTTGTGACAGATGGTATCGGAGCCATTTATCTAACTGCAAGTCTGAAGCTGTCTGAAAATTTATGATTTAGTTGAGTTGGATGGGTTTTGGGTAAGAAAAACCCCTGGGTGTTCATTGCATAAGAGGTGTGGAACAGCCGTGGAGAAACCGTTAGACACTTGTGGTATGGGACACATTATGTTGATGGATAGCTCCAAGGTTCGCTGCGCTTGTGCTTAGTTAAATTTACTTCTATGGTGTCGCGAATACTCATGGTATGGGACGTGAGTACTAGGGTCGACATAGAGGTATTTTTACGTTCAAACTCCGAGTTATGTTACCTAGTGGTGATTCTTTTAACTTGAGTGCGCAGCGGAAGCTGACGGCTCGAGTGGGATTATTGTGGGACCCAAGAAGGGGCAAGTGTGCCCTTCAGGGCCATACTTGTGCAGTAGTGGCCTTGGAGAATTGCGGGGATGCAATTCCTTTTAAGGGGGGAAGAATGTAACGTCTGGGAATTTTCTAAATTCCCGAAGTCAACCATGTCAAAACTTTGGTATTAGACCCCTTGAACTTCTCTTGAGAATAACTTTACCATAAGTTTGGATTAGTGGCACTAATAGAGCGATATCGCCCCACTAATGGCACATATTGCTCTACTAATGGCGTGATATTGCTCAACTAATGGGGCGATATTGCTCCGCTAATAGAGCGATATTAAAACGCTAATGGAGTAAAATTGATACACTAATGGAGCGATATTACTACACTAATGCAGCGATATTGCTCCACTAATGGAGCGATATTGCACCACTAATGGTGCGATATTGCTCCACTAATGGAGTGATATGGATCTACTAATGGAGCGATATTCATACACTAATGGAGCGATATTACTACACTAATTGGGCGATATTGCTACACTAATTGGGCGATATTGCTACACTAATTGAACGATATTACTACACAAATAGACCGATATTGCTACACTAATGGAGCGATATTGCAATAATAATTGAGTGATATTACTCTACTAATGGAGCGATATTACTACACTAATGAAGTGATATTGCTAAACTAATAGAGCGATATTGCTTAGCTCATAGAGCAATATTACTCTACTAATTGATCGATATTGCACCACAAATGGAGCGATATTAATGCACTAATAAAGCGATATTGCTACACTAATGGAGCGATATTACTACACTAATGGAGCGACATTGCTCCACCAATAGAGCGATATTGCTACACTAATGGAGCTATATTGCTACACTAAATTAGCGATATTGCTCTACTAATAGAGCGATGTTGCACCACTTATAGAACGATATTAATCTACTAATGGACCGATATTACTCCACTAATAGAGCGATATTGCTACACTACTCGAACAATATTTCTACACTAATGGAGCTACATTGCTTCACTAATGGAGCGATATTAGTACGCTCATGGAGCAATATTGCTACACTAATATAACGATATTGCTCCACTAATGGAACGATATTGCACCACTAATGGAGCGATATTGCTACACTAATAGAGCTATATTGCTACACTAATGGAATGATATTGAACTACTAATGGAGAGATCTTAATACGCTAATGGAGCGATATTGCTACACTAATGGATAGATAGTCTTACACTAATCGAGCGATATTGCTACACTAATAGATAAATATTAATACGCTAATAGAGCAATATTGTTATACTAATGGAATGATATTACTTTACTAATGGAGTGATATTGCTACACTAATGTTGCAATATTGCTCCACTAAATGAGCGATATTGCACCACAAATGGAGCGATATGACTCCACTGATGAAGCGATATTAATAAACTAATGGAGTGATATTGCTATACTCATTGAGCGATATAAATACGCTAATGGAGCGATATTGCTATACTAATGAAGCGATATTCCTACACTAATTGAGTGATATTGTTACACTAATATAGCGATATTGCTCCACCAATGGAGCGATATTAATACACTAATGGAGCGCTATTGCTATACTAATGGATCAATATTATTATACTAATGAAGCGATATTGGTACATTAATGATGCGATATTGCTACACTAATGGAGCGATATTGCTACCTTATTAGAGTAATATTACTTCACTAATGAGGCGATATTGCTACACTAATACAACAATATTGTTCCACTAATGGAGCGATATTGCTTGACTAATGAAGCGATATTAATAAACTAATAACGCGTTATTGCGACACTAATGGAGCGATATTACTACACTAATGGAGAGATATTGCTACACTAATCGAGCTATATTGCTATACTAATTGAGCGATATTGCTCTACTAATGGAGAGATGTTACACCAATAATAAACCAATATTACTCCACTTGTGGAGCGATATTACTCCACTAATAGAGCGATATTGCTATACTAATAGATCGATATTGCTACACTAATGGAGCGATATTGCTACACTAATAGAGCGATATTGCTCAACTAATGAAACAATATTGCACTACTAATGGAGCGATATTGTTCAACTAATAGAGCGATGTTACTCTACTAATATAGTGATATTAATATACTAATAGAGCGTTATTACTACACTAAAGGATTGATATTGCTACACTAATGGAGCGATCTTGCTACACTATAGGCGCGATATTGCAAAACTAATGGGGTGATATTGCTACACTAATAGAACGATATTGCTCTACTAATAAAACAAAATTGCTCCACTAATGAAGCGATATTGTTACACTAATGGAACAATATTGCTCTACCAATGGAGCGATATTGCTACATTAATGGAGTGATATTACTACACTAATTGAGCGATATTGGTACACTAATGGAGCGATATTGCAATAATAATTGAGGGACAGTGCTACACTAATGGAGCGATATTGCTACACTAATAAAGTAAAATTGTTACACTAATTAAGCGATATTGCTACACTAATATAACGATTTTAATACACTAAAGGAGCAATATTGCTACACGAATAGATCAATATTGCTCAACTAATGGAGCGATATTGCACCACTAATGGAGTTATATTGTTCCACTAATGGAGCGATATTGCTCTACTGATGGAGCACTAATACTGATGGATCAATATTGCACCACTAATGGAGTTATATTGCACCACTAATGGAGCGATATTAATACACTAATAGAGCAATATTGTTACCCTAATAGAGCGATATTAATACGCTAATGGAGCAATATTCCTACTATAATGGAGTGATATTCCTACACTAAAGGAGTGAAATTGCTACACTAATAGAGCGATATTGTTATTACACTAATAGGGCGATATTAATATGCTAATGGAGCGATATTGCTACTCTAATGGAGTGATATTCCTACACTAAAGGAGTGAAATTGCCACACTAATAGAGCGATATTGTTATACTAATATTGTGATATTGCTCCACCAAAGGAGCCATATTAATACACTAATGGAGAAATATTACTATACTAATGGAGCAATATTGCTATATTAATCGAGCGATATTGCTCCACTAATGGACCGATATTGCACCACTAATATAGCTATATTACTCTACTAATGGAGCGATATTTCAACACTAATAGAATGATATTATAACACTAATAGAGCGATATTGCTCCACAAATGGAGTGATATTGCTATACTAATTGAGCGATATCACTACACTAATTGTGAGATATTGTTACACTAATTAAGCGATATTGATATACTATTGGAGCGATATTCCTACAATAATGGAGTGATATTGCTACACTAATATAGCGATTTTACTATACTAATTGAGCGATATTACTATATTAATGAAGCACTATTGGTACACTAATGGAGCGAAATTGCTACACTAATGGAGCGATATTGTTATACTAATGGAGCGATATTGTTACCTTAATAGAGCGATATTGCTACACTAAAGGATCGATATTGCCACACTAATACAACGATATTGCTACACTAATAAAGCGACATTGCTTTACTAATTGAGTGATATTGCTAAACTAATTGATATAAATACACTAATGGAGCGTTGTTGCTACACTAATTGAGCGATATTGCTACACCAATGGAGCTATATAGCTACACTAATTAAGCGATATCACTCTACTAATGGAGCGATATTACATAACTAATAGAGCGATATTTCTCCACTAATAGAGCGATATTGCTCCACTAATAGAGCGATATTACTCTACTAATCGAGCGATATTGCTACACTAATGGAGCGATATTGCTCCACTAATGGAGTGATATTGAACCACTAATGGAGAAATATTACACCACTAATATATCGATATTGCTCCACTAATATAGCAATTTAAATATACTAATGGAGCAATATTGCTATATTAATGGAGCGCTATTGTTACACTAATGGAGCGATATTATTACACTAATAAAGCGATATTGCTTTACAAATAGGGCGATATTGCTAAACTAATCGAACGATATTAACACACTAATGGAGCGTTATTGCTAAACTAATGGAGCGATATTATTACACTAATTGAGCGATATTGCTACACTAATATGGAGTTATATAGCTACACTAATTATGAGATATCGCTCTACTAAAGGGGCGATATTACACCACTAATGGAGCGATATTGCTCCACTAATAGAGCGATATTACACCACTAATCGAGCGATATTGCTACACTAATACATCGATATTGCTACACTAATAAAACGATATTGCTTTACTAATGGAGCGATATTGCTAAACTAATAGAACAATATTAATACACTAATAGAGTGTTATTGCCACACTAATGGAGCGATATTATTACACTAATTGAGCGATATCGCTTTACTAATTGAGCGATATTACACCACTAATGGAGCGATATTGCTCCACTAATAAAGTGATATTACTCCACTAATATAGCGATTTTAATATACTAATGGAACGATATTGCTATATTAATGGAGCGCTATTGTTACATTAAGGGAGCGATATTGCTACACTAATGGAGCGATATTGTTATATTAATAAAGCGATATTGTTTTACTAATGGAGCGATATTGCTAAACTAATAGAACGATATTAATACACTAATGTAGCGTTATTGCTACACCAATAGAGCAATATTGCTACACTAATATGGAGCTATATTGCTACACTAATTAAGCGATATCGCTCTACTAATGGAGCTATATTACACCACTAATGGAGCGATATTGCTCCACTAATAGAGCGATATTACTCTACTAATCGAGTGATATTGCTACACTAATGAAGCGATATTGCTCAACTAATAGAGTGATATTGAACCACAAATGGAGCAATACTGCTTGACTAATGGAGAGATATTTCTCTACTAATGGAGAGATATTAATACGCTAAAGGAGCAATATTGCTACACTAATGGAGCGATATTCCTACACTAATGGAGTGATATTGCTGCACTAATAGAGCGATATTGTTACACTAATAGAGTAATATTGCTCCACTAATGGAGCGATATTTCTCCACAAATGGAGCGATATTGCACTATTAGTGGAGCGATATTGCTCCACTAATAAAGCGATATTGATATACTAATGGAGCGATATTATTCCACTAATCGATCGATATTAATACACTAATAGAGCGATATTGCTACACTAATAAAGCGATATTGCTATACTAATGGAGCAATATTTCTCCACTAATAGTCTTGTTACGTCTGAAACAAGACTATGAAGAAGTCAAATTCAGATTTGTTTTACTTGCCAACTGTAGTAGACAAGGTCGATTCACAGGGAAAGCCTTGTGCAACAAAGAAAACTATTACGAAAAAAATAGAGAAAGGAAAACTAAGAAAGAAAGAGTAGAAGAGTATTGAGGCAATATAGAGTTAAGAAATCAAGATGAGAAAACACTAAGGCATTAAAGATCATTGTAACATCTAATGATGTTCTTCATGTATCATATTATCTCAGTTAGAATCGAATAAAAATTCTATCTAACCGGAAGATATGAACATTAAAATTAAAAATAAAAATAGAAATGCTTTAGATAGATGAAGGATAAAAATAATTGTCTCTTAAAGATTTCTATGTATCCAAATCACAAAAGATCAAAAAGGAGAGCCTTCAAGCATCTTATGTATCCAAATCACAAAGAAACAAGAAGAATAACAATATTAAATAAACATCACTTCAAATAAACAAGACTTACTTAAAACCATTGATGAAACATGAATTGAACTCCATTAGATTGTTACAAATTACCTCTAGCCTTAGCTTGAGAGCTTTAAAAAGCCATTACAATAAAACTAAAAACAAAATTACAAAATGAGAGAAGAAAATAGGAGAGGAGAGCTCCAAAGAGTAGGGGATTATTCATCTATCACGTCCACCCCTCTATTTATAGGAATAGAAGGGGTTGTTTCAAAGAGGAAAGTGAAATCATATCTCTAGATTGCATCCTGATTGATTGCCTGATTGGTTGCTTCTTTGGTAATGATTAGATACTAAATAAATTAATAATTTATTTAGCAAATAAGTATCTTTGAATATTCCTTTAGTTAACCAATCACCCTCCTTGTCTTTCCTTATGTGTATCAATTAGAATCAATGAAAATATTCTTCATTGCTGGCCTCGGGTTAGTTTACTAGCTGTCTCTTTGTATGCCGAATTTGACCTATTAATCTTTGGAATTTGGAATTTGTTCCTGAAATAACACTTGTAGCCACAGAAGTCTTCTTTCCAATGCCACTAACATCATATCAATCTGAATTATACACAAAAAGATATGATCGAAATACTAAGGCTCTGTCAGTCTATCTGAATCAGCTTCTTTCCTAATTTAGTCCTCTTCATACAAATCTCAAATCAAACGGGTCCATAAGGTTGTGTTCGACCATTCCATGCATGTTTTGACCATTAGGGGCCCATTCTTGACTTTCAAATAGCTTTGGGTAGATGGGCTTTACTTTCTCTTCTACTTAGATCCTGTTAAAGCCTGTTTAGACATGTAAACTCAATTAAGGTCCAACTAACTTATTCAAAATATAAATAGCCCAAATCAGCAATGAATTAACACAAAATAGGATTGCAATTCAAAATATGAAAATATTTAATTAAACATTATTTCAGTGCATCAAATACTAATGAAGCGATATTGCTCCACTAAGGGAGCGATAGTGCACCACTAATGAAGCGATATTAATACACTAATGAAGCGATATTCCTATACTAATGGAGCGATATTGCTTTACACTAATGGAGCGATATTGCTCTACTATTGGAGCGATATTGCACCACTAATAGAGTGATATTACTACACTAATGGAGTGATAGGGCTACAGTAATTGAGCAATATTGGTATATTAATGGAGCGATATTGCTTCACTAATGGGGCGATATTTCACCACTAATTGAGCGATATTGCTCAACCAATGGAGTGATAGTAATACACTAATGGAGTGATATTGCTACACTAATTAAGCGATATTACTATACTAATTGAGCGATATTGTTTTACACTAATTGGGTGATATTGCTCTACTAATGAAGCGATATTGCCCCACTAATAGAGTGATATTACAACACTAATGGAGCGATATTGCTCCACTAATGGAGCGATATTGCCCCACTAATGAAGCGATATTAATACACTAATGGAGTGATATTACAACACTAATTGAGAGATATGGCTACACTTATTGAGTGATATTGCTCCACTAAGGGAGCGATAGTGCACCACTAATGGAGCGATATTGCTCCACCAATGGAGCGATATTCTTATACTAATGGAGCGATAATGCTACACTAATGAAGCGATATTACTCTACTAATAGAGTCATATTACTCCACTAATGGAGCAATATTGCTCCACTAGTGAAGCGATATTGTTCTACTAATAAAGGGATATTACTACACTAATGGAGCGATATTGCTACACAAATGGAGCGATATCGGCACACAAGTAGAGCGATATTTCTATACTAATGGAGCGATATTGTTACACTAATTGAGCGATATTATTCTACTAATAGAGTGATATTGCTCCACTAATAGAGCGATATTGTCCTACTAATAAAGTGATATCACTACACTAATGGAGTGATATCGCTACACTAATGGAGCAATATTGCTATACTAATGGAGGGATATTGGTACACTAATAGAGCGATATTACTATACTAATGGAGCGATATTGCTAGAATAATGGAGCGATATTGTTCTATTAATGGAGTGATATTGCACCACTAATGGAGCGATATTGTTAAACTAATAGAGTGATATTACTATATTAATGGAGTGATATTGAAGTACTAATGGAGCGATATTACTACACTAATGGAGTGATATTACTACACTAATAGAGCGATATGGCTACACTAATTAAGCGATATTGCTCTAACAATGGAGCGATATTGCTCTAACAATTGAGTGATATTGCTACAATAATGAAGTTATATTGGTCTACTAATGGAGCGATATTGATCCACCAATGGAGAGATATTGCTCAACTAATGGAGCGATTTTAATACAGTTATGGAGCGATATTGATACAGTAATGGAGCGATATTGCTATACTAATAGAGCGATATTAATATACTAAAGGAGCGATATTGCTAAACTAATAGAGCGATATTTTTCTCCTAATTGAGCAATATTGCTACACTACTGGAGCGATATTGATTCTCTAATGGAGCGAAATTATTACACTAATGGAGCGATATTTCTAAACTAATGGAGCGATATTGCTTAACCAATGGTGCGATTTTAATACACTAATGGAGCGATATTGCTATACTAATGGAGCGATATTAATATACTAATTAAGCGATATTGCTAAACTAATGGAGCAATATTTCTCTCCTAATGGAGCAATATTGCTCCACCAATAGAGCGATATTGCTCCACGAATGGAGTGATATTGCTCAACCAATTGAGCAATTTTAATACACTAATAGAGCGATATTGCTATAGTAAGGGAGCGATATTGCTATACTAATAGAGCGATATTAATATAATAATGGAGCGATATTGCTAAACTAATAGAGCGATATTTCTCTCCTAATTGAGCGATATTGCTGCACTACTGGAGCGATATTGTTTCTCTAATGGAGCGAAATTATTACACTAATTGAGCGATATTTCTAAACTAATAGAGCGATATTGCTCAACCAATGGAGCGATATTAATAAACTTATAGAGGGATATTGCTACACTAATGGAGCGATATTACTACACTAATGGACCGATATGGCTACACTAATGGAGCGATATCGCAATATTAATAGAGCGATATTACTCTACTAATGGAGCGATATTGCTCCACTAATGGAGTGATATTAAACTACTAATGGAGCGATATTGCTCCACTAATGGAGCGATATTGTTCTACTAATAAAGTGATATTACTACACTAATGGAGCGATATGGCTACACTAATAGAGCGATATTGGCTACACTAATAGAGCGATATTACTATACTAATGGGGCGATATTGCTACACTAATGGAGAGATATTGTTCTACTAATAGAGCGATATTACTACACTAATGGAGCGATATGGCTACACTAATAGAGCGATATCGCTATATTAATAGAGAGATATTACTCTACTAATGGAGCGATATTGCTCCACTAATTAAGCGATATTGTTCTACTAATAAAGCGATATTACTACTCAAATGGACCAATATTTCTACACAAGTGGCACGATATTGCTTTAGTAATGGAGCGATATTTCACTACTAATTGAGCGATATTGCTCCACTAATGGAGCAATATTTCACTACTAATTGAGCAATATTACTCCACTAATGGAGCGTTATTGCTCCATTAATGGAGTGATATTGCTCAAATAATGGAGGGATATTAATAAACTAATGTAGCGTTATTACTACACTAATCGAGCGATATTACTCTACTAATAGAGCGATATTGCTCCAGTAATGTAGCGATATTGCTCTACTAATGTAGCGATATTGCTCTACTAATGGAGCGATATTGCTCTACTATGGAGCGATATGGAACTTCTAATGGAGTGATATTGCTCCACTAATGGAGCAATATTATTCTACTAATGGAGCGATATTACTATACTAATATAGCGATATTGCTAAACTAATGTAGTGATATTGCTACACTAATGGAGCGATATTGCACCACTAATAGAGCGATATTTCACTACTAATTGAGCGATATTACTCCACTAATGGAGCGATATTGCTCCACTAATGGAGTGATATTGCTCAAATAATGGAGGGATATTAATAAACTAATGTAGCGCTATTACTACACTAATCGAGCGATATTACTCTACTAATAGAGCGATATTGCTCCACTAATGTAGCGATATTGCACTACTAATCTAGCGATATTGAACTTCTAATTGAGCGATATTGCTCCACTAATGGAGCAATATTATTCTACTAATGGAGCGATATTACTATACTAATGTAGCGATATTGCTAAACTAATGTAGTGATATTGCTACACTAATGGAGCGATATTGCACCACTAATGGAGCGATATGGCTCTAATAATCGAGCGATTTTTCTCCACCAATGGAGCGATATTGCACTACCAATGGAACGATATCAATACATTAATGGATCGATCTTACTACCCCAATAAAGCGATATTACTACACTAATGGAGCGATATGGCTACACTAATGGAGCCATATCGCTATATTAATAGAGCGATAATACTCTACTAATAGAGCGATATTGCTCCACTAATGGTACAATATTGTTCCACTGATGAAGCGATATTACTATACTAATGTAGTGATATTGCTAAACTAATGTACTGATATTGCTACACTAATGGAGCGATATTGCACCACTAATGGAGCGATATGGCTCTAATAATTGAACGATATTCCTCCACCAATGGAGCGATATTGCACTACCAATGGAGCAATATCAATACACTAATGGATCAATCTTACTACACTAATAGAGCGATATTACTACACTAATGGAGCAATATGGCTACACTAATGGAGCGATATCGCTATATTAATAGAGAGATATTACTCTACTAATGGAGCGATATTGCACAACTAATGGAGCGATATTGCTCCACCAATGGAGCGATATTAATAAACCAATTGATCGATATTACTATACTAATGGAGCGATATTGCTATGCTAATGGAGTGATATTGCTCTACAAATGGAGCGATATTGCTCCACTAATGAACGATATTGAACAACTAATTGAGTGATATTGCTCCACTAATGGAGCGATATTAATACGCTAATGGAACGATATTGCACACTAATGTAGAGATATTACAACATTAATCGAGCGATATTACTCCACTAATAGTGCGATATATTTAGTGATATTGATACATATGGAGGGATATTGTTACACATATTGAGCGATATTGTTACACATATTGAGCGATATTGTTACATATATTAAGCGATATTGTTACACATATTGAGCGATATTGTTACATATATTTAGCGATATTACTACATATGGAGGGATAATGTTACACATATTTAGCGATATTGTTACACATATAGAGCGATATTGCTATATATTTTAAGCGATATTGCTACACATTTTGAGCGATATTGCTATATATATTAAACGATATTGCTACACATATTGAGCGATATTCGTACACACATGGAGCGATATTGCTGCACATATATAATGATATTGTTACATATATAGAACGATATTGCTACACATATGGAGCAATATTGCTACAGATATTAAGCGATATTGCTACACATATAGAGCGATATTGTTACACATATAAAGCGATATTGTTATATAGAGAGAGAAATATTGCTACACATATACAACGATATTGCTATATATTTTAAGCGATATTGCTACACATATTGAGCGATATTATTATATATATTGTTACACGGATAAAGTGATATTGTTACACATATGAAGCGATTTTGCTACATATATTGAGCGATATTGCTACACATATAGAGCGATATTGTTACATATATTGAGCGATATTGCTACATATATAGCGATCTTAATACACATATGGAGCGATATTGTAACACATATGGAACGATATTGCTACACATATTCAGCGATATTGTTACACATATAGAGCGATATTGCTGCACATATTGAGAGATATTGCTACATATATTAAGCGATATTACTACATATGGCGCGATATTGTTACACATATTGAACGATATTGCTACACATATTTAGCGATATTGTTACACATATAAAGCAATATAGCTATACATATAAAGCGTTATTACTACACATTTAAAGCAATATTGCTACACATAAAGAGCGATATTTCTACATATATTAAGCGATATTGTTACACATATTGAGCGATATTGCTATATAAATAAAGCGATATTATTACACTTATGGAGCAATTTTGCTACATATATTAAGCTATATTGCTACACATATTAATCGATATTGATACATATATTTAGCGATATTACTACATATATAGCGATATTGCTACACATATAAAGCGATATTACTACATATATTGAACTATATTGCTACACATATTTAGCGATATTGGTACACCAATTAAGCGATATTACTACATATATTTAGCGATATTACTACACATATTTAGCTATATTGTTACACATATTAAGCGATATTGCTACGTATGATTAGCGATATTGTAACGTATGGAGCGATATTCTCACACATATTAAACGATATTTCTACACATATAGAGCGATATTGCTACACATATTCAGCGATATTATTACACATATGGAGCGATATTTCTATATATATTAAGCAATATTGTTACATATGGAGCGATATTGTTACCCATATTGAGCAATATTGCTACACATATAGAGCAATATAGCTATACATTTAAAGCGATATTGATATACATTTATAAGGATATTGCTACACATATAAAACGATACTGCTACACATATAGAGCGATATTGCTACACATATGGAGTAATATTGTTACACATATTAAGCGATATTGCTACACATATAAAGCGATATTGCTACACATATGGAGCGATATTAATAAATATATTGTGTGATATTGCTAAACATATAGAGCGATATTGTTACACATATTGAGCGATATTGTTACACATATAAAGCAATATTGCAACACAGATAGAGCGATATTCTTACATGTATAGAGCAATATTGGTACACATATAGATTAATATTTCTACACATATGGAGCGATATTGCTACACATGTTTAGCGATATTGCTACACATATGGAGCAGTATTGCTAAATATATCGAGTGATATTGCTACATATATTAAGTGATGTTGTTACACATATTTAGCGATATTGCTACACATATTTAGCACTAATGGTACACATATAGAGCGATATTGATACACATTTAGAACGATATTCCTAGGCATATGGAGGGATATTACTACACATATAGAGTGAAATTGCTACATATATTTAGCGATACTATGAAATGTGGAGCGATATTGTTACACATATTCAGCAATATTGCTACACATATGGGGCGAAATTGCTGCAAATATGGAGAGATATTGCTACACGTATTGAGTGATATTGCTACACATATAGAGTGATATTACTACACATATAGAGCGATATTGCTACACATATAGAGTGATATTGCTACATATATTAAGCGATAATGTTACATATGGAGTGATATTCTTACACATATTGAGCGATATTGTCACATATATAGAGCGATATTGCTACACAGATAGAGCGATATTATTACACTATTATGGATTGATATTTCTACACATATAAAGCGATATTACTACATATATTTAGCGATGTTGTAACACATATTAAGCGATTATGCTACACATATGAAGCGCTATTGGTACACATATGGAGCGATATTACTACACATAAAGAGTGATATTGCTACATATATTTAGCAATATTACTAAATGTGGAGCGATATTATTACACATATTCAATGATATTGCTCCACAAATAGAGCAATATTACTACACATATTTAGCGATGTTGTTACAAATATTAAGTGATATTGCTACACATATGGAGCGCTATTGGTACAAATATAGAGCAATATTGCTACACATTTAGAATTATATTGCTACACATATGGAGCAATATTGCTACACATATAGAGTGATATTGCTACATATATTAAGCGATATTACTAAATATGGAGCGATATTGTTACGCATATAAAGCGATATTGCTACACATATAGAACGATATTTCTACATATATAGAACGATATTTCTACACACATGAAGCGATATTGCTACATATATTAATCGATATTGTTACATATGGAGCGAAATTCCTACACATATTAAGCGATATTGCTACAAATGATCTACGATATTGCAACATCTGAAGCGATATTTCTATACATATTAAGTGATATTGCTACACATATAGAGCGATATTTCTACATATTTTGAGCTATATTTCTATATATATTATGTAATATTTCTACATATGGAGCGCTATTGGTACACATATGGAAAGATATTCCTACATATATGGAGCGATATTGCTATACATATGGAGGGATATTGATATATATATTAAGCAATATTGATACACACATAGAGCGATATTGCTACATATATTAAGCGATAATGCTACACATAGAGCGATATTGTTACACATATTAAGCGATATTGTTACATATATGGAGCGATATTGCTACACATATATAGCAATATTGTTACATATATGGAGCGATATTGCTACACATATAGAGCGATATTGTTACATATATTAAGCGATATTACTACACATATGGGGCGATATTGCTACAAATATTAATAGATATTGCTACATATGGAGCGATATTGTTACACATATTGAGCGATATTGCTACACGTATTGAGTGATATTGCTACGTATATTAACCGATATTGCTACACATATGGAGCGATATTGCTAATCATAAAGAGCGATATTGTTACACTATTGAGTAATATTACTACACATATTGAGCACTATTGCTACACATATTAAGCGATATTACTACACTTTTAGAGCAATATTGTTACACATATGGAGCGATATTGCTACACATATAGATTGATATTGCTACATATATTAAGCGATATTGCTACATATATTGAAATATATTTCTACACATATTAAGCGATATTGTTACACATATAGAGCGATATTTCTACATAAATAGAGTGATATTGCTACACATATAGACTGATATTACTACAAATATAGAGCAATATTACTACACATATAGATTGATATTGTTATAAATATTGAGAGATATTGCTACATATGGTGCGATATTGTTACACATATTCAGCGATATTGCTACACATTGAGCGATATTGTTATACATATTTAAATATATTGTTACACATATAAAGCGATATTGCTACAAATATAGAGCGATATTGATACACATATAGAGCGATAATGTTACATATATTAAGCGATATTGTTACACATAGAGCGTTATTACTACACATTTAAAGCGATATTGCTACACATAAAGAGCGATATTGCTACACATAAAGAGCGATATTGCTACATATATTAAGCGATATTGTTACACATATTGAGCGATATTGCTATATAAATAGAGCGATATTATTACACTTATGGAGCGATTTTGCTACATATATTAAGCGATATTGCTACACATATTAATCGATATTGATACATATATTTAGCGATATTGCTACACATATGGAGCGATATTACCACATATATTGAACTATATTTCTACACATATTAAGCGATATTGTTACACCAATGGAGCGATATTGCTACACATATTAACAGATATTGCCACATATATTCAGCGATATTATTACATATAGAGCGATATTGTTACATATGGAGCAATATTGCTACACATATTAAGCGATATTGATAAATATATTGAGCGATATTTCTACACATATTTAGCGATATTGCTACATATGAGTAGCAATATTGTAACGTATGGAGCGATATTTTTACACATATTAAACGAGATTTCTACACATATAGAGCGATATTGCTACACATATTAAGCGATATTATTACACATATGGAGCGATATTTCTATATGTATTAAGCAATATTGTTACATATGGAGCTATATTGTTACCCATATTGAGCGATATTGCTACACATATAGAGCAATATAGCTATACATTTAAAGCGATATTGATATACATTTATAAGGATATTGCTACACATATATAACAATATTGCTACACATATAGAGCGATATTGCTACACATATAGAGTGAAATTGCTACATATATTTAGCGATACTATGAAATGTGGAGCGATATTGATACACATATTTAGCAATATTGCTACACATATAGGGCGAAATTGCTGCACATATGGAGAGATATTGCTACACATATTAAGTGATATTGCTACACATATAGAGTGATATTACTACACATATACAGCAATATTGCTACACATATAGAGCGATATTGCTACATATATTAAGCGATATTGTTACATATAGAGCGATATTCTTACCCATATTGAGCAATATTGTCACATATATAGAGCGATATTGCTATACATATAGAGCAATATTATTACACATATATGGATTGATATTTCTACACATATAAAGCGATATTACTACATATATTTAGCGATGTTGTAACACATATTTAGCGATTATGCTACACATATGAAGCGCTATTGGTACACATATGGAGCGATATTGCTACACATTTATAACAATATTGCTACACATAAAGAGTGATATTGCTACATATATTTAGCAATATTACTAAATGTGGAGCAATATTATTACACATATTCAACGATATTGCTCCACAAATGGAGCGATATTGCTACACATATTTAGCGACATTGCTACACATATGGAATGATATTACTACACATATTAAGCGCTATTTCTACACATATGGAGCACTATTGCTACACATATGGGGCGATATTGCTACACTTTTAGGGCGATATTGTTACACATATCAAGCGATATTGCTACACATATAGATTGATATTACTACATATATTGAGCGATATTTCTAATAATATTTAGCGATATTGCTACATATATTTAGCGATATTAATACACATATGGAATGATATTGCTCCACATATGAAGCGATATTGCTACACATATATAGCGATATTGCTACACATATGGAATGATATTGCTACACATATGGAGCGTTATTGCTACACATATGGAGCGCTATTGCTAAACATATGGAGCGATATTGCTACACTTTTAGAACAATATTGTTACACATATGGAACGATATTGCTACACATATAAATTGATATTGCTATGTATATTGAGCGATATTGATACATATATTAAGCTATATTGTTACATATAAAGCGATATTGCTACACATATTGAGCAATGTTGCTACATATATTGAGCGATATTTTTACATATAGAGCGATATTGCTACACATATGGAGCGATATTACTACGCATATGTCGCGATATTGTTACATATATTAAACGACATTACTACACATATGGAGAGATATTGCTACACATTTAGGGCGATATTGTTAGAGATATAAAGCGCTATTGCTACATATGGAGTGATATTGTTACAAATATTGAGCGATATTGCTACACATATGGAGCAATATAGCTATACATATAAAGCGATATTGCTACACATTTAGAGCGATATTGTTAGAGATATAAAGCGATATTGATAATATGTTAAACGATATTGCAACATATGGAGCGATATAGATACACATACGGAGCGATATTGATACATATATTGAGTAATATTGTTACACATATAAAGCGATATTGCTACATATATTAGGCAATAATGGTACATACATTGGCCGATAATGCTATATATCGAGCTATATTGTTACACATAAAGCGATATTGTTATACATATGAAGCGATATTGTTACACAGATAAAGCGATATTGTTACACATATAGAGAGATATTGCTACATATATCGATTTATATTTCTACACATATTAAGCGCTATTGCTACACATATTTAGCGATGTTGTTACAAATATTAAGTGATATTGCTACACATATGGAGCGCTATGGGTACAAATATAGAGCGATATTGCTACACATTTAGGATTATATTGCTACACATATGAAGCAATATTGCTACACACATAGAGTGATATTGCTACATATATTAAACGATATTACTAAATATGGAGCGATATTGTTACACACATAGAGCGATATTGCTACACATATAGAACGATATTTCTACACATATAGAACGATATTGCTACACACATGGTGTGATATTGCTACATATATTAATCGATATTGTTACTTATGGAGCGAAATTCCTACACATATTAAGCGATATTGCTACAAATGATCTACGATATTGTAACATCTGAAGCGATATTTCTATACATATTAAGTGATATTGCTAGACATATAGAGCGATATAGATACACATATAGAGCGATATTTCTACATATTTTGAGCTATATTTCTATATATATTAAGTAATATTTCTACATATGGAGCGATATTGGTACACATATGGAAAGATATTCCTACATATATGGAGCGATATTGCTATACATATGGAGGGATATTGATATATATATTAAGCAATATTTATACACATATAGTGCGATATTGCTACATATATTAAGCGATAATGCTACACATAGAGCGATATTGTTACACATATTAAGCGATATTGCTACACATATAGAGCGATATTGTTACATATATTAAGCGATATTACTACACATGTGGGGCGATATTGCTACAAATATTAATCGATATTGCTACATATGGAGTGATATTGTTACACATATTGAGCGATATTGCTACACATATTGAGTGATATTGCTACGTATATTAACCGATATTGCTACACATATGGAGCAATATTGCTAATCATAAAGAGCGATATTGCTACACATATTGAGTAATATTACTACACATATTGAGCACTATTGCTACACATATTGAGCGATATTACTACACTTTTAGAGCGGTATTGTTACACATATGGAGCGATATTGATATTGCTACATATATTAAGCAATATTGCTACATATATTGAGCTATATTGTTACATATAAAGCGATATTGCTACACATATTAAACAATATTGCTACATATATTAAACGATATTGTTACATATAAAGCGATATTGCTACACATATGGAGCGATATTACTATACATATGGAGCGATATTACTACACATATGTCGCGATATTATTGCATATATTAAACGATATTGCTACACATATGGAGCGATATTACTACACATTTAAAGCGTTATTGCTACGTATGGAGCGATATTATTACACATATTGAGCGATATTATACATATGGAGCAATATAGCTATACATATAAAACAATATTGCTACACATTTAAAGTGATATTGTTAGAGATATAGAGCGATATTGCTACATATGTTAAACAATATTGCAACATATGAAGTGATATTGTTACACATATTAAGCGCTATTGCTACACATATAGAGTGATATTGCTACATATATGGAGCGATATTGTTACACATATTCAGCGATATTTCTACACATACGAAGCGTTATTGGTGCATATTGGGAGCAATATTACTACCTATATGGAGCGATATTTCTACATAAATAGAGTGATATTGCTACACATATAGACCGATATTACTACACATATAGAGCGATATTACTACACATATAGATTGATATTGCTATAAATATTGAGAGATATTGCTACATATGGTGCGATATTGTTACACATATTCAGCGATATTGCAACACATTGAGCGATATTGCTATACATATTTAAATATATTGTTACACATATAAAGTGATATTGCTACAAATATAAAGCGATATTGATACACATATAGAGCGATATTAATACACATATTAAGCGATATTGTTACACATATGGAGCGATATTGCTACACATATAAAACGATATTGTTACACATATGGAGCAATATTGCTACATATATAGAGCAATATTGCTACACATATGGAGCGATATTACTACACATATTAAGCGATATTGCTATACATATGGAGCGATATTGCTACACATGTAGAGTGATATTCCTTCATATATTTAGCGATATTGCTACACATGTAGAGTGATATTCCTACACATATTTATCGATATTGCTACATATATTAAGCGTTATTGCTACATATATTAAGTGAGATTACAACACATATAGAGCGATATTGTTACATATATTTAGTAATATTGCTACATATAGAATGATATTGTTACACATATTTAGCAATACTGCTACACATACGGTGCGATATTGCAACATATGAAGCGATATTGTTACACATATAGAGCGATATTGCTAAATATATAGAGCGATATTGCTAAATATATAGAGCGATATTGCTACACATATTGAACGATATTGCTAAATATGATGAGCGATGTTACCACATATGAGTGATATTGTTATACATATTGAGCAATATTGATACACATATAGAGCGATATTGTTACACAAATACAGCGATATTGTTGCACATATAGAGCGATATTGCCACACATATTAAGCGATATTGCTAAATATGATGAGTGATATTACAACATATGGAGTGATATTGTTATACATATAGAGGAATATTAATACACATATAGATTGATATTGCTACACATATTGAGCGTTATTGTTACATATATTAAGCAATATTGTTACACATATAGAGCGATATTGTTACACATATTGAGCGATATTACTACACATGTGAAGCGGTATTGCTACACATATAGAGTGATATTACTACATATATTCAGCGTTATTGTTACACATATTAAGCAATATTGCTACACATATGAAGTGCTATTGGTACAAATATGGATCGATATTGTTACACATTTAGAACAATATTGCTACACATATTTAGCGATATTGCTATAAATATTTAGCAATATTGCTACTCATATTAAGCAATATTTCAACACATATAGAGTGATGTTTCTACACATATGGAGCTTATTTAGCGATATTGCGACACATATTGAACGATATTACTATATATATTTAGCGATATTGCTACATATATTAAGCGATATAGCTATAAATATATAGCGATATTGTTACGTATTTTAAGCGATATTGTTATACATGTAGCGATATTGTTACACATATTAAGCGATATTGTTACACATATTAAGCGATATTTCTACATATATGAAGTGATATTATTACATTTATATACCGATATTGCTACACAAACGGAGTGATATTGCTACACAAATTAAGTGATATTGCGACACATATAGAGCGATATTGTTACACATATATATCGATATTGCTACATATATGGAGCGATATTGCTACATATACTTAGCAATATTGCTACACATATTAAGCGATATTGTTACACATATGTAGCGGTATTGCTACACATATAGAGTGATATTGCTACATATATTGAGCGATATTACTACATATTGAGCGATATTGTTACACATATTTAGCGATATTGATACACATATTGAGCGATATTTCTACACATATGGAGCGATATAGCTACAAATATTGAGCGATATTGTTAATTATATTTAGCGATAATTATACACATGTAGAGCGATATTGCTACAAATATTGAGCGATATTGTTACACATATGGAGTGATATTGCTACACATATGGAGCAATATTGATATATATATATATATATATATAAAGCGATATTTGCTACACATATAGAGCGATATTATTACACATATTAAGCGATATTGCTACATATCGAACGATATTGCTACTCATATTAAGCGATGTTGCTACACATATAGAGCGATATTGCTACATATATGGAGCGATATTGTTACACATATTTAGCGATATTGCTACACATATAAAGTTATATTGCTATATATATTTTGCGATATTACTAAATATGAACCGATATTGTTACACATATTCAGCAATATTGTTACAAATATGGACCAATATTACTACACATATGGATCAATATTGCTACACATTTAGAGTGATCTTGGTACACATATAAAGCGATATTGCTACATATATTAAGCGATATTGTTTTATATGGAGCGATATTGCTATACATACGGAGCAATATTGGTACACATATGGAGCGATATTTTACTACGTATATGGAGCGATATTGCTACACATTTAGAGCGATATTGCTACATATATTGATCGATATTGCAACATATGGAGCGATATTGTTACACAAATTGAGCGATATTGCTACACATTTAAAGCGATATTTCTACACATATTAAGCGATATTGCTACATATAATGACAGATATTACAACATATGGTGCGATATTGAAACACATATTAAGCGATATTGTTACACATATGGAGCGATAATTCTACACATGTAGTGCAATATTGTTACATATATTAAGTGATATTGCCACATATATTAAGTGATATTTCTACATATGGAGTGATATCGTTACACATATTAAGCTATATTGCTACACATATGCAGCAATATGGCTACATATATTGAGCGATATAGTTACACATATAGAGCGACATTGCTACATATATTAAGCGATATTATTTTATATGTAGCGATATTATTACACATATTAAGTAATATTGTTACACATATTGAGCGATATTTCTACATATATAGAGCGATATTGATATATATATTGAGCGATATTGCTACACATATAAACCGACGTTGCTAAACATATTAAACGATATTGTTACACATATGGAGCGATATTGTTACACATATGGAGCGATATTGTTACACATATGGAGCGATATTGTTACACAAATGGAACGATATTGATACACATATTAAGCGATATTGCTACTCATATGGAGCGATATTGTAACACATATATAGTGATATTGCTACAAATATTGAGTGATATTGCTACACATATGGAGCGATATTGTTACATATATGGAGCGATATTACACACATATTTAGTAATATTGCTACACATATGGAGTGATATTGCTACATATATATTGTAATGTCCCTAAATTTTCTACGATTTTCTATGATTTTCCTGCTATTTTTTGGTTCATTTTCGGCGGGAAAATGTGACACTTCGGCGTATTCATATTTGTGTATTTTTTCCCTGTATTTATACCAGTAGAGTCGGGTGTGGGGCTTAGTCGCAGGCTGCGGGCCTCACTGCGCGCTTACTGCGCAAATTTTGGAGGTATAATGCGTAACCAGTGAGTTAACGCGCATTAGGGACATGGATGTAAAAATTAAAAAGATTAACTATATATATACATCCATCCATCGGTTTTCACAGAACTGACATTCCAGAGAAAAAATTTGACGTCCAGAGAGAAGAGAAAACCCGTCCCAGATTCCGGTCGCTCCGTTCTCCCTCCTCCGTCATCGGATTCCGGCGATTCTTGTCAGGATCTGCTTTGCCTCACCGCCACGAGTCCATAGAAATCGGCTATGACCGCCACCACGGCCTCTTTGCTCCTCCATGAGCTCTCTTAGCTAGGCAATGGTTTTGACCGCCAACTCCGCCACCGTCGTGTGCTCGCCATCAAACATCATGATTACGAGGTAGGGGAGCTTTGAACTCGTAATTTCATGAAAGCATGCTTGAATGAGTAGTAGCATGCTAGGATTGCACGATGTGCATGTAAGCATGATTATATGGTATGTTGAAATGCATACGATATGCATGTTGGCTGTAAGTATGTTGGATGTAAGTATGCACTAGTGATGACTAGCGTGTTTGTTGGTAAGTTTAGTATGTTGATTGAGTATGTGCTAGTGATGACTAGCGTGTTTGTTGGTAAGTTTTGTATGTTGATTGAGTATGTGCTAGTGATGGCTAGCGTGTATGTTAATGTATGTATGCATGTGCTAGTGATGGCTAGCGTGCATGTTTGAAGTATGTTTGGATTATGCATCTGCTAATGATGGCTAGCATGCATGTTTGGAGTATGTATGGATTATGCATGTGCTAGTGATGACTAGCGTGTATGTCTGACGTATGTATGCATGTGCTAGTGATGGCTAGCGTGTATGTTTGACGTATGTATAAATGTGTATGTATGCACTAGTGATGGCTAGTGAGCATGGTTGTAAGTTATGTATGTATGACAATATGTATATGTTATACGTATGTGTGATACACATACGTATATATGATGGCTATTGGCCGTTGTTATGGATATGTGTAAGTGTATGCGGGCAGAGGTATGGGCGATGGATAGTAAGAGGTGACATAGGTTTTGTCTGGATTTGGTTATGGATGTGTAAGCGTATGATGGATGACAGAGGTTATGGGTATGACGGGTGAGGTTTGTCAGACAGTAAGAGTGTGCATAATTGTACAAGCATAACGTACAAATTATGAAGTAAAAAGTAAGCTCAATAAGCGAAGTATAAGTAAGAGGGTGATAACTGGGGTTGGCTCTGAGGAGCTCAGTTTGTTGATGTAAGTGTAAGATAATTTGGCCATAAGGGGATGGCGGAGTATGTAAGACTATAAGATTTTGGTGTGCGATGTGTTGTGATCATGATGTGGACGGGTTAAGTGAAGTCTGCTGCCTGACGAACTAGGGTTTCGAATCGGGCTCAGCTTCAGTTTGATCAGTCGAGGACTGTGAGTTTGTGTGGCATAATTGTACCGCATAATGTACTTAATTCAAACTTGAATTATAAGCACATCTAATTATAGCGTTGTGAGTTTGAGACCTGAGGGTTCGACGGATTAAGTTCTGTGTTTGAGCTAGCCGATAATGAGTCGATTGAGCACTTCTTGTGTCTTGCCATGGTGTTTATCCTGCAGGATGTTGTCTGTGTGCTGTGTAGAGCACCAGACGTCTTTTGCTCTGTTGAGAGCGACGTATGTTTCTGATTTGGTCTGCGTGCTGTATAAGCCCAGACATTTGATGCTCTGTTGAGAGCGATGTACATTTCCGACTTTGTCTGTGTGCTGTATGAAGCCCAGACGTCTGATGCTCTGTTGAGAGCGATATATGCTTTCGATTTGGTCTGTGTACTGTAAAAGCCCAGACGTTTGATGCTCTATTGAGAGCGTTGTATGATTCCGCCCAAGAGTGGCACTGTATGTTTTCTGCCCAAGAGTGGCAATGGCACTATAAGACCCATTATGGTGGGCAATTCTATGGCACTATAAGACCCATTATGGTGGGCAATTCTATGGCACTGTAAGACCCATTATGGTGGGCGATTCTATGGCACTATAAGACCCATTATGGTGGGCAACTGTATGACCCCTTATGTGTGGGTGTTTATGTTTGCGCGCTTAGGTAAGTAGTATCATGGACCTACTCTTACCTGTTTGATCCCGTGCCCCATGAGCACTAGTGTGCCTTACATTCGGAAAAGTCCATGGCGTCTAGTCACTCCCCGGAGGTTAAGGTGATGCCCCTGTGGCATTCTTTTCCATCTCGACGCTAGAGCTGATTAGTTGTAATGAGCTTCAGCGGTCGATAGTATGCGTATGTCTATATGATTATGAGTATGAGTACGACTGTAAGTGTATGAGTATGAGTATGACTGTATGAGTATGAGTATGAGTACGATTGTAAGAGTAAGACTATAAGCGTATGAATCCGAGCAAGACTGTAAGTGTAAGTTTCAGAGTCAGACTGTAAGTGTAAGTTTTAGAGTAAGACTGTAAGTGTAAGATGTGCGAGTAAGGTCGCATGAGTGAGCATATGATTGTACGAGTAAGGTCGTACAAGTATGCGTATGTTGTATGAGTATGCGTACGATGGTACGAGTAAGTTTGTGAGACCATGGATAAGGGTGTTGTGTATGTTTTGTTTGAGGGTACGATTTTAGCACAATAGTGCTTTTAGTATGTCTTTGGCACGATGGTGCATTTGGTATGTTTGTTTGCGTATGAGCATGATATAGATATGCCTATCAGCTTCATGTTTGAGTTGCATGAACGCATGTATTTATGAACTTATTGAGTTCACTGTTTGGGATTTCCCCTACTGGGTATTTTCCTACTGAGTATGAAAATACTCACCCTACCATTTTTAGCCCCGTGGTTCGGGAGGCTTTTGCAGGTGTGTGTTGGAGAGCTCCTGGAGATGGATGCTCATTTCAGCGGTGGATTGATTCCCGTTGACTCAAGTATATGCTTGACTCACTGTAAGTTTATTTGTGCCACAATCCGATGTATTGGGTGAGACGAGACGTTAAGATGTTTATTCTTTCTGGACTTTAGTTTGGATTAGTCTATGGACTGTTATGGGACTTGCACTCAGGGATGCCTGGGGAGTGATTTGTATTTAAAAGTCTATGATCATAGCAATTTAGTCGTACGTGTGTTTTCGAGTAGCGCCTGATGATATTTGCTTTGGCCGTACGATGTTTGACCGTGTGATGAAAATATTTGGATGGAAAATGGATGTTTAGTGTTTTAAATTATAAACTGTTTTATCAGGTTTTGATTTCGTCATTTTTCCTCCGATTTACAGATGTTATATTGCAAAAATTTTCCATGAATTTTAAGGAAAATGTGTGAAAAACCTCGGGCGTTACATATATAATGACATTGCTACATATATTGAGCGATATTACTACATATAGAGCGATATTGTTAGACATATTTACCGATATTCATACACATATTGAGTGATATTGTTACATATATGGAGCGATATTGTTACAAATATTAAGCGATATTCTTACAAATATAAAGCGATATTGTTACACATATTAATCGATATTGTTACATATATTGAGCGATAATGCTACTTATAGAGCGATATTGTTACACATATTAAGCGATATTGCTACAAATATGGATCAATATTACTACACATATGGAGCGATATTATTACACATATTTAGCAATATTGCTACACTTATGGAGCGATATTGCTACACATATTAAGCGATATTGATACACATATGGAGCGATATTGCTACACATATAGAGTTATATTGCTATATATATTTAGCGATATTACTAAATATAAATCGATATTATTACACATATTCAACGATATTGCTACACATATGGAGTGATATTACTGCACATATGTAGCAATATTAATACACATTTAGAGTGATATTGCTACACGTATAAAGTGATATTACTACATACATTGAGCGATATTGTTACATATGGAGCAATATTCCTACACATGTGGAGCGATATTGCTACATATATTGATGGATATTGCAATATATGGAGCGATATTGTTACACATATTGAGCGATATTGCTACACATTTAGAGAGATATTGCTACACATATTAAGCGATATTGCTACATATAATGACGAATATTGCAACATATGGAGCGATATTGTTACACATATTAAGCGATATTGTTACACATATGAAGCGATATTTCTACACATATGGAGGGATATTGCTACATATGTTAAGCGATATTGCTACATATATCGAGCGATATTGCTACACATATCGAGCGATATTGCTACATATATTAAGCAATATTTCTACATATGGAGCGATATTGTTACACATATTAAGCTATATTGCTACACATATAGAGCAATATGGCTACATATATTGAGCGATATAGCTACACATATAGAGCGGTATTGCTACATATATTAAGCAAAATTGTTATATATATAGCGATGTTTTTACACATATTAAGCGATATTGGTACACATATTGAGCGAGATTTCTACATATATAGAGCGATATTACTACACGTACGGAGCAATATTGCTAGACATATGGAGCGATATTGCTACACCTATATAGCGATATTGCTACACATAGGAAGCGATATTGCTAAACATATTAAGCGATATTGCGACATATATGGAGCGATATTGCTACACATATAGATCGATATTGCTACACATATGGAACGATATTACTACATATATAACTTGAGCAATATTGCTACGTATATGGAACGATATTGTTTCACATATGGAGCGATATTGCTAGACATATATATTGATATTGCTACATATATTGAGCGATATTACTAAATATTGAGCGATATTGTTACACATATTAAGCGATATTGCTACACATATGGAGCGATATTGCTACACATATAGAACGATATTGTTACACATGTAAAGTGATATTGGTATATATGTAGAGCGATATTGCTACACATATCGAGTGATATTTCTACAAATATGGAGCGATATTGCTACACATATAGAGCGATATTGTTACATATATTGAGCGATATTGCTACACATTTAGAACAATATTGTTACATATATAGAGCGATATTTCTACACATATTAAGGGATATTGCTACATATGGAGCAATATTGTTATACATATTTAGCGATATTGTTACACATATGGAGCGATATTGCTACACATATGGAGCAATATTGCTACATATATTGAGGGATATTGTTACATATGGAGCGATATTATTACACCTATTAAGCGATATCGCTACACATATAGAGCGATATTGCTCCACATGTGGAGTGATATTGATACATATTTTAAGCGATATTGCTTCACATATGGAGCGATAGTGCTTCACATTTAGATCAATATTGCTACATATATTAATCGGTATTGCAACATATGAAGCAATATTGTTACACATATTAAGCGATATTGTTACACATATTGAGCGATATTGCTACACATTTAGAGGGATATTGCTACACATTTAGAGCGATATTGCTACATATATTGAGTGATTTTGTAACACATGGATCGATATTGTTACACATATTCAGCAATATTCCTACACATATAAAGCGATATTGTTACATATGGAGCGATATTGCTGCACAGATGGAGCAATATTGCTACTCATATGCAGCAATATTGTTACACATATTGAGCGATATTGCTACACATATGTAACGATATTGCTACACATATGGAGCGATATTGCTACATATTTAGAGTGATATTGCTATACTTATTGGGCGATACTGCTACACATATGGAGCGAGTTGCTGATGCACTTATTTGGAAGGCCAAGTTAACCAAACTTGTTTCTCTCCATCTTGCTAGCATAAGTTCCTTCTCTAGTGATCTACAACATTGCATTCAAACAATGATGAAGAAAGTTTCATTTCTGTGTACCTTCCTCCAGCAAGTGACAGAAAGCAAGACTCATAAGTTTTGGCTTAACAATGGGTTACTGATGACCAAGGGCCAAAGAATATATGTTCCAAAAGCATAGCACTTGCGAGTAGAACTCCTCCATAGGTGTCATAACACTCCTTAGGCTGGCCATCCAAGCATCTATCTCTCAAAGGCCCTCTTGGAATGGGCATATTTCTGGCCTCGTATGGGAAATAATGTCAAGGCATATGTTTGAACTTGTCTTACATGCCAACAAGATAGAATGGATCGTGACAAACCATGGGGCCTCCTTGAACTACTGCCAGTACTGCAGGGACCTTGGAAGAGTGTCTCCCTTGACTTCATCTCAGTGTTGCCCAAAGTTAGGGGATACAGATCAATCTTGGTGGTCGTCGACCATTTCTCTAAGTATGCCACCTCCCCAGCATTGCACGACTGAAAATTTTGCTCACCTCTTTCTCAAGAACATTGTTAAGTATTAGGGTGTGTCCCAAACAATTGTGAGCAATCGAGATGGGCATTTCACTAGCCGGTTATGTTCGTAACTATTTAAACTGCTTGGTTCCAAGTTGAATTTCTCCTTGAACATGCATCCTCAAACAAATAACCGAACAAAGCGTGTCAATGTTATCCTTATAGAATATCTATGACACTTTATCAGCACCAACTAGAAGAATTGAGTCAACCTCCTTGACATTCCTAGTTTAACTATAATTTGCAGAAGAGCTCAGCCACCCACTAGAGCCCATTTGAGTTAGACACTACAAGCCAACCCACAACACCCAAAACCCTAGCTCTGGGCTATACTGGCAACAACCCCTAGCTTCCGCCTTGCAAAAGATTATCACATCACCTCAGACATTGTCCGCACCACCTTTAGTATGGGGGATCTCATGCTCGTCAAACTCAATTTTGCCAAACTCAAGCTCTTCCATCAACTTCATAAAGGCCTTGTTGACAAGTATGAAGGCCTTGTACCCATCCTTCAATAGGTTGGGAAGTTCTCTTACAAAGTTCAATTACCACCCTAGATGCAGATCCATCCTGTCTTCCATGCTAGGTATTTGAAGCCTTACCATGTCGATGTCGAAGACTACTCAAGAAGCCACCTTGCTCACTACAATCCCAAAGTCACCATCAACGTCAAAGTTCTGGAGGACATAGCTGATAGTGGCGTTGAATGCAGCAAGGAGAAAGTCTATGAATCCCTCATCAAATGTGTCACTCTCATTCCCTCTACCTTTTGCTTGGTAAGAGCGCCCGCAAGTGATTTGCACAACGCATCCATATAAGGAACGCCAATTGTCCCACACAAAGGCTTGTTTGTTGGGCTCCAAACCTACAATCATCTCATGATCAGCTGCAAAGCAGGCACATCCATGACAACACGCCCACACATATGAACATTGTGCATATCAACTCTACCTTTAAAATTTTTACAGTAGATTAAAAAAATATTGTCTCATCAAATGTTGTTGTGCCTGTCACATCACTTAGCCTAAGTTATTTCCTCCATGGTCCTCTGCCTGCCAAGAATAATGTATTGGGCAGATCAGTTTGCATGTACTGTCCAGGTACTGCCCTGCAACCGCAAGAAATGGAAATACCATTCGTGGAAATGATACTAACTAGTGTACATTCTTTATTTATATTTTTTTTGCCCCAAATTAATTGTTTAGATTAAAAAACCAAATATTGAGGTAGACATAAAAGTGTTCTGTTGTAGTTAAGGTGTTAACAAGCTGAGCTGAGCTGAGTATTGGGCTTACTTGGCTTGAACTCGAATGGCTCAAGTTCGGCTTGAGCTTGAGCTCAAACTGCAATAAGTGAATTATGAGCTTGGGTTTGAACTAGGCTCAAACTAAAAAAATTAAAAATAAAATATATATATATATATAAATCTAAAGTATATGAAGTATCACACATATGAAGATGCTTTCAGTATTAAATATTAATAAATATATTTTAACAAGTATTACAATTGCATCTCGAACATTTAACTAGTCACTAGGAAAGAATAAAACTATGACAAATGAGTTTTAGTTACATACGTTCAAAAAATGCAACATTACCATTTTCATCTCTTTATGTGCATATAATCACAAAAAATGCAGAAAATAGAAACTCACTTAGGCAGCATTACCATCTACTTCTGCATATCTTCTTTTATTTACATGCTTATAAATCACTCATAAAAGAACTATTCTTTAGCCTTAGTATGCCACTAAAATTTCAAGTATATTAAAAAGAGAAACATTCTATAAGTTGAGGTTGGTCCCCTTATCATGCTTCAACTTTTGAAAGAATATTCTAATCATTTTTTTGTAAACTAAGGTTGGTCCCCCTAGTACCATGCTTCTTTTAGAAGAATTTTTGGATATATTAGTGTGATATCATGTTAACCCTCCGTAACTCACCAAATATTTTGTTAGTGGCTACTCTAACATCCCTTTACTGTATGCCTTCCCTTTGGAAGTGTTTTTCATGCTCCGATTTGACAATGAGCCGAGCGTAAGGAACACATGTGAAGCATTCATTTTTCGAGATAGACGACGCACACACTAGCGCATATTAGCATAAGTACCACTTGCGCTGATATGTGCTAGTGTGTGCACTATCGATCTCGAAAATGAATGTGTCATGTGAATACCTCAGGCTCAGCTCACATTGAGCAGGGAGCATAAAAAATGCTTCCCTTCTCTTATCCTTCTTGGCTGTCACCGGGCTTCTTGGTGTGGCGACAGCTCTAACTCCAACAGCCCTGCCCGATGGTCACACCTTTAACAGCTGTGGTCAGGCCAAATCTAAATGATGGTGCAGCTGCTGACCATGACTTGGCTGCTGGGAAGGATAAAAAAAAAAGAGAAGAAAGAGGAGGGGGGAAGAATAGTGGGGCCGTCGCCATTGCCACTAGTGCCGAAGTTAGAGAAAGAGGTTGAACATATTCAAGGGTGTGACTGAGTAATATTTACTCGGTGGGAAGGGAAATGCATGAGCAATTTTTAAAATTTCATTAGGGTATACAAATAGTGAGGAGCCTTGAACATATGCTGGGGGAAATAGCAGCGTTCATCTTTTAAATGGCTAAAGGGAGCTTGTTTCAAACATTGGGAGAGTTGCGCAAAGCTGCTTGTTTTGTACAGCAACATGGCAGGGCAATAAAAACACATTAATCCTGGTTCACTGCTTGTAGTCTTACACTCAATGTTTGGCTCTTTCCTCTCTACGGCTTTTATTTGTTTTTCTAGTAAGAATCTTCATCAGTTCATGGCATATTTCTGAATCCTACCTAGCGTTTGCAGTTTCTTCATATCCGGTTCCTGCTTCTCGTATGTCGGGATTGAGCTAGACCTCGGAAACAGTCCAAGCCGAACTCTGAGGCAGCCAAAATTTATCTGTTTTTTCATACTCCCTTTATCTTAAATTAATAGTTTTATTTGACAAAAAAACTTCTTCCAAATTAATAATTATATTTTATTAAATTTAAGTGGTTAGGACTTAAAAAGAGTAACTATTCAATAAAAATTACTACTTGTCCAAAGAAAAATACTGTGTGACGTTAAAAAATATACGTGAAAAGTCTACTTCATCTTCCCGTTACCATTGATGAGTGGAACCCACAAAAATGTGGGTTCCACTCATCAATGGTAACGGGAAGATGAAGTAGACTTTTCACATGCATTTTTTAATGTCACGTTAGCATTACTCTTGTCCAAATGTAGCTATTAATATGAGACCGAGGGTCTATATTTGATAGAAAATGCTTTCTTGACTGGCTTAAAAGCCAAAGTCAGTGACTGTGCCATGCTAGGAACTCCGATCACATACTCTGGTCATGGAGTCCGGTCAGGGTCTGCATTTTGATGGGATAATTAAAGTGTTCCAGAATAAAAAGTAGAGAACAACATGCAAAGAAAACGTAATTAATCCTCCCGTAATGGCGCATACATAGTTGTTTCACTTGCTTGCGTTTGAGCTTTAACTTAAATAGATATTCACAACTAGTTTAGAGATTGTTGCACTTATATTTAAATAGAGTTTAATTTGGGAGAGAGCAATTTGCATATTCACGATGAGTTCCAAATTAGAGGTGACTCGAAGCGTTGAAATAGTAGGAATAACACAAGTCTTTCGAAACACATCTCAAATATAATTAATTGTGAAGTTCAACTTAATTTTTTACTTTGGTGGTCTTTCGTCCTCTCTAGTGTATCAAGCAGATTAGTTCATTCGCCATTACAATAACAAAGAACAAAGACAACAGGGCGTTCATCCAAGAGGACACTTTCTTACCCAAAAAAACAAACAAAGATAAAACATGACATGTCGAGCTTTGGATGTAAGGCTGGAACCAGGTCTTTCTACATCTGAGTGTCTGAGGCCAGAAGTTCCTACATCTCAAAGGTATGCTCCCAAAAGGATAGAGTACGCCTAGTGTCTGATGCTTAACATTGAACTCTACCAAATTACATTCACAGGAATGCCTCTCTTCACCAGGCATGGCAGATGGTATTACTCCCTTGCCCAAGCAAGTGCCAGAAACTTTGACCTGCTGTACCACTTCAGAATCTAAGCTCCTTTGCCAAGCGTACCTCAAGACACTATGTACAAAAGAAAGTTGCCACACAGACTAGACAGTACTTTCTACAATTATTTGGAAGTAAATTTGGATTTTCTGTACTCCAACATCTCGCTCTGGTACCTCTCCTTGTCTTTCACCCCCTTTTCCTGATAAACCTGCAATCAAATAAGTGAATTACATATATTATTTAAAGCCAATGGGAAAGGTCAAGTAATGTTATATCCTAATTAGTATTTCAGATGAAAAAATAGCAGAGACATCATATTTCCATGCTTGGCCATCCAAACAAATTGTTCATAATTGAACAAACTTTTGTTGTTCATAGGCTAAGGGACAAATTACTTAACCCCAAGGACGGTGCGAGTTTGGTAAATACTTAGTCATTAATTGTTAACAACCCAGTGCGACTGAACATGGTTAACCACATAAACTGTCTCATTAGTTTATCTCAATTTTCTGTCATTTAAAAAGGAAACTTAATGCACAGATCACGTCTTTTGTTTCAACAGTAACTGGAAAACAGAGTTTACCATATTCCTTCATACTGAAACCAATTTTACCCCTACATGATCAGATATCAAACTTTACGACAATGGTCATCACTTTGTCCAACATTGATATCCCCATTTTTCTTGCAGTTTAATACCCCCATAATCAGGCATATGAAAGATGCAGCTTTCCATAGAGACTATCATCCCAATTGAACAGCATAAAAAATGAAAACTCTCATCGTACCTCCCTTTCTGCATCAGGTAATTTGCTCCACAAATGACCAATCTTTTGAGTTATCGCATTCTCTTCTCCATAATATAAAGGTTTCAGCTTTGCATAGTGTTCAGCAAAGAAGAAGTTGTAGCCACTCCTGTTTGATTTGGGGTGAGAAGGATCTCTAGCAGATCTTCGAGATCTCTTCCTAATGCGACCGAGAGTAGAGCCGGAACTTGAACTCCTAGAGAGCATTGGCGAGCTGAAAGGGCTGTGATATAGAAGGCCTTGAAGTTTTTCTGAACCACAATTTACACTGACCACATATCCTCCATCGAATTTACCATTGATGGTGCCAATTATTGTGGAGCCCACTAAACAAAAAAATCACAATACACATATATGCATAAAGTTGTTAGTCACAAAAGTAATATGAACTACCAGAACGGGGGTAAAAACATATTTTCATCACATGGCATACGCATTTTTGCAAAGAACATCTCTATCTGTAACTATTATTTACCATATATCTGGAAGAGGGTTTATCCCAAAGAACAACAATGATGGAAGAAGATTCCCAAAATTTTACACGATAATATGTACAATATATGCAGAGCCATTTCATAATGTGGAAGTGATGCTACAATGCAAAGCATGTAAGCCCCCGTATAACGCAATCACTGTCTGAATGATTTAGGAATAAATTCTGATGCACACAGTTTTTGGTTAACTGAATATGCTTATGCCAAGAAAGGTAAACAGCTCAAAGGAAGCACCTTTAGAGGACAAACATAGAAGTAGAGAACAACGCGTGATAGGTGCAAGTCACCTTTTAGCTGATTCTCAGCAGTTTCTTTGTCCGGATCTCTAGTTAATGCTACTTGAGATTGTCCTGCCGGAGACACACTTAGAGAATCCTTTGCTGGTGAAGAGGTTTCCAATCAAAGGATAAAGCAAAATGGTTAGCTGTAATATTCGTAAACAGCTACTAGCCAGAATGAAGGGCAAGGAACTCGGCTCAGAAACACACCAGTAGAGATCGGCCTGCTTTTTGCTTTAAAAAAATAGGCCTGCTCGTAGTCTTGAAGCAAAGATATGTAGTACTTCCGCAGAAGAAAGGATGCATTGGTTATCGTACTTGGAAAGCTGAAGAAAGCAACTATATCTCGCCATTTGCGATCCCTAATAACCTGAAAAAAAAAAATCAAACAGGCTTTGCTGTAGAATCACAAGCCGAAGTAATATTCCATGCAAGAGATCTACAATGGCGTCTATGAACATTGATTTATACTCAAGTGGCACCGCCAGTTTGATGCTATAATAACCCTAAAAAAGAGGATTAAGAGCTAAAAAAACAATCTTTTACAGTTATCAAGAACAATGCTTATGATGACAAAGTTCAAACCTTTTCAAGACCACCACGAGCTGTTACTTCAACAAAGAGGCAATGCAAATCAAGCGGCTTCCCTCCAATCGTGGGTACCCTGTGTATAATCAGAGAAAGGACAACATTAAAACCAAAGTAGCTGCACGAGGAAATTAAAATTAGTGCCCGACATAATTATCCCCAAACAAAGTAAGGAAAAAAAATCTTGTCAGCACGTTGTCTTCTAGCGGAAAAAATCAAATTCATTGCTTCAGAAACTCACACTCGCTCCAGAGGAAGTAAAACCGAGAAGCTTCTTTAAAGCCCCCCCCCCAAAAGTAAAAGACAGCATGCACATAGAGAAAACATAGATTTAGGAGGAGACCCACTTACATAAACTTAGTTCCGAGGAATTTGTGAAGCCCCTCAAGGGCGGCCATGAAAGTTTCAGGACTGGCAACAACCTCCTCATAGGTAGCAAGCAGTGAGGGATAACTGCCGCTTGGATTCCTTTCAGTAGGGCCAGTTGGAGGCGGAATAACTGTATCCGCCGCGTCTTCAGAAAGATGGACGGACATTTTGCTGTATTTATCGATGGCCCAAAAGAAGTAAAAGGGGAAAATTGAGGTGAGAAGGTGAAAAGTCCGAGTCGTTTTCCCCCGACTTTCCTAAAACAGAAGGCCGAGGAAGAAGACACCATGAGATGACTGAGGCCGGAACCCAAACTGTCCATATTCCAGGGGAGTAGTAAAAAAGGTACATACATATGTACATGAATGAGAATGAGAATGAGATGTGCCTTTGAAATGAGTGTTCAATTCGTGTTTTAATGTTGTAGCCGTTGGATCATTGTAGAGTTGTCTGTCATCTGACGGTATTTCATCTTAAAACGCGAACTGGCACGTATTCAGAGCATGGGATTTTTTATATTGCGGTTGGGACTTGGAAACCGTCAGATCATGTAGGCCTGCATAACAATCTGTGGGCTCTAAACGCTTAGAATATACTCCATGCGTATTTATAGGGTGGTCTCCCGGAGTTTCCTGGCACCACTATATTTCCTAATCGGCATACTTACAAACTGATTGGTCAACTTTTTTAATTTAAGAAGAATTTAATAATATAAATATTTTAACTTGGTGGTTACTAACCCCTTTATGTTTGCATTAATATTAGAATCTATTTTTAGTAAAGGAGATACGGTATTAAATGAAATATGAAGTTAACTAATAGCCGATAAAATAGAGGCATGCATTTACTTGAAAAATTGGTTGCACACATAAGATAAGACACAAGCTTTCAATTTTGAAGAGGAAATGGAAGAAAATTTATAAGATTTGATAATTAATTAGTTAATAATATATTATTTATTTAATATTTTAAATTAAAATTACAAATGATAGATAGGTGAGTTAAGTGTCAACCTAATTAGAGATGCACTCATTCTATAATAATGACCTTCAATTTTTATTGGGTAAGTTTATAAGATTTTTAATAAATATTCTTTTAAATTTTTTACTAATAGTATTTTTTTTGTAAATTATAATAGGAGGGGGTTGTGGAATGGATCGGACCCCCCTTCTCCCCCATCGAGTCCAGCCGAGCCTGGCTCACCCCATAAGGGGGGCCCAATGGGTCAGGACGGCTTGGCCGGTGGCTACCTTTATGCTCACCCACATGTTTATAATGGTGTCGATGACATACCAAGTAAAAAATTTAAATATATTCTAACTTTAATTTTTTTAAGATATAAACCTTCAAATTTTTAGCTATCATAAAATTCAATTACTTGGCTTCTCATCCTCTAAAGGTTGTGCATGAATAGTGCAATGAATCATTTGCAACAAATTAACGTGTTGCAAAAGACCAATTGTAGTGGTCGAAATGCAAACATCTCTAAACCATTTAATTTCTAATACATCTAAATATATTATACATGTCAAAATATGGATAAATTTAGATATAAACACAATCCAATGTGGCAAAAAACATGAATGAAACTATGCACCATGCACATCATGTTCATAGGATAATTTTTCATAATATAAAGATGTGGTAAAAAGAAAAAACTAACTTGAAAATATGTGAAATAAAATTTTAAAAATAAATATATTTAATATTTTCCTACAAAAATATTGAAAAGTCAACCCAGGAAGTGATTGCCCTCGAGATAAGGGTCAATAATTAACCCTTCCATATTCTTACAATAAAAATGCCTAAAAAAACTCACACAAGAGTTTGATTGGACTTCACAAGTAGGCCCTATACAAAATTCACATTGGCTCATTTATCTAGACCAATCAAAACTCACATATAAATATTTGAAGTGAAAATATCATTTTTCTCTTTAAAATTTATCCTACTTTAGTGGAGTCATCCATTATCAAGATCAATAATGCATTTTCTAGCACATGTCAGCGCATATGCAATGAAAATAAAATTACATGTGGTACTAAATAATTTCTCTAAATATAAGGTAAGCCTAAATGATACTTATAGATGATTGTAGCCACGTGAGTATCAATTTATTTACACTAATGCATATTATGATTTTTAGATATGTACATGGGTAAGATCTATTTTGTTTTATATTATAGTTTGATAGTAGTTAATATGTACTCTAATTTAATATTTATATATTTGAAAAGCAAGTAACTTGTACTCCAAGATATTAGGATGAATGTTTTCTCTTGGTCAAGTGATGACAATATTATTTTAATTGTGATATTATTAAAAATAAATTTATAAAATCTCGGAGTGTGATAATTCTTAGTTGGGGTTATGCATGAAAGGATATGGGGATTTGACGAAGAGCATGGATATAAAGCATAATTTTATAGATTATTCTATGTAGGATAAAAATTCCTATTTTTGGGGTATGCTCCATAGGAAAAAAATAAACTTACTTAAAATTTAAATTTAAAAAATAAATATTTTAGAAGGAAAAAATTAACACGAGCCTTTGCCACGTTAGCCTGCATGAGTTCGAGCATTAAGAGCCCTTGGTTTGAGATTTGATGGCGCCCATTAATAGAGGGGAACTCGCCAAACCCATCAGATCGAAAATCCGACGGCCCAATATCCTCATGAGTAATGTGATACTGCAGCCCAAAAGCGTCTTAAGGTACTTATGAGGGGACTCCAATTCCAATTGGCTCTAGCCGAGGCACTCATGGGCTTCCAAGTGGGGGTTAAGCGTGTTAGAACTTTGACACAAAACAAAGGCAAACACATAAATTATTCACCACGAAATTACACAAGTACATTCTGCCTTCTCAAGTGGGCATTAACACAATGTTGAGAAACGAAAGGCAAAAGTCAAGGAAAAGGTCAAGCAATCACAAATCGTAAACACAAATACTTCGTAGCCTCGTTTTGTAAGATACTAAGATTCCCAAAAGTTCGAGTTATTAGGATACAAAAATATTATTTATAGAGTTTTTCTTTTTATCTCTTAAGAGTTTTTAATAAAACAAACCCACCCAGAATCAGGCACCGTGACAAATATGGCTGAATAATCAGAACCAAAGAACTTTTACGTCGACCCAAGATTTAGGTCAAAATGGAAGAGGCAGAAGCATAGTAATGTTGGAACCCATGACGAATTGCTGCTTCCCATACTTTGTTGCCGTCAAGATGTTCATGGCCGCACTCATGCTCGTCCCATCCTTCCCCTGCGTGCAGTATACCTGCTATCCGGGAAGCACTCATCACTCTCCTTGGAAGCCAGTTCTGTGAAATACACTCATGTAAGGAAACTCGATTATAACTTGGAAATAACTGGGGGAAAAAAGTTGCCAGGCATATATAATGGACGGACCTCGCAAGCATGCATGTTTTGCAGGGCAGCAGGGACCATCATGGATGGAGATGGGAAGTAAGTGCAATCGTTTCTCACATGTTCCAGTGGAAACATTGAGAAAGGCATGAATCGTGTGCCCTTTGGGGCCTTCTTCTGCTCTGCTTTAGTTATTCCATTCCCAGCCAACCACACCTGCAACATTTTTCATCCAAGTCTCATAGAAGAAGGAACATTTACAGAAATTCTCCCCAACATTAATGAATCTTTCGCATCACTCTAAAATATAAAAACAAAATAGTAACTTTTCTACTTGTTTTTACTTACGTCTACAGTGCAATTACTAGACAAAAGAAGGTAATCGTGCATGCTATCAGGCAAGCTTAGCTTCATTTTGGTAAATGTCTCCTCTCGAATCATTGATATCTACAACAAAATTGTAGCAGTTGGCGCAAAAAAAATTTAATATAAAATAAGACAAGTACTAAAAAGAAAACCAAGAACTAGATGGCGATAAACGTCTTTAAGATCGACCAAACATGCAGCAGAAGAAAATAACATAGATTTATATACCTGAATGCCCAGACGACATAGTGCTCTGGCTATTGCATAACCTGTCTTTGAGAGAGCACCTGCTACCACAACTCCTTTGGTTCCCCCTGGAATGGCCCTAAGGACTATGGATGCTGCCAATGTAGTCCCATCTACAACTCTAACCTTCAGTTCTGGGTACTTCTTGATATAGAGCTGGCCGTTCAAGTTCAGTTCCTCCCCCTAGAAATGGCGATTTATTGTACTTAACGACATAATCAAATTAAATATCCAGCATAACAAATGGCTTTTCATGCATGCATGATTTACCTGATTGTGAAGTCCCAAGCTTATCGCTTTCACTCCTCCCTTCTCTGCATCTAGTATGGCTTTCTCTATCAAACTATTCACTGAAGCCCTTTGCCATGGCAGCAGATACTACATCTCAAAGCCGACATCAGAGCCTTACGGCAAAGACAAGAAAACAAGGACAATATACAAACAATCATCAATATATTGAGCTATCGCCATGTTTTCTTACCTGAAAACTAAATCTTGGCACAACCCATGTTTGCATTTTGAGCTTATCAAGATTGTTACTTTCCACCGTGAAGGTGGAACCGAGGGTCCAAGTGAGCAATGCTGACCAAAGTGTCAGTGGCGCCATGGCCCAAAAATACCATTTTGAAGAGTAAGGTTTCGACGACAAAGATCCAGATACGAGCCGTAGGTGATATATAGAGTCCAGCGAAGTTAAATGGCTAAGATGAACAACATCAGGGTTCTCCTTCCGTCCCCTACGTGATTTTTCATACAAAACATCTGTGGTCTCATCCACTGTACCAAATAGGTAATCATACATCGGCATGAAGAGAGAGTAGTTGGTCCTGAACTTAGTGTGATGAAGAGAGTGAAACTTGTATGGAACAAACATAAAGTTAGATACTAGCATGTACTGTTCATGACCCAGATCATTGATCTTGGGTCCAGGGTTACTCCGTCCTCCAAACAAACCAAAAAAACTTCTAGTTTTTATCTACTCGAGTACCCCATTCTTCCTCATCAGTTTCTCTACTTCCCGTACCTTACCTCTCCTCTCCACTCCCCAAAAACCTCCTTCCCTGGACTGCTGGCGCATGAGCAAAAGGAGAAGAGAAGGCATTGGGTAAAGAAATTTAAAATATATTTTTAGATATAGGGGATGGGTTAAATAGAAAATAGGGTATGAGGAGTTTAATGGGTACAAATAGCCACGTTTTTTTAGTAAAATGTGATATTCTACTAAGATTCGCCGTATAGCGATTTTCTTTGAAATTTCAAACCTTTTCTAAAAGGGAAAACGTAGCGTAAGCACAGGCTTACGCTACCTTTTCTAGCGCCATTTTGTAGATGTGGGCTCTCCCCTTCATGGCATCATTTTAATTAATGGCCAATATCACCTTAGTTACTTACGATGGAGTATACATGAGATACTTGAGTGGGGGCAGAATTTCAAACATCCACTTGGGGACAACCTCAAAGTTGCAGTGCCCCATATTGTTCATGAAATCAATATAAGTAAGGTAACCAAAGGGAGCCGCCACGGATGCCCTTCCCACAAGTATTACAGTAAGTAATGAAATCAGAAACAGTAGATAATATGACACCACTTCGGCAAATGGGTGAATGACGGCTGCGACAAGGTTAAAGGAAAAATGAAGTCAGAATTGGAGCGAAGTGCACAAATAAAATGAGTGAGTAGGCTGAGTGAGATAAGTGCGAAATTGCTTAACATGTAATTGGCTCGGTGACAATGGAGGAATGGTGGTGTTGGTGGTAACGTGTATACAGGTAGTGACGGTGCAATGCTCTATGAAGCCAGTAGTACAAGAACTCCACTGGACCCGCATGAAGAAGAATGGTCATAATAACACCGTCTGCTCTCCATAATGGAAGGTAATCAGCACCAGGCACGATCAAATACATTAAGTAGTGGCCAATGCCAAGTAGAATAATCTGGTCGTCCCTGTTGCATCATAGATTAATTTATCAATGGCCTGGTAGATTTTATGAAGTACGTAAGAGAATAAAGATGGAGAGTTTTAGAAAAATATTTTCCTGACCAGATTTGCACGACCATATTGAATGACTAGGGGACATGTGGAGGGGAGAAACATGGGAACTGTTGGATCCAGTTCTTATGTTTCTCTCTCACCATTTGTGGGTGCTGTGGCATCCTCCCATTGTTGGTCACTTAGCTTGGTCATGAAAACTGGTCTGGTTAGACAAAGGGGGTTACTTACCAGTTGGCTTCTCTATCTACTTGTGCAAATTCAATACCCCGGTGGACTATCTTGTGCTTGCTTCTGGCTGTTTGGAAGCGGGAAATGCTTATCCAAATCTGGTTGTGAATGCATCTCCACAACATTAAGGGGAGAAAGAGAAGGATTCCTATGTCTTTCTCCTCTGTTGGTTTGGTTGAGTAGGAGTATAAGCTTTGAGCCACTGTTGGTTTGGTTGAGTAGGAGTATAAGCTTTGAGCCACCAATGGAACCAAAACCATGTACTACGAAGACAAAAAGTAAGGGTAAGTTAAGTATATGGAAGCAAGGAACAGGAGGGAATGGTATAACGTAAGACTGAGAAGCAGTACTTTGAAGCATCCGAGTTTCTGCCAGGGCCATTCAGTGAGAAAGCCAGGTCTGGAGGCCATTTGCTGTCCTAACTTTGCACTCTGAAGTTTACTTCGATGCAGAATTTATAGCTACAGGTCTGTTAATCAAACGAGTCATAAATAATCTGCTGGTCTATTCAATTGTCGATTCTGCTTACATTCAAGGTAGCCAGCATGAAAGAGACAAATTAAGCACATGACGGGATATATTACTAACTACACCCACAATCAGAAGGAAACAAACTCAAGCCAGTTTTGTCATATACGGAAATTGATCTGGCTGCCAACATCTGTTACCAAGGGCTAGTACGTCTTCATGGGTCACTTTCTTAACCACACTTGATCAATGCATGTGAATAACCAAGTTCCACATATTGTGATGGTGCTTACCTGCTTGGCAAACATATACATCTGTGCGCTATATATGTTGGAAGTCGACTTTTCACTTGGCAAATCAAACTTATCTTAGCGTGTGGATGTGGGTTCTTTTATTCATTTTCTTGCATGTGCAGGGGGACAAGTCTCATAGAGGAGTGCGGGTTGAAGTTTTCCGTAGAGATCACTGAGAGACCTCATGAAACACCACATAGCTACCAGAAGAAGCTATATAACTGAAAACAAAGTGACACACATGAATCATTAGGTTCAAGTTGATTGTGCTTGTCCAAACACGATATTTGATGCTCTTGTAGTCTATCTTCACCAAATGAAATAATGAAGAGGCTTGTAAATCAGGGACGGACTCACGTTACACTTATGGGGTCAAATGACCCCCTTAATTTTCCCGTTTCATCAATAACCCCCTCCTCGTAAATGTACTATTCGGTTGCGCAGGATAAGGAATGGCTATGTATTGACCTCGTTCTCAAAATTCACTGACCCTGTCGGATCGGGTCAATTTTATATTAACCCGAAGTGCCTAAAAATTTATAAAATTCGAGGAGGAGCTTGGACAATTGGACCAACCCATTTGAATTAACACACTAATATTTGGTTTGGGTTGAATTAAACTGCCTTTTGAGTTTTGGGGTTGGACCAACCCACTATGAAAATACCCATCGACATCTAATCCTCCATTCAGACCACCGGCTCTTTCTTCCCCAAAATTTGAGCCCTAGTTCAGCAGCCAATGCCTCCTCCTTTCCAAATCAGATTGCGATCTAAGTCCTCCTTCCTAGAGAACGTCTCCTCGTCTGTTCGACTATTCCCGGCCTCCGTGGCACTGTCCTCCCGCTTCAGCGTAGCCCGCATTGTTGGTCTGACCTCCCCCTCGACTCTTTCCTCTCAAGACTCAAATGGAGAAGGCCTGAATTTTGGTAATCTAAATGAAAAGATTGTCTCTGATTAGGAATTTCTTTGTAAAAAATACTAAACCAGAGCCAAGTGGCCCAAGTTCTACTGTGAACTGTCTGCAACGCCATAATGCCATTGACACACATCAAAAGTTTCTAAATTCAAAATATTTCTATACCTACTGTCAGCGCCATAATGCCACTGATACATACACTTGAGAGTTCAAAAGTTTCTGGATATTTCTATATGATTTTTACTCTTGAACTGGATGTTGTTTGCATATATAAGTGATTTTTACTCATAGTTTTTAATGCTTGCAGAAGTGATAAAACCTTCTTTCTTAGGAACTGTAATGCTACTGACTTACTAGACTAGTATGTCTCTAATTTGAATTTATAAATACCAACAGAGAAAATGAAACAGAGCAATATGAGTGAAGACAATAGTAGGACTTGGATCACTTGGCTCTGGTTTGGAAAAGATTGTCTTTTTATCTTTTAGAAAACATGCCCTCTAATTAGGAATTCCTCTGCAGGTTTTATTATCTTCCTGACATTCTAATTTAGTGGTAAAAATTGTCACTATTTGGTTTTGAAGTCGATGTTTTGTAGTAGAATAATGATATGTATACACTTAAATTGATGGGAGTTTTTTTTTTTTTGGTAGTGAATCTATGTTCATTTAGCTTTGGTCACTTACTATATTTTTAGTAGTTATCATTTATGTTTAATAGTTTTTCTATATATTTTACTTCAGTACATCTTGGTTGTTACTTTGTTATCTTAGTTATTTTAAAATGGAAGAAAAAAAGTTTACAGTTTTGTTATTTGATGACCCCCTTTACTAAAAATTCTATGTCCGCCCCTGTGCAATGATCAATATGATACATCGATTACATGTAGAACTATGCTCTCTTTCGCTTCCCATGCTTTTATCAACTCTTGTTCTACAATGGTCATTCCTTCCAAAACTAGAAAAGGGGCCAGAAATGTTTGATCAGCCTCTATATGTACCACCACTCCCAATAAATTTGGAATAAGTGCTTGTCGTTGATATAAACCCATACAACAATTGTGGTTGCTTAGACCCCTGCTATGTACAAAGACATAAAAGCATCATAACAGATAACTTAGTCAATTTATATATTTCATAAACTTCAAAAGGAAGCATACCATCCTCGCATTTGGCAAGTTGACATCATGGCCAGATGACCTCAACGTTGACATAGGAGAAACTGCTAGAGGTCGCAATGGTATCAATAGCATCTGCTCATTTGATACCAGGTATTACCAGGTCCAATCGCATCACAACCTAACCTCAAATTGTGAAAAGGAGGATTACATATGTTCTAGTTTCAAATGAAAACAACCCAACAATTCTAGTTCAATTTAAAGGATTCAATGGGTTAGAAGCAAAAAGATTTAGGACTACATAGTTGCCATCATGATTAAAATCGGCTAGAAATCTACCTTGTGGATAAGTTTTAGATGGATCTAAACTATGAGGATGCAAACCTGGTAGTATTGAAGTCTTGTAAGATATGCCGAGATGAACAGGTTGTTGGTAGTAAGAACATGCCTGTGTGAACAAGTTATTATCATTTTTTTATTAAGAACAAGCAATGCAAATCAATCAAAAAATATTAGAACTATGTCTAGGTTTAGTCTCACAAAAAAATCATCATCCAAATTTAGACAATCGAACTCTACATAAGCCATCAATCATGAAATTGAACTCTACATATATAATCCATCCGCCACAGAAACTCTGAATTTTCACTCAACTAGTCAAAGCAAGACCAACCAAAAAACCTAAACACACGCAAGTTACAACAGGGACCCATTACTCAAAAGATATAAAAAACATATTTTGTTTAATGTTAGTCTTGATGGAAAATGGAGAAAGATCAAGTACCTATGGAGGTCGGGGTGTCGTAGGTGTTGGGGGCAGGCATGGAAGGCTGTATCGATTGATACGGGTCTGTATCGGTCAATATGTACCCGTATCGGTCGACACCGATACGGTATGGGGGGCGATATGCCCCCCACACGATTCTGCGATACGTACTGACTGTATTGGTCATACCGTATCGATATGGCTGATACATATCGATACTGTATTTAAAAATAAAATTTTTATTTTAAAAAATATTTTTAAAATTAAAAAATTTAAATTTTATTTTGTAAAAAAATTTTATAAAATTTTTTTTCTTAAAAATAAAAAACACAATTCAAACCCAACTTCTTTGAAAGTTTAAGTTTTAGTTATATTAAAAATAATATTTTTAAAGTTATATGAGATCAATACGTGTAGGTCCATATAATTTACATAATTATTTTTTTATATATAGTGCTCCACAAATATACATTTATTTAAACATATAACTTAGACTCATATTAAGCATATTATTTATTTTTTAAATAAACTAATTTTAAAGCACTTAATATGGGAATGAATGACCAATAATTTATATGGGACGGAGAGCATAATAGTATATGGTTCTGAATGAACTAATTTTAGAATACCCATATTGGTTGATACGTCATTATATGGTCTTATTATGCTCTAAAAGAAGTATTATAATGATATATTATTAGTTATAATATTTTTTTATGTTTATAAAAGGGTTTATGCCCATTTCGGCGCGTACCCGTATCCATAGTCATTGATACTCTCATGTGTATCGATACGGCCTTCCATGGGGGTAGGAAGGGCGAGCTTGAGGCATTGAGGACGGTTTGCTAGGTGGTGAGCTTTGCAGCCTCCTTGGCATCATAGAAAATTTGGACCAGCAGATTGAGAAGACTTTTCATCTCTCACCTGGCTGCCCAACCCGAAACTCTTGGGCGGATATTTTATAATTGGGTAACATGTAAAAAATGCATGTAATTTTACCCTCATGTTTATTAACCAAGTTGGGTATGGATATACCTCCTCCATACATGTTAGCCGATTCATTTTATATACTGAATTACACATTCAATTATTATATTCTCATTAATCTTACCCCATTGCAAATGACAACTATCTCCATACCAAAATTGTATATTTTATTAAAAACAAATCAAAAATTTTAAGGATAAAATATCAAACTTTGGAAATATAATTGAGGACGAGAATAAAACAAATGAGATTGTTGAAGCAACTAAAGCATCTGGGTGAGTTCTGTGAGCATAGAATTAAGTTTGGTTGTTTAGTTTTTTGTATCATAATTTCTTTTATTGTTTGCCATTTATCAAGACATAATTTGTCTCCGATTGACTTGATAATTGTTTAACAATTTGCTCACAAAGTAATGGACCTATTGGAATACTGGAAATGGTTATCTATGAATATCTTGTTACAAAGATGAGCGACATTGCTCTAAATTTGGCTTATCTAATTGGTTAAGTTGGTGGTGTTCATTTGATAACTTATGTTATGAGCCTTGTAAATATGGCTAAGTGCCCTTTTGGTATATTTCATATATTTTATTTGTTTCTTTTACTTTTTATAATAAAAATTTATGAACAATCATTATTTTTATGCCATTTGTCTGATGAGAAATGTGTAATGGGCAAAGTATAAGAAATGATTGAGAAATAGGTAGTAAATAGGGTATGAGTAAAATTTTAGGAAGAGGAGTATGGATTTGAGTAAAGTCTTATACGGTGTTTGGATATACTTTTTTTTTTTATGTTTGTTTCTAATATTCATAGTTGTGGAAGTAGGAGTGCCTTTTGTAGAACTCTACCATATAAAACTCCTACAAAAATAAAATATCTATGTGGTTGTTTCATTTATGTAGAAGTGTATCGGGCTCAAGTTGGGGCTTAGGTACTTATCTCCTTCCCTCCCACTCCTTCCTCTCCTAACACTATTGTGGCCTTCCATCACCTCCTTCCACTGTCGTCTTCTATCACTACCTTCAGTTGTCACCTCTCATTGTGGGCATCTCTCTCTCTCCGCCTTCCTCCTTTTTCACCACCATGGCTTCCTCTGATTAGGACTCCCCTATTTCGTTTATTCTATGCTAACCACCATCATCGATATTGCTTCCTCTGTGATCAGTACCTCTTCGCAAAAAAAGAAAAAGAAAAAAATATAATTTATAAATAAAGTTGCCCAAAATAATTTGTTATGTGAGTTTTCGTACTCTATTTACATTTTGTATCAAAATTACATTAAGGGGCTGTTTTGTGCTAAAAAGCCTTTTATTTAAGAAACATGAAGGCAATGACCAAAAAGATACATTTTATTCTTTTTTTTAGAAAATCCAACTTTAAAGGGGGAAAAGAGATTTTTTCATAGAAAGGCATTTTCTCTAAAGTGTATTTGATTCCCCAAGAAAGCATATTTCAGCTACTTCATATATTTCTCCCTTTCACTTTTATTTCTTAAAAAGAAAAATAATTAAAATTACTTCTATTTCATATACAAGTACATCAATACAACCACATTTGTTTCTCTTTTCTCTTTGAACTCATACTATTTGGCGTCATCTAACTAGTGGCAGACTTTTAGTGGCATCAGTGGATCTATTTTAAGTAGTTAAAATTTTTTACATATGCAAAATGGCATTTATTACATCACCTACACAAGGTCAACATAAAGCAACAAGTCTATTAAAATGAGTGTTACACACAGATGGGACTTGTTAAAATGACTATATATATACACACGCCTCGGAAAGCATGCTACATGTGATGGGACGTAGCCTCTTGTATTTCAAAATTTTTTTGTTCTCGCAACCTGCGTTTTGCAAGAGACGTCTTATCCATGAGTCACATAGTCATTGACCTTGATCATTACAAAGAACAAAATTCCATAAATTATGATCATGTTGAAGATCTAAGTTCCAATGCTACGATCGGTTGAGTTCAATCTAGACAAATTTTTTTAGAATTGATTCGTTAGAAAGCTTTAGGGAGATCAGTCTTTTGTTGTCATGATAGAATAAAGTATAATGGAATTAAGTTTATTTATAACAATTAAAAATTAAGTAAAATTTTATTTATTTAATGATTTTTTTTTGTTAATCTTCTATAAATCATCACAACGTGTTTCTAGTTTAAAACTTAACTAAGATTATTCTTACTTAAGGCACCATATTACGATAGCTAACAATGTATTTATAACTAAACTAATATACTATTGTTAAAAATCCTAAAATTATTACCATTCAACCAGAGGTCAAGCAACAGTCTAGATTCACCACTAAAATTACAACTTAATATGTATCATGACTGGGGCTCATTAAAATTATGACCATTCAACCTGAGGTCAAGCAACGGTCTAGATTCACTACTAAAATTACAACTTAATGGGTATCATGACTAGGGCTTGTTATTGTAACGCCCGAGATTTTTCATACATTTTTCTTAAAATTCACAGATTTTTTTTTAATTTAACAACTATAAATCGGAGAAAAAATGACGAAATTAAAACCTGTATAAACAGTTTATAATTTAAAACATCATATGGTTAAACATCGTACCATCAAATCAAATATCCTCAGGCGCTACTCGAAAATAAATGTACGACTAAATTACCATTATCATGGATTTTTAAATACAAATAACTCTCAGGCGTTCCCGAGTACAAGTCCCATAACAGTCTACATTATGATCCAAACTAAAAGTCCAGAAGATATAAACATTTAAATCTTATCTCACCCAATACATCAGATCGTGGCACAAAAAGATACTCGCATTGAGTCAAGTATGCCTGAATCAAAAGGGAAATAATCCTCTGCAGAAACGAGCATCCATCTCCAAGAGCTCTCTAACACAACCTACAAAAGCCTCCCGAACAACGGGGCTAAAAAAGTAGGGTGAGTATTTTCATACTCAGTAGGAAAATACCCAGTAGGGGAATCCCAAATAGTGAACTCAATAAGTTCATAAATACATGCGTTCATGCAACTCAAACATGAAGTAGTCAACATAAACAATCGTATACATATGCATATAAGCACGCATAACACACCATCAAACCAAACTTACACAAGCACCCTTAATCAGGGTCTTACAAACGTACTCATACCATCGTACGCTAACTCATACAATTTACACGTACTTGTACGATCTTACTCGTACAATCTTACACTTACTCATACGACCTTACTCGTACAGTCAAACGCTTAATGTCTTGCTCAGAACTATACTCTTACAGTCTTGCTCAAACATACACTTACAGTCTTACTCGTATCATCATCTTACAGTCGTGCTCATACTCTTACAATCATACTCATACTCGTACTCTTACTCATACTCTTACTCTTACTCTTACAATCGTATACATACTATCGACCACTGAAACTCATTACAGCTAATAAGCTCCAGCGTCGAAAAGGAAAAGAATGTCATTGGGGCATCACCTTAACCTTCGGGGAGTGACTAGACGCCATGGACTTTTCCGAAGGTAAGACATACCTATGCTCATGGGGCATAAGATCAAACAGGTAAGAGTAGATCCATGATACTACTTACCTGAGCACGCAAACATATACCCACATAAGGGGTCATACAATTGCCCACACATAAGGGGTCTTATAGTGCCATACAATTGCCCACCATAATGGGTCTTATAGTGCCAGTGCCACTCTTGTGCAGAAACATACAGTGCCTCTTGGGCGGAATCATACAATGCCACTCTTGGGCATGAACATACAGTGCCACTCTTGGGCAAAATCATACAACGCTCTCAATAGAGCATCAAACGTCTGGGCTTCATACAGCACATATACCAAATCGAAAACATACATTGCTCTCAACAGAGCATCAGATGTCTGATGCTCTATACAGCACATAGACAACATCCTGTAGGATAAACACCATGGCCAGACATGAGAAATGCTCAGTCAACTTATTATCAGCTAGCTCAAACATAGAACTTAATTAGTCGAACCCTCAAGTCTCAAACTCACAACGCTATCATTAGCTTTCTTATAATTCAAGTTTGAATTATGTAAATTATGCGGTACAATTATGCCACACAAACTCACAATCCTCGACTGATCAAACCGAAGCTGAGCCCGATCGAAACCCTAGTTCGTCAGGGTAGCAGACTTCACTTAACCCGTCCATATCGTGATCAAACTCACCATACATCAAATCCTTATGTACTCATACAGTCTCCACCATCCACATTACGACCAAAACATCTTACTCGGCATAATCAAACTGAGCTCCTCACATTAGATCCCCGTTATCAGCCTCTTACTTAATACCTCACTTATTATGCTTACTTTTCACTTCATAATCTGTATGTTATGCTTGTACAATTATGGATGCTCTTACTATCTAATAAACCCCCATAAGGCTCCAAGCCTAAGCCCTCTTACTTACCGAACTCCTGACATACACTCCAAACCAAACCGATCCAATTCGCTCAAATCCTTGCCTGTCAAACTTATGTCCGCCGTCATTGTCACACGCTTACACATCCAAAACTACATCTAATTTTGTACCAAACCCTTACCACTTCTTACCGTCCATCGCACATACCTCTACCCACACACATAGTCCACATACGTAACTTACTCACATAATCGCTAGCCATCACTAGCACATACATCATACACATACGTAGCACACTAACATATTTGTTAGCCATCACTAGCGCATACAAATTCCACATACATAAAACATGCTTACATCTCACATACATATCATATGTATCTCAATGTGGCATAATTCATTCTCATACATCATGCAAACAGATCATGATTTAATATCCAAAAGATGGAATCATATAATCCTAGCATGCTGCTATTCATTCAAAGCATGCTATCATGAAATTACAAGTTCAAAGCTCCCCTACCTCATAATCATGACGTTTGATGGTGAGAACACAACGGTGGCAGCGTCGGTGGCGGAGTTGGCGGCCAAAAGCCTTTCTTAGCCGAGAGAGCTGTTGTCCCGAGGTTTTAGGAAGCGTCAGAACTACTCACGGCCAAACAGGGGTGACACAAATCAACTCGAAAAAATCCACGATCCACGGCGGCACACTAGAGGCGGCCGGGAGAAAGGTCGTGCCAACGAGTGGTAGGTGCGACTGAAGGTTCAGGCGTACACACTAAAATTTGACCGACGGTTGAAAAATACTCAACCGGTCACAAGAGGTCGAAATCGGCCGTGGACAACACCCAACGGCGTCGATTTCGCGTTTACAAGGGCCTACATATGGGCGGAGGGCGTGGGGTGACATTCAAGGACAGAGGAGAGGTGGAGGACTCCGATGTCAACTCCAGATGATGGCGAAGCCATCTAACAGTTAGGCGGCGCCCAAGCGGCACCTAAACACTAAACTGAACGCGCGGCTACATGCACACGCGGCCAAAGGGGAGGGGAAGAGGCTAAACAAAGGCGGTCTCATAAGGGTCCGACAGGGCTAAGGCCCTAGTGGGGACCAATCGAAACGGCGACACCGCCGATCACCACCCACAACCGAAACAATAGGTGCGGTCGATTGTACATCACGCATGGCAAAAGACTGGGGAAAAGTTCAGGGCCGAGCAAAGGCCGTGAGGCCGTCACTAGCCAAGGCCTATGTAGGTAAACTCATCCACCTTCGGTCAAGATAGGTCATACAGAATCTTGCGAAAGGCCGTCCAGTATCGACGGCGTAAAATGGGCAAGAGGGGTCAATGACCAAAAATGTCGGTGAGCGGAAATAACTGAGGTTGTAGACCATAGGGAGGAGCACGGGTCATAGGCAATTAAATCATGCCAGGTGGGACCGTCTCTGGTCGTTACTAGACTGAGGCCGAATCCTCGGTGGCCGTTCAGCCACTACCGGCCAATGCCGATGGCATCAAAAGCCAAACACAGAGGGGCTGACCGGGAATAAAGTGGAAGCAGGGTGGGCCACTGGCGTCATTGGCGGAGCCAGACGAAGGTTCACTTGGCCAAGTCCGGCATCCGGCTGGTGACGATACTCACAACGTCCAAAACGGACATATATCGAAAACAGGGGAGATGAGGGACTGGCCGGGGAAAACCAATAAGGACGGAGCGGCCATGGGGGTGGAGGAGCTGGATGGGGTGGTCCTACTGTCGTCAGCCCAAGGCTGGTCGGCAAGAGGCAAGCCGAAGGCTGGATCTCGCCGGCACAGCCCCAAAGTCCATCACAGACAGAAATAGGGGCAAAAATGGGTCTGGCAGGAGGAAAGAGGGAGGGCGGAGGCAGAACCGGGCAGGGAGAGGTGGCCCACGATCTTCACCAAACCCAGCCGGAGCCGGACGGTGGTCCAGTCGGCCATGGCTCGCTGCTGGCAGCCACTGTTTAATCCAAACAGTGCGTCGGTGAAATACAGGGTAGAGAGGGGGGAAAAGGCCCATGGGGCCGGGAGGGGTGTCCTCCTGCCGTCCCTAGCCCTAGGCGGAATCATGGGCAGCCGGCAGTCCCTTGCCGGCACAAGGCGGCGGCAGAACAAGCAAAACAGAGAGGGCCAGAAAACAGGGCATAGCTAAAACTGTAAGGGGACGGCGGCAAGGCTGGCCAAGGACGACAGCCTTGTCGTCGCCAGCCCAAGGCCAGTCGGACGGAGGTTGGCCAGAGCCTGCCGCCCACCGCCGGTGATGTTCCAATCAGAAAATGGAAGAGAGAGTGTAAGGGAGGGCAAACCAGGGAGGAGGGCGGCACAGCCGGGGCAGTGGCCCCTTTGCGTCGCACCCCCGGGGCGGAACCAATGGTGATGGCCCGGCGTCCTACTAGCGGCCGCCGGAGAGAAGACTACAGATTGGGGGGGGGGGGGGGTCTCGCTGCTTCCAGAACGGGATTGAGCGAGCCCGATCCTGATTTTTATTTTTCTTTATTTTTCCACTTCTCTTTATCTCTTCTGCACTCTGTTTTCTTTCAATTTTTTGCACCGGAACGCACGTTCAGGCCCATGGCCTACGATGAACCTCACACCCGACTCTACGGGTATGAATACCGAGACTAAATACGCTAAAGTGTCACAATGTCTCGTCAAAAATGATCAAAAAAATTACCAAAAAACGTAGAAAAACCTGGGGCATTACAGTTATGCAGACAGTTTTGAAAGCCCAAATTATGGGGGGGGGGGGTGTTCTCGCTGCTTCCAGAACGGGATCGAGCGAGCCCGATCCTGATTTTTATTTTTCTTTATTTTTCCACTTCTCTTTATCTCTTCTTCACTCCATTTTCTTTCAATTTTTCGCATCGAAACACGCATCCAGACCCATGGCCTACGATGAACCTCACACCCGACTCTACGGGTACGAATATCGAGACTAAATACGCCGAAGTGTCACAATTTCTAGTCGAAAATGATCAGAAAAATTACTACAAAACGTAGAAAAACCTGGGGCATTACAGTTATGCAGACATTTTTGAAAGCCCAAACTATGTGTTAGTAGAGACAGTTGGGTCACCTTCATATTCCAAACTATCCATATTCCAGGGGAGTAATACAAAAGGTACATACATATGTACATGAATGAGACTGAGAATGAGATATGCCTTTGAAATGAGTGTTCAATTTGTGTTTTAATGTTGCAGCCATTGGATCATTGTTGAGTTGTCTGTCATTTGACGGTATTTCATCTTAAAACATGAACTGGCACGTATTCAGGGCATGAGATTTTTTATATTGCAATTGGGACTTGGAAACCGTCAGATCATGTAGGCCTGTGTAACAATCTGTGGGCTCTAAACGCCTAGCATGTACTCCATGCGTATTTATAGGGTGATCTCCTGGAGTTTCCTGGTTATAGACTTATAGTATTTTTCCTAGTTGGTATACTTACAAACTTATTTACTAAAAAAGAATTTAATAATATAAATATTTTAACCTAGTGGCAGATATATCAATAGAATTATGAAAAAATTAATGTCGGCTCCCGATTATGTGACGACAGGTCTAATAACTTTATAAATTATTTATAAAATCTATATAATTTATATTTTCGGACAAATTTACCTTTTTAATTTTTTCCTTTTTTTCTCCATGATCTCATCTGCTACCAATGAGTTATTTTCTCCCTTTCTTCTCTGATGTCTCCTTTCTTCTCCGATGTCTCCTTCGTTGTTGAGTCTTTTTCTCCTTTCTTCTCCGATGTCTCCTCCACTGCCGAGTCTCGTTGTTTCGTACTCCTTTATTATCTCATCACACATGGTCCTTAGATCTCTCAAGTTTCAGCCCAGTCACTAGGTCAGACAGGTGACTGAATTTATCCAACCCCACTTGGGGAAGAAATTGTCAAGGATGAACCCGAACAGTAGCGCCTGAGTCTCGGCCAGGACCTCGGCTATATGGGACCCACCTTCAGCCTCCTCCCAAAGGCCACTCAGCAGAGCACGTCGTTGGCTAGCGTGAAGAATAATTTGCTCATGTTGGTCTCTGATCCATTCCCTCCTGACACAACGGCCAACATCTGCTCGACCTTCTCATGCCTGACTTGGCAGAAGGATGCCACTCATTTGGCACTGAGGAGCTCCGAGACACTGATCCTGTGAGCTTGCTACTAGTAGGGACTGGAGGGGGAGAAGGTGATGTCGAGGTAGTTGAATGAAAGATGGTGGACAGTGGGAATATGGGGCCGGCTTAACATGCAAGACCTAGTCTTGGGTCGGGAGGACCTCCTGAGCTAGGTGCAGTGAGGAGACAACGAGGGTCGAGATGTGGCCTAGCTAGAGGCAGAAGATGGGGCCTAGCTTCTCTGCCAATTAGGCCAGGGCAATGTGGGGTAAGTCTGAGGGAGGTGGCGTATTGTAACGCCCGAGATTTTCATATATTTTCCTTTAAATGTACAGATTTTTTTTTTTAAATCGGAGTAAAAGTGAGGAAATCAAAACCTGTATAAACAGTTTATAATTTAAAACATCATACGGTTAAACATTGTATCGCCAAATCAAATATCCTCAGGCGCTACTCGAAAACAAACGTACGACTAAATTACCATGATCATGGATTTTTAAATACAAATAACTCCCAGTCGTCTCCGAGTACAAGTCCTATAAACAGTCTACTATCTGATCCAAATTAAAAGTCCAGAAGATATAAACACTTAAATCTCACTAAATACATCAGATCGTGACACCAACTACACTCTCACTGAGTCAAAAATACTTGAGTCAAAGGCGGAACGATCCACCGCAGAATCGAGCATACATCTCCAGGAGCTCTCCAACACAACCTGCAAAAGCCTCCCGAACCACGGGGCTAAAAATAGTAGGGTGAGTATTTTTCATACTTAGTAGGAAAATACCCAGTAGGGGGAAATCCCATAAATGGTGAACTCAATAAGTTCATAAAAACATGCTTCATGCAACACAAACATGAAGCAGTCAACATATATCAATCGTACATCTGCAAATAATAATGCATAACACACCAATGAAAGCAAACTTACACAAACACCCTGAATTAAGGTCATACAACTTTCTTGTACCATCGTACACATACTCAAATCCTTACGTATACTTGTACGACCTTATTCGTACAATCTTACACTTACAGTCCTTATCAGAACATATACTTACAATTGTGCTCAGAATCGTACACTTACGGTCTTACTCAGAAACTTACACTTACATTCTTACTCAAAATCATCATCTTACAATCGTACTCATCTCACACAACCTACACATACTTGTACGACCTTAATCGTACAATCATATGCTCACACATAAACGTATTCTTACGTCTTCCTTAGGAGCTTATACTTACACCTACTCTGGATCTTACACGTACAACTTACTCAGAATCTGAAGCATACAACATACTCTCACTGTCGAACACATACTACCGACAACTGAAGCTCATTACAATTAACAAGCTCCAACGTCGAAAAAGAAGGGAATGCCACAAGGGCGTCACCTTAACCTTCGGGGAGCAACTAGACGCCATGGACTTTTCCGAAGGCAAGGCACACCTATGCTCATGGGGCACAGGATCAAACAGGTAAGAGCAGGTCCATGATACTGCTTACCTAAGCGCGCAAATGCCCACTCTTTGGGGCCATACATTGCCAACAAGGGCCATACAGTGCCAACTAAGGGCAAAAAACATACAGTGCCACTCTTGGGCAAGAATCTTACAGTGCCACTCTTGGGCAGAACATACAGAGCCATCTAGGCAGAAACATACAGAGCCCACGAAGGGCGGAAACTTACATTGCTCTCAACAGAGCATCAAACGTTTGGGCTTAATACAACACACAGACCAAGCCAAAGCATACATCGCTCTCAATAGAGCATCAGACGTCTGGTGCACTAAAGCACACAGACAACATCCTGCAGGAATAACCACCATGGCAAGACACAAGAAATGCTGAGCCGATTCATTATCGGCTAGCTCAAACACGGAACTTAATCCGTCAAACCCTCAGGTCTCAAACTCACAACGCTATTATTAGTTTTCTCATAATTCAAGTTTGAATTAAGTATATTATGCGGTACAATTATGCCAAACTGACTAATAGTCCTTGACTGATCAAACTAAAGCTGAGCCCGATCGAAACCCTAGTTCATCGGGGCAGCAACCTTCACTTAACCCGTCCATATCGAGATCAAACTTATCGTACAACAAATCTTTACGTACTCATATAGCCTCTGCCATCCACCTTACGGTCCAAACATCTTACTTACATCGTCACATTGAACTCCTTATAGTAAATCCCCGTTATCACCCTCTTAATTTCTCACTTATTATGTTTACTTTTCACTTCATAAATTGTACGTTATGCTTGTACAATTATGAACGCTCTTACTATCTAATAAACCCCCATAAGGCTCTAAGCCTAAGTCCTCTTACTTACCGAACTCCTGACGTCCGCTCCAAACCGAACCAAACCAATCTGCTCCACTCCTCGCCTAACAAACTTACATCTGTTGTCTTCTGTCACACTCTTACACATCCACCAATACCTCCAATTCCATACCAAACACTCTTATCACATTTTACCATTCATCGCCCACACGCACAGTCCACATACGTATCTTACTCAAAATCGCTAGCCCTTACTAGTACATACAAAATCTACATCCATAAAACATACGTACAACTCATACCTATCAATCATACTTAGCACATGTATTACACATACATCAATCGTACATACAGCTCATACGCATGCCATATGTATCTAAACATACTATATCGTCATGCTTATATGCACATCATGCAATCCTAGCATGCTACTACTCATTCAAGCATGCTATCATGAAATTACGAGTTCAAAGCTCCCCTACCTCGTAATCATGACCTTTGATGGCGAGCATACGATGGTGGCGGCGTCGGTGGCGGAGTCGGCGATCAAAACCATTACATAGCTGAGAAAGCTGCTGTCCCGAAGGTTTAGGAAACGCCAGAACTACACACGGCCAAAAAGGGTGTCAAAGTCAACGCGATAAAATTCGTGATCCACGGCGGCACACTAGGGGCGGCCGGGAGAAAGATCGTGCCAACGAGTGGAATGTGCCACCGAAAGATAGGGTGTACTCACTAAAATTCGATCGACGGTTAAACAATACCCAACCGGTCACAAAAAGTCGAAATCGGCCGTGCACAGCACCCAATGACGTCGATTTCGCGTTTATAAGGGCCCACATATGGGCGGAGGGCGTGGGCGGCACTCAAAGACGGAGGAGAGGTGATGGAGGACTCTGATGTCAACTCCAGATGATGGCAGAGCCATCTGACGGTCGGGCAGCGCCAAAGCGGCACCAAAACCCTAACCCGCACGCGCGGCTACTTGCACACGCGGCCAAAGGGAGGGGAGAGAGGGCTAGACGGTGTCGGCCCAAAGCTCATAAGGGCGGTAGGGCCATACCAAGGGTGGTGACTGACGAAGATGGCCTTTGTCATTGTCGTGTCGAGGTAGGCCGACTAGAGGCCATACGGTGTCCGGTGGAGGTAGGATGGTAAGAGGGCAAAACATGACACTCTCTATTGAGCGGTCAAACACATAATCAGCAGAGGGAACCTGGCCCATGCCGAAAGAAGAGGGGTGGTGCCGCACTAGGGCGGCCAGCCATCTCCAGGCTGAGACCCGCCACACTAAGGTGGTCCAAAGGGTATTCGGCATCCAACGATGCTCGATGGCCCAAAATGGGTGGGAAACCCTGGGCACAAAGGAGCAGGGTTTACTGAAACCCTTTGGCCTACTCCATCGTGGCCCTAGCGGCCACGAGGAGCTATCTCCGGCCAGAGTTGACAGTCAAAGTCAACAGCAACACGCCGGACAAACAACACAGTGAGGAGCAAAGGCTCGATTTTTCCGAGTGAGAGCACCCGAGCAAGGGATGCGGATCGGGCTCTGACAAAGCGGAGGGGACGGAGGCTGAACCAGTCTAGATGGGGCCGTCCCTGGGCCATCGCCAGGCCGGGGCGGAGCCCATAATGATCGGGCTGGCTTCACTGGCCAACGACAGTGGCGACAACTCAACGAAGAATCCACCCACAATAGGGTGCAAATCGGACCGGGCGGAGCGGCCAAGGGGGCGGTGGAGCTAGCTAGGGGTCGGCCTTGCAGTCACTGGACCGCGGCTGGCAGGATGGAGGCCGAGCAGAGCCGTCTTCGGCCAAAGGTGGCAATTCCTGGTGCCGGTAGTCCCAAACACCCGGACCAAAAGAAACAAGGGCTCGGAAGATCTGGTCGGAGGGAAGACGGAGGACGGAGGCGAAATCGGCCAGGGAGGGGTGGCTCAATCACTTCGCCGGACCAAGGCGGGGCTGGACGGAGGTCCGATAGGGCGTAGCTAGCCGGCGGCGGCTACTGTTGAACAAAACAGTTTGCCGGTGAAAACAAGGGTGAAGGGGGATGAGGACGGGGCAGCGGAACGGAGGCTACTGGGGCCGGGAGGGACAACCTCCCACCGTCGCCGGCCCATGGAGGAGCAGTGGCCGGCCAGCCGGCCCTGGGCAGCCCACGGCGGCGGCTCAACAAAAAAAAACATAGTAGGAGAGGGAGAGAGGGCTAACCGGAGAAAATTGAGTGGGGGAGCCGGCGGAACTGGCCAGGGCGACGGCCTTGCCGTCGCCGGCCTGAGACTGGCCGGACAGAAGTCGGGCGAAGCCCACCGGCCACCGCCGGCGCCGTCCAAGCACAAATCAGAGAGAGAGCAGAGAGATCGGTCGGCGGAACAGGGGCGAGACGGGGCGGAGCGGCCGTGGGGCCGGGACGACGGCACCCCAGCCGTCGCACAGCCGGGGCGGAGCGGGTGGCGGCGGGGACAGAGAAAAGCTAGAGAGGGGGCGGGTGTGCACTGTTCCTCTTCCAGAAACATCCCGATCGGGCTCGGCCGAGCCCGAGCCCGTTTTATTATTATTATTTTTTTCTTTTTTTCCCCTTTTCTCTCCTTATCTTCTGCACTTTCATTCTTAAACAATTTTTCGTGCTGGAACGCGCGTCCAGGCCCATGGCCTACGATGAACCCGACACCCGACTCTACGGGTACGAATACAGAGGCCAAATACGCCGAAGCGTCACATTTTCCCGCCAAAAATGACTTGAAAAATAACAGAAAAATCGTAGAAAAATCAGGGGCATTACACATATATAATAAAGATAGTAAATATTTACTCACTTTTTTATATATAAAAAGAGTAATTTACTCTCTTTGTATATAACAAAGTGAGTAAATATTTACAGTTTCCACCGATGAATTTCAAGCAATACAAGACCAGGTCGGTTACCTAAAAGTCTAGGCATTAGAACAATCTAGAAGTGAATGGACGTTAGCAAATTTGTATGTTTTAATATTTAACCTTTTTTAAAAATGTTATGTAATTGGTTTTTAGATATATTTTTTTGGGCTGATTTCTGATTGTAGCTCGGGAACCTCCCATTGCATGCTATTTTGTTGTCTTTTTTTATGAAATGGGTGGTTTTGTTTCTTACTGGTACAATTTAGTTGGTTTGTTTTTTGGCATTTGGAAAATGGAGGAGGAGGGCTCTGAGAGAGAGAATGGTGGATTGGGCTCCATGGATTCAATGGAATCGAAGTGGGTGTTCCAAGACAAGGATGTTTCGGCCGGGGGGGGGGGGGAGTGATGACAGCAATGATTTGCCATCTTGCTTTTTGCTCGATTCTGAGGATGACGACAACAGAGAACATCGCCCGGTCAGGTTTGAAGCATGTTCATCATCCTGCTAATTTGGGAGTGAAGCGAAGGGATTTGGGGGGTATTTTTGTTTAAATACAAATTTTAGAGTTAATGTCAAATTAATAAAAAAAAAATTGTAGTCAGCACCTAAAACCCCAAGAATTATCTTGTACTTTTTGTTTTAGTGGAGGAGATAGGGTGTTTAACAAAATGCGAAATCGACTCATGTCTGATGTTGTAGAGGCGTGTATTTGTTTGAAGAATTGGTTGGATACATAAGATAGGGCACAAGCTCCCAATTTTGAAGATAAAATGATAGAAGATTTATAAGGTTTGATAATTAATTAGTTAAAAATATATTTTTTATTTATTTTTATAATTAAAATTTTATATTATAATTACAAATAATGGATAGGTTAGTCGGTGTCAACCTAATTGGGATGTACTTATTCTCTAGTGATGCAATTCTAATTCTAGCATATATTACGTAAGTTTATAAAAATTTTAATAAATCTTTTTTTTAGAAATTTTTTACGAACTTTTAAGTTTTTTAAAAGAATATAAGGGGGAGGGGAATGTGGACCCCCCCCCCAATTGGGTTAGGCCCAACCCAATTTGCCCTTTGAGGGGGCCCCAATGGGCCCAAGATAGCTTGGCCAGTGGCCACCTTTACGCTTACCCACATGTTTATAATGGTGTCAAATTTTTAAATATATTCTAACTCTAATTTTTTTAATATATAAAAACACCTTAAAATTTTTGGGTGACAATAATTCAATTACTTGACTTCTTATTAGATGTCACTCATCGTGTAAAGGTCATGAATAGTGCAATGAAATTATGGTCATTTGCGACAAATTAACGTGTTGCAAAAAACCATTACCGATTTGCCAGGGGTAGTAAGCATGAAGGGGGGATAAAAGCCAGACCACTAGTGTGGCCATTCTCAGGCCGGGCAGCTGCCCCTTCCCTTCTTCCTCTACTCAGAGTCCAGCCATGGAGAAGGGAAACAACAGCCCGCAGCCAATCCTTCCCCCTCCGCCTCCCCTAGGCTACAGGCAGTGGCTAGGGCTCTAGCAGTTCATCACATGCCAACCAATGTTCAACCGTCCCTCCAACCAAATCTGGCCTCCAGTAGCTCTGTCGCATAAAAGTAGGTTTTTATTTTCTTTATTTGTTTTCCTCCCCAATTCCACGGTCAGGCTTAATAATTAAATAACCGTGTGAATTTTGGTGTTAACAAGCAATCCTACCTCATTGATACTCTGGTCTTCGCGCACACTCCTCCCTACCTTCGTTGCTAACCAGACTCACTAGAAACTTTTCTAGTAGTTCCTTGTCTCTTCTCCCTTCAAGGCTAAAAAGCTTCTCTTCAATTGAGCCCTAGACATGTATTTATAATCATGGGGATTAGGGTTCCTAATCCCCTTAGAAGTTGGGCCAAATAGGCTACCTAATTAGGCCATTTTTTTTTATTAATTTTCGTCACTTTATTTAGGCAGGCCTGCAAGGTAAAATTAACGGCCCAATTGCACGTCCAATTTAGGTAAACGCGCTCTATATGTCATGTTCAACTTTAAACGGTCATATCTTTCTCATCCAAACTTTAATTCACATGTTATTAATGGCGTTTCGAAACTATTTTTGTCTACTTTCTATCCACATAAGTTTCAACCCTAAAGTCTATCCATTGAGGAAGTTATTTAACTAATAAGGTCCAAGGGCCAAACTCTCTATTTTCTATGTGGTTAAGTTTCAAAACCTTGGAAGTGACGACTTCACTCAATTTACATATTTGGGTTTTCTGATGCCAATTGGGCTAGTGTGATGATTATCGATCCATTATGGGTTTTTATATTTTCTATAGTTCCAACCTTTGGGGTGCTAAAAATCAAGCAACTGTTTCTCACTCAAGTTCGTAAGCAATAGGGCAATAGCCAATGTAGGTGTTGAGCTATCATGGCTAGCTTCTTAACATATTTTACTCCCTCCCTCCAGTTGTCTCTTCCTCGTGCTACTGTTATTTTTTGTGATAATGTTAGGGTTGTATACATGGCTTCTAATCTGGTCTTTTACACCCGAATTAAGCACATTAAATTAAAATTGATGTCCACTTCCCGAGGGAGAAGCTTGCCTTTGCAATTTGCATATAGAACCGCTCAACTCGCTGATATCTTTACTAAGCTCTGACCTTCGATTTTAGATAGAATGTGGCTATATGTACCCCACAAAACTCCTCCGTACCCAAGAAAGAGAAAATTTCTCTTATTATTTTCATACTCTACTAACCCCATGTACCCCAAAAATTACACTCTCCACGACGCCAGGAATAAAAAAGATTACTTCTTCACCATCACCGGTGTGCAAATGGTGGCCTCCCATTTCAGCTTTGTCTCTCCTCTCTCCACTCCTGCTTCAGTCTAACCTACCTCCAAGACCCGCGAAGAGGACAACAACTACCGTCGCCACCTAAGCCTGCCTTCATCCCAGGCAATCTTCTGGTCGAGTCCCGAAGAGCAGCAATGGTTTTTAAATGTCATGGCGGCCTTCTCGCTGCAGCCAAAAGATCTTGGTATTGTTTAATTCTAGCTTCTGGCCTCCATGCCCAGATTTTCTAGCCGTAGAGGCCCCAGCTCTCAAAATGTCGTGGTCAGAAAGGTCATTTTTTGGTCTGACCATGATTTACAACCTATTTATGTATATCCACTTATTTACAACCTACAATCCTATGCGTTCTTTTCTTTTGCACTTATAACCAATCAAGTTAATTAGTCTAGCTCTCTAAGTATGCCAACAATAAGGATGGCCGTGGTAGGCCTCCAAGGGTGACAACCTACTGCAACCAAGACATCCATTGAGTCGTGGTGGTCCGAGTAGGCCTCCGGCGCTTTCGCAGCTCCTCTATTGGAATAGACACGGTCGATCTCTAACGATAGTCGGGCTAGAATGCAAGGGATCAATCACACCTGTGGATTTCTCATGTTTAATCGCATTTCTGGCCATCATGACGGGTCTACCTGAAGTGGCTAACTCGACCAAAAGAGACTAAGTTAGCAAGAAGCAGTGGAGCATAGGCAGAGGCAACGGCATACTGAGAGATGGGATTTGGAGAAGAGGGAGACATTCCAAACCATACTTAGAGAGACCAGAAAAGATCTGGACATGGCAACCACCTTTTTCATCGAGGCTGGAGAAGAAAGATGAAGTAGTTTGTGGGAAATAAAAAAAATATTTTAGCTATGGGGTAATGCCAAGAAATTTAATTTAAGTTGACACTTGACAGGGTAACAGAGTAACGGGGTAAATAGGAATTTAACGGGGTTTATATAGCCGCATTCAATATTAGATAATACGAAGAGCAAACCTCCTTGGAGCCAAAGATCATTGACTCCCGCTCACTAAGATTGCAAATCCTTGATCGTAAAATTAACAGCCCAATTGCACGTCCAATTTGGGTAAACGTGCTCTACATGTCATGTTCAACTTTAAACAGTCATATCTCCTTTATCCAAACTCTAATTCGCATATTATTAATGACGTTTCAAAACTATTTTTATTTACTTTCTATCGACATAAGTTTCTACCCTAAAGTCTAATCCATTGAGGAAGTTATTTAACTGATAAGATCAAGGGGCCAAACTCTCTATTTTCTATGTAGTTAAGTTTCGAAACCTCGGAAGTGATGACTTCACTCAATTTACATTTTTAAGGGTTTTCTTATGCCAATTGGGCTAGTGACTCTGATTATCGATCAATTATGTGTTTTTATATTTTCCATAGTTCCAACCTCATTACATTACATGGGTGCTAAAAATCAAGCAACTGTTTCTCACTCAAGTTCGTAAGCAATAGGGCAATAGCCAATGTAGGTGTTGAGCTATCATGGCTAGCTTCTTAACATATTTTACTCCCTCCAGTTGTCTCTTCCTCGTGCTACTGTCATTTTTGTGGGTTTTTATATTTTCCATAGTTCCAACCTCGTTACATTACATGGGTGCTAAAAATCATGCAACTGTTTCTCACTCAAGTTCGTAAGCAATAGGGCAATAGCCAATGTAGGTGTTGAGCTATCATGGCTAGCTTCTTAACATATTTTACTCCCTCCAGTTGTCTCTTCCTCGTGCTACTGTCATTTTTTGTGATAATGTTAGGGTTGTGTACATAGCTTCTAATCTGGTCTTTTACACCCGAATTAAGCACATTAAATTAAAATTGATGTCCACTTCGTGAGGGAGAAGCTTGCCTTTGCAATTTGCATATAGAACCCCTCAACTCGCTGATCTCTTTACTAAGGCTCTGCCCTACACGCAGTTTCTATACCTGCGGATCATTGACTCCCGCTCACTAAGATTGCAAATCCTTGATTGTAGGCAATATGTAAGATTAAATTTTTTTACTTCACCCATTAAACCTTTTTACTCTATATATTAATTATTATAAAAAAGATAAAATAAAATAAGACAATTAATGTGAAACAAATTTTTTTTGGTTCAAATCTAAGACATTCAAGCAGCAAATCCCTCCCACTGTACATATTGCCAAGATCTCTGAATCCCTTCCCCCTCGTCAAGCCTGCTCATGATTACAATTTTCGTCAACCGAAGAACTTGGGATCGTAGCCGTTGCTGGAGGTGGCCAGAATGTAGTAGGCAACGATGTGGCCGATGGACCCCCAGGCCAGGACGTCGACGATGTTGAAGCCGACGGGATCGTTGGACTTGAGCAGGCCCACGTACTCCTTGGCCCTGACGTCCCCGGCCTCGAAGTGGGTCTTGCCGTTCTGCACCGGCACCTGCTTGGCCAGGTTCTCCCGCTGGAAGTTGAAGAAGACGAACCTGCCCAGGAAGAGGGACAGCCCGGTGCTGAGGCTGATCACCAGCGGCGCGCTCAGCTCGGCCTTGACGACCAAGCTCGACCCGCGACTCCTGTTGGGCCTGGCAATGGAGGCTGCCCTGGTACCAACGGACTTGGCGAGGCCGAAGGAGGAGTCGGTGGGGCGGAGAGGCCGGAGGCCCTGGAAGGACTGGCCATGGAGCTGGGCCGAGTGGCGCTGGAGGGCGGAGGTGACTGTGGGCGGGGTGAGCAGGGTGGCGGCCATGGCTGAGGGTGTTTCAGCACGAGTGTGGAGATCGCAGGGAGGAGGAGTGTGGATGGAATAAGCGCAAGGATGGAGGGACAAGTGAAGTAGCTATCCAGCAGAGAATCAAGCGGGGAGGGTTTGTGAGGAGGGGAAGGAGGGGCGGAGGATTTCGGGGAGGCGAAGTGGGCGGCTCCCATTGGTTGGGTTCAGATAAGAGATACACTTAGACCATTGAGCGAGTGGTGTGGACCAAGTCTCTTCCATTGTGTCGCACAGCTCATAATAATACGTTTGGCTTTGGATCAGAGGTGGAGAGTGATGCTAAACCTACACTCTTAACCATCACGTCGATTTGTTGCACAGTTTACCTTAGATTCTATTCAATTCTTAACTTAGTAGATAAGTATTTTCCACGTTCTCTATATAAAGAATGTATAGAAGACGTTGACTAAATATAATAGTATATATACTATTAATTTTTAAAATATAGCCGTGTATTCTTTACCCTAAGCTTACTTACCGGAGAACATATAAAAGTAGCCCTCCAAACACCAACAATTCATGAGGGACACAAAAAGTGCAGCTTGTGTGTGTAGGTTAGAGTTGAGAGGATTGGAAAGAAAGAAAAAAAAAGAACCATGCTGATAAGGGTGTGGCCCACTGCGTGTCCTTTTGGATATGTATTAGGTCCAGCCATAAAAGTATACGTTAAATAATTTAATTACAGTTAAACTACCAGCCAGGATCCGTGGCGCAATGGTAGCGCGTCTGACTCCAGATCAGAAGGTTGCGTGTTCGATTCACGTCGGGTTCAATACCCCGAAAATTCGGTGGATCCCACTTTTTTATAAAAAAATTAATTTTCTTTCTGTCCTAATTAAAGCAATGAAAGACTGCTCAAATCGAATAAACAATAACCAAAAGTTAGTTTAGTGAGTAGATTTTTGCTAACAACCAAGATAATCGAAAGCCTTTCCAGCTTAATTTCATGAAAAGCTTAGATGGAATTAATCCTCCTCTTAAAACGACTAATGTGGCTATTAAAGTACTTGGACTACAGCTTTTAGTAGGCCTGGAGGGACAAACTTGAATGGAGCTCAATTTCGATGTAAAAATATCAAATTCTGGAGATTAGATTAGTAGAGGAAAGAATTCTTCTTTGAAAACCATGTTGCATCTTTCTGTCCAATACCCAGTATATATCTGGAAGGAGAGGTTTAGAAGGAAAAAAACATCAGATCCCACCACTTGGGGGAAGGAATTAGAGACCCAAGGTCTCACAAGTCTGGGAGGGAATTAGGAGTTGCCTAATTTTGCTCCAAAAAATAGCTGAGGGAATGCATGACTCCAAATGAGATGAGATTGAAGACAATATGCTTCAGAAGGTGCTCCAGGGTGTCAAAGCGAATGCCACAAAGAGGGCATATCGGATTTATAATGTTCAGACTGTCATTATGATTATTATAGTGTGGTTTATACGAAGTTCTGAAACATGCCATGATAATATAATGTCACCAATGCCTTGAGGCTCTTGAGGAGAGAGTGTTGTAGCTTCATGCTTAGTGAGCTGGAGCCCCTTGGAAGTGCAGAAGCTACAGCACTGGCTAGACATCCCTTGCTTGCTAGCTAGGGTCGTTAATCGGATAATCCGATAATATTAAGTAATCAAATGTGTCCTGTCTATTTGTTCGACTGATTGTCCATTTGCAACATGAAGGATAAGACTTTAGCTCAAGATAGTTCCATGGGACTTTGCTAGCCACATGACGTATAAATTAGAGGGAAAACGTTCTTCAATTAGCATAACGGCCTACTAGTTATTATTTTTATTTTTTGAAATTTTTTCATATTTCCTAGCCCAAGATATAAATATTTTATATTTTTTATATTTTAATATTTAATCCTATATGACCCAGTTTAGGATAAAATTACCTTTGTCATAAATGAACTTTTACCCAAGTTTTTATCTCATTAATGAATAGTGAAAGGGGTAGGGATGTTGGCAAGTTTCTGGTGCTAGATCACCGAAGGTATATATCATTGGTGGGTCGGTGAAGGCAATAAAACCTTCATTTTTTTTTTTTTGCAGAAACGTCCTTATAAAAAATCATCCTTTCTCTAGCACCGGCGACCCATTCTTTGGAATAAGGGTCAGACTAGCTTAGAATACGATGTTGCCTATATTGCATCAACAATAACATGACATATAAATAGTATGTGTTATTAATAATACAATATGTGTCATATTGTGTTAATGGTAACAATATATGTGTTCTTTGCACCAACGCCCCATAATACGATGTGGCTTATATTACATATATAATAACATAACATGTAAACAATACATGAAATTGATAATACGATATGCTACATATTGTATACATGATAACACGATCTTTGTCTTATCACATATGAGATAATACAATATTCATCATATTGTATATATGATAACATGATATTCGTCATATCACATATACAATAACCGATATTTCATATCATGGTAATGGTAACATGATATGTGTTCTTTAAGCCGGCTACCCATAATATGATATGCACTATATCGCATATATGATACGCGATATATCGAATATACGATAACACAATGTGTTTTATGAGCTAACCCAGAATAAGATATATTTTATATCGCATACATGATAACACGATATTCGCCCTATCGCATATAAGATATCACCTTATTCGTCGTATCATGTTAGCAATAGCATGATATTTATTCTTTGAGCCAACGATCCATAATATAATATGCTCCATATTGCATATATGATAACACAATATACTCCATATCACATACATAATAACACGACATGTTCCATGTCGCATAAACGATAACATGATATTTATCATATCGCATATACGATAATACAATGTGTTCTTTGAGCTGACAACCCATAACATGATATTCATCATATTGCATATACGATAACATGATATTTGTCATATCGCATATATGCTTCATATAGCATATACAATAGCACGATATTCATCATATCACATATATGATAACACGGTATTTGTCACATCGTTAATGAAAACACTGTGTTCTTTGAGGTTGCAACCTATAATATGATATGCTCCATATTACATATACGATAACATGATATTCATCAAATCATGCTAACGATAACATGATATGTGTTCTCTGAGTCGGCGACCCATAATACGATATGCTCTATATTGCATATATAGTAATATGATATTCGCAATATCACATATACAATAACATGATGTGTTCTTTGAGCCGGAGTCCACATTTACACAATAGGGTAAGAGGCCATTATGGCTATTCCAGTCATTTACTAGTATCCACATCTCTCTTCATTGTTACATAGCCATATTCTCTCTAGCCAGCCCCCCATAATTTATTTTTTAAATTGCAAGCATCATCCTTTCTTATGTAAGGATAAGTGGTTCATGTAGTTAGAAATTTTCAAATATAAATAAGAGAAACACAATCACCGATGAAGTGATGAAGGTCGACAATCATAAGACGTTAATCGAAATTTGCTAATGAAGTAAATCGACGGGCAAAAATCACAAATCGACAATAAATTCAAATCACCTCTTTACTTATGCACCGTTGTATGCAAGTTTCTATGATTTTAACCCCTAACCTATGTTACAAGGGTATTTTGGTATGCTTTTTCAAAATTTCATATAAACCTTAATTTTATAAAATATTTTTCACAAAACTAAAGAATATAAAATATTTACATCTTCGGCCACGTAATATGAAAGAGTCTTTTCTTTTTTTGCACAAAATCATCTCCTGCTTACAAATTAAAAAATAGTAGCTAATGCCGGATAATGTGGAATACATGGTTAAAATATCTAGATCATACAATCGCGAAATTACAAAAATCGGGAAGAAAGAAAATAACTTTTTATTTCATGAATAAGAATTGCATTTCTACCCATATGTACAAATCTCTTTACACATTCCCACGATCATATATCTATTTTTTTTCATTTGCTACAAGATCATATAACCAAACTTTTTATTGAGAAGAGAAAAAAAAACTTAGGTAAAGTTCTCTATCGACTAACTTATTAGGTTATTCAAAATGTGTGACAAATAAACCCACTGAAGATATTAAAACAAAGCATCTAAATACATATAATTATGTTGTCTACTGTACTGGAGGAGGCTTCCATAAGTTCTGTCCCACACTCCAATAAATAGGGATTCCGTGTCCGGGCTGAAGGAGACACCGGATATCTCCCCAAAGAAATCAATCTCCTGCTGCTTGTCATATCCATTCCTGACATCATAGACATGAACAAAATCGGCAGGCTCTGCCGTTGCCATGAACTGACCATCGGCTGTGAATCTAATGGATCGAATCGCACCAAGGTTCCCCTTGAGCACTGTGATTGCCTTTGAGAGATTTCGTGCATCCCAAATTCGGCAAGTCTTGTCCTGATTACCAGTTGCAAAGGTACGTCCATCTGGGTGCCATGCTGATGCAAATGAGAAGTCCAAGTGACCACTTATGTGGCTAACATTCTGCAGAAAAATTACATTCAAGAATCAATTCCATCTCTCAAATTTAACTGAGGTATCTCTATCAGAAAACCTACATGTATATGCCTAGCTGAAAACCTTCAGACTCGTTTACCAGTAGGCAAAATAGCAAACACAAATCTAATATTGAAAATGATACACCAAAAGCCTTACTCCACCTCTGATTGGATAGGGAAGGTGAGTCACACCTGACAAGATATTCAATTTGCCCTATCCAATCAGAGGGGAAAGTGGAGTTTGGGATATCAGCTTCCTATTGAAAACATCTGTTTACCTTTCCACTTTGAGAGTCAACTAATATTCCATCAGGATCATCACCAACAACAACAACAAGTTTACCATCTGGGCTCAGAGAAGTGTGCTGCAAGCATAATTTAGCACAAAAAATACACGTGAAAACTATGGACAACATAATACCAGCTCTGCTTGACTTATTGGTATCAGTACCATTTTGCTAATACAATAACATTTGACTACAGAACATGGAAGGCGGTATCGGTATCGATAACAATATGATACTAGTATGAGCCAATGATATGATCAATAGACATTGATATGGGCACAAACCTCTTATATTAACATAAAAATTCTCCTAAAGGCATAATGGATGGAAAAAAATTACAAGAGACAAAGAGCACCAATATTGGTAAGTAACATATGTTGATGGGGTGCGGGTAAGATACTTAGACGAGAGAAACCAATGTTAGGAATGAACTCAAATGTGGGCTAACCCTTCAGGTGGTACATTAGGCTCATCATAATGATGTATTGAATATATATGCCCTACAAACTATTACTCCGTCCCATATTAAGTGTTCTAAAATTAGTTCATTTTAATGCAAATGCATAGGCGTGGAGCACTATAGTTAGAAAATAAATTATCTAAATTGTATCAACCTATTCTTATTTGTAAAGTAATATAACAAGAACATCGTTAATGTTGAAAAAGAGTAGTCTAATTGGTTGGTTCAACTTTAAACCATTAAACCTATAAAGAGGTCAGGTTTGAATTGTGGGCTGAGCCTTTTTTGAGCCCAAGTTTTTTCAATAAAAAGGGGCCAAAATAACTGTGTATCAATGTGTTGGTTGTGTTGATACAATATGGCCGATGGTAGAAACAAAGTAGAAATTCTCGTGGGAGGTGTACCACACCCCGTACCATGTCTGTAATGACCGATACAGGTACGACTTGGCCAATACGCACTCGTATCGACTGGTATGACTTTCCACGCTGCAGGCTACCATGTTTCCATTCACACTATATAATAAAATCTTTATAATGGTTCAGACCATAAACTTACATTCACTGGCCAATCAAAGCGAAAATGTTTTAGAAGCTGAAATCTCTCCACATCAAAGTCTCGTACTCCACAATCATTATTTGAAGCCATAAAGCGAGTAGCGCCACTAAGCAAATTTCGATTGAGTTAATTCAATATCCCAAAACAGCCATGCTGCATATAATAATCTGTGAAGTAAAATCGACATGTACCTGGGACTATCATATATCTCAACAGCATTTGTGATAGCATTATCATCATATGTTGTTCTGCAGCAAAAGCTAACTCCTGGTCGATCTACAAACTGTTATCAGAGATACAAATGTGATACTACCAGTCAAAGAGCATATACTTAGTTTGGGAAAAATGTATTGTATACTTGCCCTCCTCCAATATATGAGAAGCATACCTTGCAAATAAGCTCCCCCTGAAACCCTCCAGCTACAAGAAAATTATCCTTCACTGACAATGTACTAACTTGGGTCTGAATAAATCCTTCCATCAGGTTTCCTGGATGTTTCTACATAAAAGGCAAAAAAGATCAATAAATAAACATTGACAATAAAATAATCACCAAAAAAAATTTATACGAACAGATGTATAATGTCTTACAAATGACTTAAAAATTTTAATAAACTATAACTCCCCGAAAATTTTTCATAGAAATTGTTACCTCTGTCGGTGCCACATGCCCAGACACATTTAGCACTTCTGTCTTATTGCTGGTTACTGCAGACCAATGAACAACTGAAAAGTTTGACATGAGGTACACATCATGCTTTGAGGCCGCCCAAACTAAATTTCGTAGCTGCAATAGAAACATATATGATCCAGGCAATGTTCAACAAAAAATTAAAAAACTAGAATAGCTGGAAAAAGCCACTTCTTACTAGATAGAATATGAAAAGTGAGTAGCTTTTACTTGAAAGCATTCAACAAGCAAGTATATTACATGTAAACTAGTCAAATAAATTACATCAAAAGTTCAACTTCCACCTAACAGAAATCGTGTTTCTAAAGTCAATGGTTTAGAAAGAACACACATATAAGATATTCTGCACTCTCATTTCCAAATGAATTCAGCATTTGACAGTAAAAACAGCTCCAAGATGTATCCAAATGACACACATCAAATTATCAATACTACAATGTTAACAAGTCCGATTCAAAAATTGTCCAACTATAAATTACAGCCATATGGAGCCATATAAGATCACAGCAAACAAGAAACCCCATGTTAACTGCCATAATCCATCCGTGGCCTTCTTTTATCCTCATCTCCACCTAACAGATATCGTATTTGTAAAGTCCATGGTTTAGAAATAATACACACATTCGATATTCTGACTCCCATTTCCATATGAATTCAACATTTGACAGTAAATCCAAATGAGACATCAAATTATCATTACTACAATGTAAGTAAGTCCACAAATTGTCTAACTAGAAAATTTTACAGCCATATAGAACCATATAAATTTATTGAAAACAGGAATAAATTTGGCCCCAGGTTAACTGCCATTACCATTCTTGGCAAAAATTTCTCATCCTGCCAAAAATCATTGCTGGAAGATGTTAATGCCATATGCTATCTGCTAGTTCTTTAACAACAAATTCATAAAACCCATTTCAAAATGTGCAGATGGCTCTTCTCTTTCATGCACATCATGATCACTTAAAATCAAACTGTCATATATATATATATGCCTTGAAACTAGTGGGCAAAGTCATGGGGTCATGTTGTAACCGCTTTACTACGGCCAGCGGGTATAAAAGGGTGGGGAAAACAATGTAAGCTCCCATGAGAGCAAGTGGGTTTGGGTTTTGACACTAAGATTCAAACCAAGTGCTTGTACGGCATCAAGTGCGAAAGGGTTATTTCACGCTGGGCCTTTATCCCTTTACTTCCGTTGTTCTTGTGGTATGAGTGCATTCCTTGTGATCGTGTGTGCGCTAAGAAGGTGAGAAGGCTGTTGATTGCCGAGCGCATTCAGGCCGCACGAGGCATTTGAAATCTAGTGAAATCCGGGCCTCGTGACAATTGTGGTAGCTGAGAAAGACCCAGCAACAGAGATCAAGCAGGAACCTTACGACCCCGACTTTCCAACAGAACCGATTTTGGGGGACGACGGCTGGAACCCCGAAGTCACCCTCGAAGACATCGTCACTTGAACAATGTTTCGCAAAAGAGTATGGAGCTGCGACTCCAACAAGTTGAGTCCCTCGCAGCGACAGTGAAGAGCCTTGAGGGAAGACTGTCCCAATTGGAGGAGAGATCTGAGGATTGCCCCTCTGCTTCCTGGTATGCCGAGGCGTCACAGGAAGAAGCAAGAGCAGACCTCTGCAGAGAGGTCGACAAGCTGTCATCGGTAACCAAGAAGCAATTCGAAGAACTCTCCCAGAACCTTGCAGTGCTCAGAAGGGCTGTGTGCGGAAGAGAGAGGGAGAAACTCATCTTCAAGAAGCCAAGGTCCATCCAAACCTCCCATGAATCCCGAGAGGCCTTTGGTGACTGCCAAGGCGAAGCCAGTCAAGGCAGCAACGGCTGGCAGTACCGGTGGATCTGAAGCAAGAGCAGACCTCTGCAGAGAGGTGACAAGCTGTCATCGCTAACCAAGAAACAATTCGAAGAACTCTCCCAGAACCTTGCAGTGCTCACAAGGGCTGTGTGCGGAAGAGAGAGGGAGAAACTCATCTTCAAGAAGCCAAAAGTGCTGAACAGAGGTCCATCCAAACCTCCCATGAATCCCGAGAGGCCTTTAGTGACTGCCAAGGTGAAGCCAGTCAAGGCAGCGAAGGCTGGCAGTACCGGTGGATCTGAACAAGAGATGGAAAGGGTGTTTTATATGCGATGGTGATCACTTTACCCGTGATTGTTCCTTCGGCAAGAAACTCACCCGCACCGAATTACTGGACTTGACCGACGACACCAAGGAAGAAGACAGTTGGGCCCAACGAAGGGTCCGACTTGCTCCTTAAGAAGGGAGTGTTTTTGGGTGTGGGGGACTGCTCTTAAAACTCTCCCCTGCCTTGACGAAGCAAGGCAGTCAGCGGGCATTGGCATGCTGGTTTGGCTGGTTCACAGTCACACGCATGGAGTTGGCTCTCACAGCACCGAGTGGGGAGTCAGCAAGCTTCCAGGATGCTAACGAGTCCAAGGGGAAGGCCGTAGCGAGTACGGCAACCAACGGAGGGAGGCTATCTTCCAAAGCAGTCCTTGTTCAGCTGAACAAGGGACTGGACCAGAAACCTTGCTGAAGATGCTGATGCATGAGGTTCTCCCACCAGCCAAACATCGAAGGGAGATGCGCCGACGAGGGCGTCGGCCAATTTCAGCGAGGGAGGGTCTCTTACACCCTTGAGGCGAGCTCCCATCCGGATGGTGCGACGAGGGGCCATCCACACATGTTTATGACACTTAGACCCAATGACGCATGTTGCAAGTGTCGGCACTAGGTGGACACAAGGAGGCGGATGGACGCGCTCCCGCGGAAGCACAAGCAACGGCACCATGCACTTATGTTACCCGGATTGTGCAACGGAGCATTAGCCGAGTTGCAGGCGCCTTGAGCAAAAACATAGGCGCAGCGACACGCTAGGTGCAGCGTGTACGCGGTTCCAGTGACGTTGTAACTAGTTTCAACTCATAAATAACGAATTTTCGCAAATGAATACATTTCATACTCAATTATTCATAAACAAAAAGAGTGTCAACACACTCTTTGAGACCTGAAATCCAGATGCCTTCAATGGTGCTCCCTGTGACATACTCATCCAAATTTGTCTTTTCCACGATAGTTGCCTTGCTCTTGTGCAATTGCAGCACCACTGTCAGAAGATCGATTTTGTCTCTCAAGGATCCTGAACATGATCATGATAAGTAGCTTCTTTTTCTTATTCAACTGTCAACAGTCCTTTTTTTGGCTAGTAGTGTGTCACGGAGGCGCCCGAGAAGCGTCGTCTATGCGGCACACAAGGCCAAATAGCCAAACAAGTAAGCCTATTTCGTTAAGGTCATGGTATCGTGCCATTCGACCGAGCGTTTAGCCCGCAAAGCCATGCAACGAACCCATCCAAGGCGGACGTGCAAACGTGCCAAGACATTTACCAAGCAAGCTAGCCGGAGGGGGCCTTAAGATGCATATATCTAACTTAGGCAACTCGAACACCGAACATTCCATCTCAGCAGCCAAATACATGTAAAGGTCATTCTTTCCAACAAGGCCATAAGGCCACACAACTAACATGTAGATCGGAGAGCCCTATCTCCAGCGGATGAGGCTCTTGGCATTATGACTAGCAACCCAACAAGCCTTCCTGGCAGTTTAAAAAAAGAAACCCTACTGGCGAAGCCTGTTTGTTTTACAAGGGTCCCACTTATCATGGGGTAGCGAAGCGTACTATTTGTGACACGTGTTAGAGTGCACACACTTTTGCGAGTGTTGTATACTAAGTATGCATGCGTTGTGGGAACTACCCGCATTGTTGCACACTATATTTGCATGCATTGAGGGGAAGGCCCGCATTATTGCGCAATATGTGTACGCAACGTTGCGCAGAATGCATGCAACGATGCACACACATAGTTGGCCATGTTGGGACACTTAGTCGGTTAGTACATATTTGGTATCTTAAGATGTCTCCTCTCTCCTAAAATAGTGTGGGAGAGTCTTAAAGTGTTTTGGGGCCGTTTGATAAACTTTGGAGAGACCATGCCCATACAACCACTTTAGCTGCCACTCTAGCAGAACGCAAGAAATCTCTTATCTTAAATATAAAAATATGTAGTTAAATTGTGTAAATTCAATTTCAAATATGCACTTAGATTGTAAAGATATAGTTTAATATAGACTTAGATTCTATTTTCTTTTTTTGACAAGCATATACACTTTGATTCTGAATATAAATGTTAAAAAGCCTCTAACAGGTCTCCAATATCATATACTCCGTTAGCATAAGTGTATTTTTCATCTTAGGCTTGTTTGAGATAAAAATTAGTAGGTCCGGATGTTAATATATACTTTAAGTTATGAAGACACATCTTAAAAAACCCCTTTTTAGATCACTAATATGAATTTCCACATCTTTGGCTGACAGATATATCTCTGATATCCGACACGGCAATCCTTGCCTACAAGGTCTTCTCTCGAGTCCTTGTCTACCACTAGTCCTACTCCATTCCTTTATTTTTAAATCTAAATCCTTTCTTTTAAAGGTTCCTGGCACACCACCATGCTAAATCTAATAATCCCAAATTTTGAATCTGACTTCACTATAATTAAAAAAAAAGTTAAATGCCTTTTATAACACAAGAAATTTCTTTAGTATTAAACAATAAGATAAAAATTTACGATAAAATTACTCATATGATACGATTGATATATAGGTTTGACCAAACTTAAAAATAGACAAATGGATACCTGAAAATGGAGAATAGTAGATTTCACAGATCTCGTGTTATGCAGAAACCCATAATACTCTCCACCTTTCCTAGTTGGTTCATATATCTACATAAAATGAACAGATATTTTCATCAAATGAAGATAAAACAATCAATCATTCTAATGGACTGTATATAAGCATCAAGTGCAGACTTTATCCTTTTCACCTTATCTGAACCCTCTCCAGATTGAGGAATGTTCTCATAATTCTTGTACTGCTCTAACCTGGTCTGCCGGTATTTCTCCCTAGTTATGCTAAGCCTTTCCCAAGGAATTCCTTGAATGTCTTTTCCTTTTCTGGCTTGTGCAGATGATGTATCAGTTATCCTATTATTCTGCACAAAGAACCCATTCAAAGCATTGCTTTTTTAGTTTTTCATCTGATCCAATAACCTTTCAACAATTGTACACTAAATACACAAGGTATGAACAGTGCCATTGCTAGAAAGAATGGTATGGAATAACAGCAGGAAGAATGCTAAGGGAATGAAAAATAGCTCAAAACAATATAGACATTTAATGACAGTACACCAAGGATAACAGAAAACTAACCGCAATATCATATTCATCTGAATCTGAATCTGAATCTGAATCGGAGTCACCCATCCCTCTGCCATGAAATTCTTCATCCATGTCATCATCCACATCCGCCATGTCATACTCATCAGCCATGTACTCTATGTCACCAGCTTGATACTGGGACATATTCCAGTACCAAGATATGCAACCTTTTTATGATTTTGCAAAAGCTCCGGTAATGCCTGGACATCCAAATCCAGCATACAAGAATATTAAAATCCGAGAGCAGAGAATATGATCCAGTACCGTGACGTACAAAGTTGAATAAAATCTTAACAATGTGAAACAAAAACTCTACTAATATACAACAAAAGACTACCATACATATAAAACAAGAGAACCAAGATGGGTTACTAAAAATTTGGCAACCTCTCATAAATAAGTAGCAGAATAATGTAGATGAGAGCATCCAAAGGACAATGCAACAAATTAAAATAGACATTAATAAGGACATAAGATCCAAAACAGAAACAAGTTCAATCAATGTGTTGTAACCCCTTAGAATTACAAGGTAGATAAGTGTAGAGAAAGTTGGATGAAAGGGGTGAATAATAGAGTGAAAGGGGAGAATAATTAGATGATGAGTAGTAGGAGAGACAAAGAGAAACTCAGCTCTGCTCTTGCGAAATATTGTTCATGTCTACTGTAGCAATGGGCAATAAGCCCTTTTATAGTTTTACACTTACCCAATTACAACTCTAAATCAAACTAAAAAACCAACATGAATAATGCATAAACTAAACTAGGAAATCTAAATAAATTAAGCTTTAACTAAACGAGGTATCTAAAGACTTCTTAAATTAGAATTATCTTAAACTAAAAAACTATAAGACTAGGAATCATAAAGCTTATTCTAATTAGAATTAATCAAACTAGGAAAATCCAAAATCATTAGATTTCTTCAAAATTCAATCGAGACAATGCTAATGGAAGGGCCATAACATCCCACTATGCTTTGCTTACACCTTGCCCTCAAGGCGACAAATCTGAAAATTGAGCATTAAATTCATCCTACATCCACGTAGCATCCTCTAGTGGTTGGAGTAACCAAGAAATCAAAATCTCCTAGACAACAAGTCTCCCACGAGTATAGCATGAGGAATAGGTTGCGACTGATTTGGCAAAAATGGTGGAGGAAGGGCAAGAGAAACAACCAAGGGATCGCCCACAACCTTCGGAGTCGTGAATTTTGAAAAACTGGATGGATTTGGGACTCCAGCGGTAACTGCAGACAATATGCAACATCACTATTGTGCATGTCATCCCATGTAGGCATGCAATATCACAAACAAATACTTCAACAACTGATCCCGCTATATAAGGATGAGAAAGAGCACAAAAGTGCGCATATTTTGATAGCCAATCAACAACCACAAGAACAACCTACTTCCCTTTCACTACCGATAAAGTTTCGACAAAATCGATCAAAATATCCTCCCATATGCGCTCAAGAATAGGGAGAGGCTGAAGTAAAACAGCTGGTATAGTGGTGTCCGCCTTAGCACACTATCAAACATCACAATGCAAGACAAAATGTTGACCATCGCACTTGAAACAAAGACAAGAGAAGCTTTGGGACACCCTCTTGCAGGTGCAAAAAATACCCTCATGACCAGCGACAGGTGAATAATGGACATGATGAAGGATACCACACTACAGCTGCTCATCCTTAGGTACCCATACCCCTTACACGAAAAAAATTTCCTCCCGCAAAACATAATCTAGTAAGCATAAAAATTCCACCTGGAGGTGGCCAATAAGAACAAATGTCTCTAGATCGTTGGTGTAGGAGAGGCAAAGAGCATCCAAAAAAGAGAAAACGGGAGCACTCAAAGCATGGAATGACGAATCCTCAAACTGCCAAGACAAAGCATCAACTGTTGATTATCCGTGTATCTTTTATACACAATCTCATAATCATAACCAAGCAACTTCATCACCCATGACACCCAATTACAGCTCTGAATCAAACTAGGAACCTAACATGAAATAATGCATAAACTAAACTAGGAAAACTAATTGAATTGCTTTTACTAAACTAGCAATCTTAAGACTTCTTGAAATAGAATTATCTTAAACTAGGAAACTATAAGTCTAGGAATCACAAAGCCTATTCTAATTAGAACTGATCAAAATTAAGAAGTCCTAAATCAATAAATTTCTTCAAAATTCAATGGAGTGATGGAAGGGCAATAACACAATGTACTTATTGTCAAAGACCTTAAAGATGACAACACGTGAGAGAGTGGCACAATCAACATCATTTAAACAATATGCGAGGTCGACCTTACCGTGCACAAGTTGTCAAAGTAAAGCACCAAAACAGATTCAAAAAGGGTATAAAGTGACAATCCCATAGAAGTGCAAAGCCTTCGATCAAACACAATTAACTATAACGTTTCAACATAACCAATGTTTCCCATAGTTCTGCAATTTGTTTCATACTAGAAGATGTGTTAGCGGCAAGGGGTTGAATTCAGATCTGCAAGAGTTGTCCTTGCAGCTTGCAAAAAATAGAAGATGATGACTAGAGTTCGCAACGGATAGCGGTTGGAGATGGGTATAAGAACTCGCTGTTGAGGTAGATAAACACAAAAAATTTCATGCTCTAAGGCACGTACAATTATAGAATTTTTAAGGAATTATTTGTCCCCCTTACATAGATCCAAGTGACAAACTTCCTCCCATGATCCAACAAAACCTTTGAAAATCTACAACCAACAATGTTGAATTCTCCCTAAACTTTTTTTAACTATATAAGAATGTGGTTGAAGTTTGTGTCTAAAAAGCACAAAGGAAAAACATGAAAGAATGAGAACAACACAAGAGGAGGAAGAACCTAGGTGTAGTGCAAGTAGCTTGTTGTGCAACACTCCCAAGAGCCCTGACTTGAATCTTTACTTATAGACTCCTACAGGGAACCAGGTGAAGAGGTGTGTCCTTTTATGAAGAACTATCTCTGCACAAAGGGATGCAATAATTCCAAATGGTTGCAACCTATGCACAAGCTTCAAGTGAGGCAACCTTTCACCAAAAGGTGCAACCGAAATGAAAGTCAAACACAAATTTAAGGATTCAACCTTACACCAAAAGGTGCAACCCATAGTGAATTTTTAAAAACCTCTTTCATTTGTTTTAAAAAACGTCATCAAGATGACCGTCTAATAGATCAAGCCAACCACTACCCGGTCGACATCATGGATCTACATGAGCCCCCACAAAACTAATACCCAATTAAAGTTCATAGAGCAGGGAAGATGAGTTGTATCATAAACAGAACCTCTTGCGCCTGTTTCTAAATTTCCACACAGCTAAACTTCAATTACAAAGCAAAGAGGTTCACGGAACAGATGTAACTCAAAAGATAATAAAAAAACGCAGCACATACCCTAAAAATTCAATTGCAAAACTGCAAAACCGGGAAAGGCGGGAATTTCCATTTAAGAACACAAACAAATCACGAAGTGAAAAAAAAAAAAAAACAATTCGACCTTTTCTATGGAGAAAACACCTAATCGAACATCAAAGAATTGCGCGACGCCGGCGATCCGCGTCCGTGTAGCGAAAAACAAGGTAATTTTGGAGAGGCCTGACGAGGGGAAATGAGAGAGTAGCTCCGGTGCTCCCGAAACGGAAGGGGTGAACGAAACCAGGGCTAACGTGAGTAGACCCGGGCGGGATGACGAGGAAATAATGTGGAAAAACCTGCGAAAAAAAGGGGGCATATATACGGATAAAAAATAACGGGTAATTCGTTTCATGATGCCCTGATGATAGACATTTATAACGGTAATGCCATCATTCCGGGGAAAAACTGACCGTCCCGTCCATGGAATTGACTCGGCCTGACCCATGGCCCGCCTAAAAATAAAAGAAATTATTTAAAATTTTTTTTTTGAGTTCATCAACTCCTATGGCCATAATAGGCTTCGTTAGGGCATTGGGCCGGGTTGAGGGGCCTTGTCTTGGCCCTATTTGGGCCCGGGGCCGGGACTACTAAGGCTACGGGCCTCGCACGGCCCAGGCTGCATATGGGGGCCTATTGTAAATGGGCCGTACTAGTAAAGGGTGATCGGCCCGATCCTTTGCCACCTCTATATTTCCTATTAACAAAGCACCCAATTTAAAGAGTATGGTGTAAACAGATGGATACGGATGCAACACGTAATGTCTCTGATTAATCTGCAATTTTTTGAGACATTTCTGCTCATTCTTCGATCGGGAAATTTAATGCTACAACATATTTATTTTTTCTATTTTTACCCAGTATTTGTGTCAGTATGGGTGTGAGGACGGCATTGGGCCTCAGTGCACACGAAGATTTATGACGTGAAAAAAAATGGAGGTGGAAAAGAAAAATAAAAGAGAAAGATACACGAAAAAAAAGAGAACAAAATATAATAAGAAGGATCGGGCTCAAACGTGCCCATTCTAGAAATGCCTTAACACCCTCGGTCTCTCTTCTCACTCGCTCTCTCTTGGGCTAAGGCGGCTCCGGCAATGGGCGGTGGCTCCGACTTGCCTTGGGCTTGTCGCCACCCCAGCCACCCTCACCTTTCCACCTCCCCTATTTTTGTTGTGAGCAGTCCATGTCCCTCACTCTCTAGCTCTTCTGGCTAAGCCGAAGGCGGCTCCACCAGCAAGCCTCAGCCTGGCGACGACCAAGCTGCCTCCCCAGCAGAACTCGATGGCCCCCATCCCAGCCTCACCCCTCCCCTGTTTTAGATGCAGAGTTTTGTTAGCGTCTGGGGCAGCCGATATCATCGGCCAGCCAAACCTCAATTTGGCTCTGCCCCGACCTAGCGACAGCAGAGGGCTACTTTCTCTGGCTCAATTCCCCCTCCTTTGTCCTTTTCCCCCATTTCCTCTTCTTCCTCTGGTTTTGCATCAGGTAGAAATTTCTGCCCCTTTCTGTCTTGTCTCCTTTTGATCACCATCGATTGTCGACTGTCCTCTCGCCAAATGTTGTTGGTTCGTCCCCGACCAGGCGACTGTAAGGGGCCTCCTCACCTGCCCAGATCAACCTCCTCTGCCCTCCTTCCTCCTCTCCTCTGTCACCCTGCTCTTGTGTTTTTCCCTTCCGCCGAATCTTATGCCTCTGGGTGCATCTCTGGTAGCAGTGGGCTCCGCCCCAGCCCAACGGTGGCGATGGTTAGCTTCACCTAGCTTCCCTTCTCTCCTCTTGGACCCATAGATAGCATGTATGCCGCCTGGGGTATGCTCCACCCCTATTTTCACCCATCCATATGTCGACCCCCATGTATTTTTTCCATCGGATGGCCTTCGACCAAATCCAGTCCGGTCTACCTTGGCCCGGCGACAGTGGGGGTTACCTCCATCAGCCTTAGCACAACGACGAACCCATGACCCTCGCCCCGCCTTGGATATGTGTCCAACTTTTCCACCACCCAAAAAATTGATCTATTGATCGGTTTGGCCGAGACAGCTTATGGGTATGCTGTCCGAAAGCCGATCTGCCCCGTTAGTGGCCGGATCCTGCTGCCACTGGCCTGAGCCACCACGGACTCATTAACAACCCCATCTTCCCCATTGGTTGCCTCTTTGATAGTGTGTTGTCACGGGGGCACCCGGGGAATGTCCACTGTGTGGCACTCACAAGGCCAAATAGCCAAGCGAGTAAGCCATTCTTCATCAAGGTCATGGCCTCGTGCCATTCGACCAAGCATCCAGCCCGCGAAGCCAAACAACGAACCCGTCCCAAGGCCAACGTGCAAACGTGCCGGGACATTTCCCAAGTGAGTTGGCCGGAGGGGGACACCTCTTTGCAATGCACAAATCCAACTTAGGCAACTCGGACATCCGAACATTTCGTCTCAGCCAAGTGCATGCAAGGGCCTTCATTTTCATCACGGCCATAAGGCCGGACAGCCGCCCGGCGGGTTGGAGAGCCCCATCCCCATGCGGACGGGGCTCCTGGCATAATAGCTAGCAAGTCAACAAGCCTCCGTTGCCATCCGGGATAGCCTGTTGCAAAGCTAGGCATCATACCAATAGCTTTGTCATTTCAGCTCACCATGCCCCCCCCCCCCCATATAGTATAAGAGATTTTCTCCATTCTGCTGGAGTGGTAGCCAAAGTGGTTGTACAGGCATGGTCGGACCAAACTTTGCCAAACTGCCCAAAATCACTCCCAAGGACACTCTAACATTATATAGGGGGGAGGGGACATCTTAAGTATCCAAATATGTGCTAGTTGGCTATGTGTCCCAACATAGCTAACTATGTATGCGCATCGTTGCGTGCTTTCTGCGCAATGTTGCGCACACATGTTGCACAACATTGCAGGCCTTCCTCGCAACGCCTGCACACATGATATGCAACACTAAGGGCAGTTCCCACAATGCATGCACACCTCGTATACAACACTTTCCCATGTGCGTACGCCCCAGCACGTGTCACGGATTGTAAGATCTCTGGTCTTAAACCAGTTTTCGTTTCATTTTAATTATCGGTTATCATGTGGCTAACACGTTTTCTTATCATTTTGGTGGTTTCGTAAATAAATGGTGTTTCTTATGGTTTTAATCAAAATCAACTTTAGAATTATTGGTTTTAAGTGATTTTGAGTCAAATTTGAATTTTTGGGATTTTTCTGATTTTTCACTAATTTTCTAAAAATTAGGGTTTGGCGGGACCCCCTATGAGGCCCACCGGTGAAATTGAGGTTTTTGGACCAAATTGACCCAGACATCAACACAAGATTTTATAAAAAATTTCATAATTTTCCCAGGTTTAATTAGTGCTCAAATAGTTAAAATACCCATACCCTATTAGTTAGTTATATACACCCCAAACCCTACTATAAATAGAAAGACTTGAGCCATTTCTATTTTGGGAATAGGCTGGGAGAGGGAGGTTAGGCCTAATTCCCCAATTAGGCCTGGATTAGAAGGATTTTAAGGTATGTCTATTTTAATTAAGCCTTAAACCCTAGATTTTCTCCTAATCCGTTCTAGATCTATCATTTTCCCTTTGTTTTGATTCGTTTTTAAACATCAAAATTACTGATTCGCATCTTTACTTAAAACCCTAGATTTAAAAATCCTTTTTTTTTATGTTTAACAAGCCCTAGATCTAAGTTTTTCATTAGGGTTTTCTATGTTAAATCAGTTTTAATAGAGTTTAATTTAAACTCTATGTCTTTGTAAGGATTTCAAGAAGGGTGACCATCAAATCCAAGCCTAATCAAGGGATAAGGTAATGGATCTTCGAAATTTCAGTCTTCCTATGGTAAAAATCTCAATTTCATGGTTTATTTGGAATGGATTTACTTAATTTAGTGCTTTAATAGTGAGATTAGTAAATTGTAATCTTTTATCCCGATTTCTTAGGGTTTTATCTTGTTATGATGTAGATTAGCTTTCTAGAAGGTATGGTGGAGTTTTAATGGCATTTGGGTTGTTAGATGGAGATTTTAAGTTTCATCAATGGAGTTTCGGTTTGAAATTTTGAAATGAAGAAGATGACCAAAACTGCTTTGTTAGCGTTAGAACGGCCCTGCAGGGTGCAGGGCGTTCGAACGACAACACTACAATTTTGGCATTTTTCCTGTTTAGCAGATCGAACGGCCTGCAGGGCGTTCAAACGGCTACATTGCAGAATTTGACCATTTTATGTATGTTGCTTATTTCAACATATCTACTCCAAAATATCATTTTTATGTTTATGTGGAGTGTTTTGAGCAATAGTAAGCTACTGGAAGGGTATACCATTGATGTTTAGAAGTTGTGGTATATATTTAAAGTTATGTGAAATGGCTTGTAGTTGGATATCATTGTTGGAATTACTATCTTGAAGTTATGAGTGGTGGATTCTCTATGGTTAAACATATTTTCAGTAGAGCTACAACATACTAATGGACTGATATGTCATGATAGGATGTGGTTAAATGATGTGTGAATGTTAGTGTATGTCTTGACTCAAGTATGAAGTAAATGATCTTATATATGTTTAGCTTGTGGTTAAGCTTTGACTTGAGTCATGATTTTAATGGTTCTTCTCCTATGATTTTTGCTGAAATTCATGATTAGATGTTAATGCACATGTGTAGTGTGATGGTGAGTCAATTTCAAGCACGTTGATATACATTGAGTGAAGTGCTTCTACTATGTACACACACATGTGGGGTTTAATGATGATGATGATGCTTGATATTATGATTATGAATGATGCATGAGGGGCTGATGAGAGCATTTATCATGAATTAAGATTCATGTATGCCTTGCCCACGTATGTACTATGTTGCATGCATCATGAAAATGGATTTCCAATTAAGGCTTTATCGAGATTAATCGAATTTGATCGATTGGATACAATGTGGTGAAATTACATGCCAGACTAATCAATCATGGCTTAATCGAAACTTGATTGGTCCGAAAGGACATGTTTTGATTTGAGTTCCTTTGTGGAACATGTGCACTCCCCAGGTTGAGTCGAGTCAAAATGAGATTATATGAGGACGAGTCGTATACTTGTTGCGGTTGATATTTATTTATTGAGAATAGTCACATCTGGACACTGAGCACCCAGAGTGGTATGCCTTCGTGCACCGGCTACCACGTGTTCTAGGTTCCTTATGCGAGAATTTGGACTCCCCCACCGCATAGATGTCCTTAGCAAACACCCTGCTCTAGGTTCCCTATGTGGAATTTGGACATTCTTGGCCAGAACTGTCCTTAGCGAGCAGACCTGCTTTGGGTTCCCTTTGGGGAATTTGGATTTCCCGTGTGGATTATCCTTGGCGAGCAGAGGGGCTGACTACCCCTACATTTTGGTTTCTCTTATGGAATTAGGACTATGTCCTGAGCGGGCAATGCCCTAGTTTCCAGTTAGGAAATTTGGACCACATCCAGCCTTGTGGCAATGATTGTGTTACTCCTTGATGGAGGCATTCTCTAATTATGTTGATACATGATCTGAAATGTATGTTAGAGATACATCTCATGCAGGTTTATATGATGTTAATGCATGATCTGAAATGTATGTTAGAGATACATCTCATGCAGGTTTTGTGGCACTCCGTGTTCCGATTACGCTTAACCCAAGTGGGTTAGGGGTAATTATGTAATTTTAGTTAAAATTTAAGGGGGTTTAAGGGATAAAACTCTTGTATTTAGTTAGAGCTCGAAGTAACGAGCGTAACGAATCGAAGAGCATGCGAATCAGAGGTCGGGAACAAAAATTACGACCTCAGGAAGCGTGCCATATAGGCGGGACCCACTTTGAAAGTAAGAGAAAACCTACCTATGTGGGGTCTAGTTTTGAAGGGCTCGTCGATACGAGTCCATCGGTACTAAGAACGTGCAATTCCGACTTCAGGATAAGAAGTTATCGCATTTTGAAGTTTGAATTGTATTTGAATGAAATAATAATAAAATATTTAGAAAAAGGACGGAATAGCTGACATCAGCTAGCCAAGTCGAGTTGAAGCCGAGCCGAGCGGGAGCCGAACCTCCAAACCGCTGGACGCGCTGTGCCATGAAATTGCGATCGTCCGCGCGACGCGGGTCCCGCGCAATCGCGCAACTGACAGCGCGAGAGGGACGCGCGGCGAACACGTGCGTCGAGTGTCAGACGCATGGCGCGGCCATGCTCGCTGCGTGCCAACCTCACTGGAGGTCCAATAGCAATCGCCACGTGGTGCAAGCGCGTGCGCGCGTATTCCACCTTCCCCATACGCTCGCACGTCCATCTCTTATAAATAGTTTATTTCTGTTCATTCTTCCAGAGAACTTTCTGGAGTCATTCTGTATTCGTTTCCTTCCGTTCAAAAAGTGTTCTTAGCTAAATCGATGGTGTTCTACACAATGGAAGCGTCAATTCTTCGAGTTAGCAACCCTATAAAGGGGAAATGTCCTGGGGCAAGGGGAGGTTTTGTTCGCCGCTTACGGGCGCAAAAAAGGTAGTGTCTCTGGGTAAAGGGAGGTTTTGTCCGTCGCTTACGGGCGCAGAAAAGGTAGTGTCTCCGGGCATGGGGAGGTTCTGTTTGCCGCTTATGGGCGCAGAAAAGGTAGTGTCTCCGAGCATGGGGAGGTTTTGTCCGCCGCTTACGGGCGCAGAAAAGGTAGTGTCTCTGGGCAAGGGGAGGTTCTGTTCGCTGCCTACGGGCGCAGAAAGGGTAAAGTGTCTCCAGGCAAGGGGAGGTTTTGTCCGCTGCCTACAGGCGCGAAAAGGGTAAAGTATCTCCGGGTATGGGGAGGTTCTGTCCGCTGCCTACGGGCGCAGAAAGGGTAAAGTGTCTCCGGGTATGGGGAGGTTCTGTCCACCGCCTACGGGCACGGATAGGGAAAAGTGTCTCCAGGTAAGGGGAGGTTCTGTCCACCGCCTACGGGCGCGGATAGGGAAAAGTGTGTCCAGGTAAGGGGAGGTTTTGTCCGCCACCTACGAGCGCAGAAAGGGAAAAGTGTCTCCGGGTAAGAGGAGGTTTTGTCTGCCGCTTACGGGCGTAAGAAGGGTCAAGTGTTCCGAAGCTAGAGGAGGTTATGTCCGCCGTCTTCAGATCAGAAAGGGAAGACGCCCTGAGGAAATAAGCAACTTTGAACATCGCCACTTCCGAAACTACAGGGGAGTACGCTTTTCTGACCTTCTAATTTAATATGATTTATGTGCATGCATATCTTAATTAGTAATATACTAATTAAGATATATAATTTGCCACAATCTGATATATGCTTATATGTTCTTATTAGATCTACTTTGATATATTTTGTTATGATCCAAATTACTCGGAAAATGCTCTTTTGTGATTTGACATACTCCAATCTGATATGATCTGATAGGATCTAATATGATCCAACATACTCTGTAGTGTGTTCTGTTCCGCTCTATGATAGAGTGGGATGTGTGATTGTGTCTGCTCACCTATGTGAGATGTGTATTCCACTGATTTACTGGCTTTCGTTCAACTCTGATGTTTTATGAAATTTTTGTCTGATTCCGAATGATTATTCGGATCTAAAGATATACGTATTTTAACGTATAAGATTTTGTGATGCCTAATACATGTATTAGCCGTTAGGCAGAACTACATCTAGATCCGATCGTATTGGAATAACGTCAGAGATGATAGCCAATATGTACGTAGGCAACCAACAATAAATAACATTGGCCCGATCCAAATTAGTTATAAAATTATGTTTGTTCTGACCTACGCACAACGTAGCACTAAAGCTCGTAGTGCGTAGAAGAATGTTATGACTCTCGCACTCAGAGTTTGTAGCTCCTGATCCGTCTGTTTTAATTTTTTTGCTTATTTTAATAAACTCCGATTCTGTCTTCTGAGCCAACCCCGGTCCGGGTCGGGTTTTGCGGGCCGGGGCGCTACAGGTTTATATGATGTTGATGCATGATCTGAAATGTATGTTAGAGATACATCTCATGTAGGTTTATATGATGTTGATGCATGGTCTGAAATGTATGTTAGAGATACATCTCATGCAGGTTTATATGATGTTGATGCATGGTCTGAAATGTATGTTAGAGATACATCTCATGCAGGTTTATATGATGTTGATGCATGATTTGAAATGTATGTTAGAGATACATCTCATGCAGGTTTATATGATGTGAATGGCACTATGTGATTTCGGCACTATGATGCAGGTTTTGGTGATATGTATGTGTGATCATAAAATGATATATCTTGTCAATTGTTAGTCTGAATTGTTATATTACTATGCCGTCGTATTTCTAATGATTATAGTTATATCAAAAACCATTGCTGAGTTGTTAAACTCACCCCTCTTTCTTGTGCTTTTGCTTTGGGGCTGCGTGGCATGACATGCCGATGGACAGGATCTCCTCTCTATGAGGAAAGGTCGGAGATGACTTGGGAGTGATCGTGGAGACCCCTTATGTGGCTTGTTTCTTTATTTTGCCATTATGTTAGAACCTATGTGTGTAGTTCTCATTTTGGATTATGCTACATTATACTTTTGGTTTGTTTGAGGCATATTTTGGAGCCTAGAGTAGGCTATGGATTAATGTAGTATGTGGGTTTGAGATTTTAGTTTATCTTAGAGTTAAAGTAACTCTTTCATTTCTACTTATTTACTCTTGCTCAAAGTGGTGTGCATACTCCGTAATTTTGTTAGATCGCCCGTGATTAGGGCATAAGTCTTTCGCTAAACTGTATTTCAATTCTCCTTGTCACCCCCGTGCGCTTGACCGGCCCTTGGACCGGGTTCAACTCGGGTTGGGCAGTGCCGGGGCGTGACACGGATAGTCCGCTTCGCTACCCCGTGACACTCTCCCCCACTTGACTTGTTGACGCCCTCGTAAATGGTACAGCTCCAGGGGGTCTTCCTCTTGCTTCCAACCATGGCACGGAATTGCGACGAAGGGTTAACTCTTTTCTTATGATGCTTGAAATCTGTTCACACCACGGCCTGGATCATTCCATGAATTGCATGCTTTGGAAAAACCAACTTCCACCCATAGGCCCTCGACTCGGTTAACCATTGCATGACAAAATTTCTGCTCAATACGCCTTGCCCATTGACACAGGCAAAGTACCATGCGGTAATAGTTGCTTCGATAAGTAGGTGCACCCAACTGCTCTACTTGAGTTGGTATTGCACAATGATCGGGAAAGGATATACCAAATGATGCCTAGCTTCCTCTTGTGAAGTCAGCCCTGCACTCGAGACACCAGCAAGTTGCCTACACTTCGGACGATTTCTGCCTACACTTCGGCCAAACCTTGTAGATCCCATGACAAGCTTACACCATGACGTTGAGCCTCGACACTCTTGTCTATCCCCTTGACGCCTCCCAAGAATTAAATGCTGACCCCACTTATAACAAAGCTCATGATAGCAATGCAGCGACCTCCTCGTTGTGTCCAATAACTTATAGATCTCCGTCGCTTACAAAGTTCCTAGCCACCTGATTCTGTCAAGTTTCCCCTCGCAATATGTTCCAGAGGCCTACTCCACCCTAGGAGTAGTGACTTTGCTTAAGCTTCGTGTGACCGGTGTGATCACCAAGCTACTACATCACACTTAATGCAATATTCCATCAAGTTTCCACTCGCGATCCCCTCCAGCGGTCTATTCCACCCTAGGAGCAGCGACTTTGCTCAAGCTTCGTGTAACAACTTGGTTACCAAACTCCTACACCGATCAAGATGCAGCGACGATTTGCGTATGTTGCCCATTAGCGGATGAGGTCCACTGCGCCTCGCTAGCTAGGTAAATGCCTAAAACTAGCCATCAAAGATGGGTGTTGCCATGCCAACCAATTGTGGCATACAGGGCCATGTTAAGCAACCAGGGGCGAGAACACATTTTGTTCAAACACCCCAATCAAACATGCTTCGGATGCGCAGCTTGCATGCTGACCCAAAGATCATGGGCGGGAGAGTTTTCCTCCTTCTCACCCAAAGAACTATGCCACCTCATGCCGCAACAGCTCCCAACCAAAGGCACGGCGATTTCTGCCCTCATGTGCCAAACTTTCCTTTTCTTTTCTTTTTCTTTTTGTTTGTCCAATCTTCGAATGCACACTTGCATACCGAACGGCTCATGATTCACTTCTTTTCTTTTCCATTTTCATAACTTGGACTGGATAGTATCCACTATGCTCGAGTCCCATAATTCACTACTCATTGTCCCAAGAAGTCCCATTCCCAATATCAAAGTCTTTCCATGTGCCAAACTGCACTGCGCCAAGTTTAGCCTGAAACTGCCCACCAATGAGTCCCATACCTCGTTAGCAAGAAGAGCTTGACTAACCTTGGTGATACTCTTTGTTCACAATCAGGCTGCATGTTCATCCACAACATGACCGCCCCACATAAGAGCTCAATTCCAGCCCATCCTCACCTCGAGGAGTCTCATATGACATCGGTATAGATAATTGGCTGCATACCATCAACTCGGTTCAATATGCTCTTCCACCCACAACATCGTCGGGTAAAGACAGTACAAAGATTCGCAAGGCTTCTTGCCGATGATACGCCCCATACCGCCTGTTAGCAAAAGCTTGCCGCCATTCACAACATTTTCGATTCCAAACGCAACTCAGCATAGCTTCAGTAACATTGCCACACAAATGACCAAGGAACAAGAGCACTACACCATGAGGACCTTGTAAAACTTGCGCACTTGATGGCTAGTACCGCTCATGCAATCCAAAACTAAGAAGGAACTTGATTAGCCATCATCCATACACATATGTTTCAGCTCACATTTCAATCCGCTTTAATTCCGCATGGTAGTTCATTCTCCCAGCACTGCTGAGGTCGAAGAACATTGTATTCAGCTATTTCCATCTCTACGTCCAATGGTCGTCTTGCTCGCCCAACAAGATGGAACTTGGCTCTGATACCACTTGTCACGGGGGCGCCCGGGGAACACCTACTATGCGGCACTAGCAAGGCCAAATAGCCAAGTGAGTAAGCCATTCTTCGTCAAGGTCATGGCCTCGTGCCATTCGACCAAAAGTCCAGCCCGCGAAGCCAAGCAACAAACCCGTCCCAAGGCGGATGTGCGAACGTGCCGGGACATTTCCCAAGTGAGCTAGCTGGAGGGGGACACCTCCTTGAGATGCACGGATCCAACTTAGGCAACTCGGACATCCGAACATTCTGTGTCATCCAAGCGCATGCAAGGGCCTTCGTTTCCAACACGGCCATAAGGCCAGACGCTCGCCCGACGGGTCAGAGAGCCCCATCCCCATGCGGATAGGGCTCCTGGCATGATAGCTAGCAAGGCAACAAGCCTTTGTTGCCATCCGGGACAGCTTGTTGCAAGGCTAGGCATCATACCAACAGCTTTGTCATTTCAGCTCACCATGTCCCCCCTCCCCCCCTATATAGCATAAGAGATTTTCTCCATTCTGCTGGACTGGCAGCCAAAGTGGTTGTACGGGCATGGTCGGACCAAACTTTGCTAAATGGCCCAAAATCACTCCCAAGGACACTCTAACACTATATAGGGGGGAGGGGACATCTTAAGTATCCAAATTTGTGTTAGTTAGCTATGTGTCCCAACATAGCTAACTATGTGTGCGCATCGTTGCGTGCTTTATGCGCAACGTTGTGCACGCATGTTGTGCAACATTGCGGGCCTTCCCCGCAACGCCTGTACACATGATATGCAACACTTAGGGTAGTTCCCACAATGCATGCACACCTCGTATACAACACTTTCTCATGTGTGTGCACCCCGACACGTGTCACGGATAGTCCACTTCGCTACCTCATGACAATGTGCCTGTGGACGTGCATGTAGTTTAAGGTAAAGGCATCGCCTGTGCATCATGTGATGGTTGACCGGCGCCACCACTAGTCAAATTTGACCATTTGAGCCCTTCACTGCTCCTTTGTCCACGAGCACATACACATGCCTTCTCTTCTTATGTGGGTCATAGTCAACGTGAAATCGCTGTCTTTGGGTGCTATTCATAGCTGATTTCAACTTCTTACGGCCGGCCGAGTACTTTTCAACTCTCGACCGACCTTTAGTTAGTTTACCTTGGTTTCCGTTCATACTTGTCATTTCTTTGTCACAGACCTTCTCCTGGATACCCTAGTGCACAGCCATGGATTGCGGATTTTGCTGCACAAACTTTTATCACCCTGTCTTGTTGTGCTTACTTCTGGTGCTTCCAAATCCTCGAGACAATGGCTCTCTCAACTAGGCGATGCTTTTGGCCCCCAACTCTGCCACCATCGTGTGCTCGTCATCAAACGTCATGGATTACAAGATAGGGAACTTTTAACTCGTAATTTCATAATAGTATGTTTTGAATGTGTAGTAGCATGCTAGGACTATGTGATTAATGCTTTAGGTGTTATGTGATTATCTAATTACATGATGTAAGAGGATAAATTATGGTATGCTTGAAAATGCATATGTCATGCATGTGAGCTAAAAGTATGTTTGAGAGAGAAACACCTTGGATTATAGAGAGGTGATGTCCGCCACCTTTGGATGCAATGAGAAAGATGTTCTGAAGCAAGAGGAGGTTCTTCCCACCGTCTCCAGACCTGAAGGGGGGGATACCGAGAGGAAACTGACAACTATGAACGTTGTGACTTTCAAAACTACATGGGAGTAAGCATTTTTGACTTTCTGATTTAATTTGATTTATATACGTGTATTTTAATTAGTAATATTAATAAAGATATATGATTTGCTATGATATGATAGATTCTGATAAGTTTTGATTGGATCTGCTTTGATATGCTCCGTTTAGATACTATCTGCTATGAAATGTCTTTTTTTGATATGATATGATTTGTTATGGATGGTATGTTTTTGTTTTTATGAAAATTAATTCTCTGATTTTGTTTTTTGAACCCCAGTTTGGGTCAGTTTCCAAGTCGGGGTGTTACACGTATGTCTACCTTGAGGCAGGTTTGTCACTTGGGGTCGTGGGGTTGATGCGTAGTTGCATGGCACAAGGTCATGATCATAACGAATAAGGCTATCTTGCTTGGCTGATTTACCTTGCGAGCGCCGCACATACAGCTGCCTACTAGGCTACTCATGATAGCGTGTGAGAGTGAGCCCAAGCATCGTGGACCATCAGATTGAGATCTAATGGCATAAGGGGGCAAAAACTTAGTTATATGTGTCGTCGAATTGATATTCGATGATGTGTAATACCCAAGCTCACGCTCGACTATGTAAGCTCTGGCTCATACAAATAGATCAATAAAAAGATAGTAGGGAGTGAGAGAAGGGAAGGGGATTGGAATAGTTGAAATAACTCTCTAACTGGCACATTATTGGCCTCGTTAGGTTATTTTTATACCATCCTAATGTTATAGGCCCGATGTTGAAAACGAAATGTTCCACTACTCGAATTGCCTAAATTGCATATGTGTGTGGCAAGGTTGTGTCCCTCCCTTCAGCTAGCTCGCTTGGGAAATATCTGGGCACATTCGTATGTCTATCTTGGGGTAGGTTCATCGCTTGGGGTAGTGGGGTATATGTGTAGTTGCATGACACAAGGTCATGACCGTGACGAATAAGGCTAACTTGCTTGGCTGATTTATCTTGCAAGAGTTGCACGTACAGCTACCTCCCAGGCTACTTGTGATAGTGTGTCTGAGTGAGCCCGAGCATCATGGACCATCGGATTGAGATCTAATGGCATAAGGGGGCATAAACTAAGTTATATGTATCATCAAATTGATATCCGATGATGTATAATACCTAGGCGCACGCTCAATATGTAAGCTCAGGCTCATACATATAGATCAATAAAAATATAATGAGGAGGGAGAGAGGGGGAGGGGATTGGAATAGATGGAATAACTCGCTAACTGGCACTGTAGGCCTCATTAAGTTATTTTCATACCATCCTAATGTTATAGGCCTCGTTAAGTTTCATTGACACCATCCTAGAAAACGGGAGACCCCTTGTCAAATATAGAACCTCTTACTCGGAGAATAGGTAGCCCTCCAACTACAAATTTGTCTCATTTTAATAATCATAATTAAAAAAACAAAAAATGAACTAGAAAAATGAAGTTTTTTTATTAGGACCATAAAAATGAGATGAAAGGAGCATAATGTGCACTCAGCTAAGAATTAAGCCACTTAAAACTCGTTTAAGGTAAGTGATCAACGAACATCAAATGTGAGATGGCAAGAGCATGTTATGTGTTATGGCCCAACCATCGACTCCTCTCTAAGTAGTTAGGCTTGGCTGAGATGTAGATGGTTATTTTTTTGTACAAACATAATTAGTGGGCTATATTTAGAGGCCATATGCGTCATTTTCTTTCTTTCTTTCTTTCTTATTTGTCAGCAAGCCCTTCAATCCACTGTTGAGCACTCACATACTCACATCAGCCCAGCATGCCATGTACACTAGCACAATGGGCTATTGTGAGTGCACTAAACTTAGGGGATGTTGGGTGTTGGATTTTCTAGGAATAGATGTAGAATTTTTTAGAATAAATTCTAAAAATTCACTGCTAAATGCGAATTATAGTTGATAATAAATTTAGATGTCATGTCAAACTTAATTTTAAAACTTTAAAATAATATAACTTTTTCCTGAACTTGAATATGCACAATTTTTGTACTATTACGCTCCTAAATTCGAGCTCTATTAAACAAAATTCTATAAGGGTAAATAATTTTGAACTTTTAAAATGGGCCCCACTTATGTAGCATGCATCTCAAGGCTCAAATCAATATGAGAGGTAATAGTTAAAAAATAATAGAATCTGCAATTTTGAAATGGTTGGGGGGGGGGGGGGGTTGTAGGAGCTAGAATTGACGGAATCAACTTATGAGGCGATGAGGTGATTCCGGCTAATTTTGCCTCGAAATGGCTTAGAATTAACTTCAAGGTGGAATTAAACCTTCTACACACAAATATGATTTCGATAATTTAAGTTGAAATTAGGACGGAATTGATGGAATCTTACATAAATTCCATACACAAACAACCCCTTAGTCTAACCTATAAGGGTTCAACTTGAATCCAGGGTTGCTGCCTTGGCAGGGGACTCCTTAACCACCACACTACAGGTAGGTGTGGTTGCATCATTTTCCGTGTTGTGGAGGATTATTCGTTTAGATGAAGAAACTCCTCTTAAACTTAAACAGAACTTTATTTTACTCATATAGCTTCAATTTCACAAAACTTATGTAGGCGTGGGATTTAACATTGCTCAAAGAAAATAAAATCATTTAGATCAACACTCAATTGAAGCTCCAACCACATCAAGGCGAGGTACCTAATATGCTTAAAACAAAAACAAAATAATATAAATTGTGACAACAAATCGTGAGCATTAGATATGTATTGACAATAGTAGCATTAGATAAAAGTTAAAAACCGTAACAACAAAGCTAAATATATAACCTTTTTTATTCCACATTGATAGCTCTATTTAATTTTTTATAATAAATTAGACTTTATTTTTTTTTAAATAGCTACTCCCTCTGTCCTATATTAATAGCTACATTTGGTTTTCTAAAATAAATTAAAATTAATTTATTTTGAAAAACTAAATGTAGCAATTAATTTAGTACATAGGGAGTATTAATGTAGGATAACAATAGTATACTTTTTTTAAATCTTTTAAAAAATTATGTCTCCACTAATGGAAAAAGACATTAAATCAATATAAGTTGTTCTTTTTTTTTCCTAATCGGTTAAATTTGCATTATTTCACTCATAAGCCAAAAGCATTAAATAGTTTATTATATATCCCCCTTCCCAAGGAGTATTATGGTCTATGAATATCGCTATTATGACAATCATTCATGACAAACCATTGAATATTTAACACTTCTCTTTATACAAGTTCAAATATTTACTTTACTAGTCATGATAGTGAAGGTTTATATGGTAAAATAAACAACGCATACTTCACTTAATGTCACACTACCCTAAAGAAGGGAAAGAATGAACATCATTAAGCTTTATTATGGGTTGGGGGGAACCGCTCCCCCTCTCTCTAGACTCTCTCTCTTTATTATAAACTATATTTTAAAATTAATAAGAAAATTTAAGAAATAAAATATATTATATCTAAATAGTGAAGGTTTAATCTATAATTAACACTACTTTTTATTAAAAAAATAATATTTATTTATTATATATATAAATAGTGACTATTGAATAAAATATATATTATATTTAGGAAATTTTTTAAAATTTATTATTTATTAAATAAAATTAATGAATAATGCTATTCGCGACACTTGTAAATAAGCGTCACTATTACGAATGCTATTTGTGACGCTTATTTGAAAGTGTCACTAATAATTTAATTTTTTATTTTTTATTTTAAATTAATAACTAATATCAGGACTATTAGTTTTTTTCCTTTTTTAGTTAAAATATATATCTTTTAGCAACGTTTGTATAAAGCATCTCTAATATGATTAGTATTAGCGACACTTTAAACTATGTGTCACTAATATGACGCATAATAAAATGTGTCGCTAATAGTTCATTTTTTGCGACGCTTTTTTATGTGTCACAAGTAAATGTTTGTAGCGACGCTTAAGGTTGCGTCATTAATAAATGTGTCGCTAATACTACATTTTGTTGTAGTGATTATTGCAACATTCTGATTCTATGAAGTACTAGAAATTTAGATTTTCCGTTTTTTAATTAGATTATTAATACGGGACAAAGGGGGTGTTTTATGGCAGACTATGAACGAGATTCTCACAACACTATAACAAAATAGAGCATTAGCAACGCATATATTAGTGACGCTTATGTAAGCGTTACTAAAAATAACTATTTGCGACGCATAACAAAGCGTCGTAAAAAATTAAACTATTAGCGACGCATTTTCATATGATACATATCAAAAATTAAACTAATAGTTCCTCTATTTGCGACGCTTTATATAACTGTCGCTAAAAGATACATATTTTTTTAAAAAAAAGAAAAAAATATAACTATTAGTGACGCTTAGTTATATGCGTCGCTATTAAGAAAGCTATTAGCGACGCTTTTCAAAAGCGTCGCTAATAGCTTTCTTAATAGCGACGCATATAACTAAGCGTTGTTAATAGTGCTGCTATTAGCGAGGCTTACAAAAGCGTCACTAATAGTATTGAATTAAAAATAAAAAATTTAAAATTTAAATTAGTAGCGACGCTTTTAAACGACGCTTTTAAATAAGCATCACAAATACTATATCTAATAGTGATGTTTGTTCACAAGCGTCGCTAATAGATTTATTAATTGATTTTATTTAATAAATAAATATTAAAAAAATTATAATAAACTTTCTAAATATATTATATTTTATTCAATATTTACTATTTGTATATACAATAAATAAATATTAAGTTTTCCATAAAAACTAGTGTTAATAATTCACTATTTATATATAATATATTTTATTTATTAAATTTTATTATTAATTTTAAAATATAATTTATAATAAAAGAGAGAGTGAAGAGAGTGCATTAAGAGAGTGAGAATGAGGAGAGAGAGGGATTGAAGAGAGCAGGAGAGAGGGGGAGGTGAGAGAGAGAGAGGATAGAGAGGGAGGAGAGAGAGAGGAGAGATAAGGGAGAGAGAGAGAGGGAGGGAGGAGAGAGAGAGAGAGAGGAGAGAGAGGGGAGAGGGAGAGGAGAGAGAGGGAGGAGAGAGGGAGTAGAGAGAGAGATAAAATATTATTTATATTTTTTATTTGTTATTTATTTTTATAAAATTAATATAAATAAATAAAAGACTATTAGCGACATATAGGCATATACGTCGCTAATACTTAAACGTCGCTAATACCTTTAAGTATTAGTGACGCATACGACAATATGTTGCTAATACCCTTGAGTATTAGCGACATATATTCTTAACGCTATTAGCAACGTATATGCCTATACGTCGCTAATACTTTTTTTTTAAAATAAAAATATAAAAATAGAGAGAGCAGGAGAGAGGGAGGAGAGAGAAGAGAGAGACAGAAAGGGAGGAGAGTAGAGGAGAGGGAGAGCGAGGGAGAGAGAGGAGAGAGAAGGGAGAGAAAGAGAGGGAGGAGAGAGAGGGAGAGGAGAGAGGGAGTAGAGAGAGGGGGGAGAGGGAGGAGAGAGAGAGAGGAGAGAGAGTGGAGAGAGAGGGGAGAGGGAGGAGAGAGAGGGGAGAGAGAGTGGAGGAGGAGAGAGAGGAGAGAGAGGGGAGAGGGAGGAGAGAGGGGAGAGGGGGGAGAGGGAGAGAGAGGGGAGAGGGAGGAGAGGGAGAGAGATAAAATATTATTTATATTTTTTTATTTGTCATTTATTTTTATAAAATTAAAAAAAAAGTATTAGCGACGTATTGACATATACGTCTCTAATACCTTTAAGTATTAGCGATGTATATGACTATACGTCAGGATAAACGTCACTAATACGCTTTTATTTTTTGATTTTATTTTAAATAAAAAATATAAAAATAGAGAGAGCGGGAGAGAGGGAGGAGAGAGAAGGGAGAGACAGAAAGGGAGGAGAGGAGAGAGAGGGGGGAGAGAAAGAGAGGGAGGAGACAGAGGAGAGAGGGGAGGAGAGAGAGGGGAGGAGAGAGAGAGGAAGGTGGAGAGAGAGGGGAGAGGGAGAGGAGAGAGAGGGGAAAGGGAGAGGAGAGAGAGAGGAGAGGGAGGATAGAGAGAGGAGGGAGGAGAGAGAGGGCAGAGAGAGAGGAGAGAGAGGGGGAGGAGAGAGAGAGAGGAGAGGGATTTTATTTTTAAAAAATAGTATTTGCGACGCTTATAAGTAAGTGTTGCAAATATATGCCTTAATTGCGACAGAATAAGTGAAACATAGTAAATTTAAACGTTATTTGCGACGCTTAGATACAAGCGTCGCAAATACATTAATGGTTGCGACGTTGTGAGGAAAACGTCGCAAAATAGCTTACTTTAGCGATGCATATTACACATCGCTAAAATTACCCCACTTTTTTTATTTACCCGCACAGGCAAAAATTTCACCCGCACGGCCGAAGGAAAATACCGCGCGGGTGAAATTTCGCCTGTGCGGTATTTATCCCGTTCCCCCCTATTTCTATTATCCCTTCCCCCCGGCCAGCTCCAGCTCCACCCCGTCACCTACTCCTCCGTCTCCGCCCCGTCGCCTCCTCCTCCGACTCCACCCCACTGCGTCCTCGTCCTCTTGCTCCAACCCGCTGCCGCACTCCCTGCGCGCAGCCTCCCCCTCACGCTGGATCCTCCTTCTGGCCCCCTCCTCCCTCCCCCTTAAAGGTTCCCTCTTTACCCTGGAATCCCCCCCCCCCCCCCCCACGGCTAGAGCCGCCTCCGCCCTGCTACATTCTGCTCCGTCGTCCCAGTTCAGAGTCCCCCCCCCCTCCCTGGGTCCTCCTCCCTTCCCCTTCTCTGTTTCATAGGAGGGGGCGGTTCCAGTGGAGATGGGGCAGCGCGAGGGAGGCCGGGACTATGGGCAGCTGGATTCCAGCGGGGACCCGGAATGCGGCCCTCTCTCTTCGGCCTCCTCTTTCCCCTCTCTTCCCCGGGGGATTTCGGTTGGTTCCCTATGCACAAGACAAGAGAAGAAACCTTTTTTTTTTGTAGGACGATCCTCTCTTGGCCAATTGCTACTACTCTTTACAATTTGAAATTGAGTAGTAGTAATTAACCAATTTTCAAACCCTTCGATTAAATGGCGAAAAATAAAGACAAATTAGAAGTAGAGGAAGGATGAGAATATTGAAATTATCAAAAGATGATTACAAGTATTAAAAAAGAAAGAACAGAACGAAAATGAAGAAGATCACATGTAAGAACTCATCATTTATATGTCTTCTTGTCTTTACGCTTGAGAATCCTCTTTCCTTTGCTTTGTGCAACTTGAACTCCTTGCAAACTCCTTGAGATTGAATCTTTGGGATTGAAAGGATGCTTTGAGAAAGAGACCTTTGAAGAACTTGGTGGATGAGCTTTCTTCTTGGAGTCTTCTTATCTTCTTGGTGGAATGTTTTCCTTTGGGATGGAGAGCTTTAGAGTTTGTGAAGGCTTCTTAGGCTTGACTGTCAAAAAGCCCCTCTCTATGAGAAGAAAGGGGTATTTATAGTGTTGGAGTTGTGTCATGGGGTAAAGTAGTGGGAGAAAGTGGTGAGTTAGTGGTGTAGTTGTGGGAAGTGGGGGAGAGTTAGTGGGGTAGTTTGTGGAAAGTAGGGAGTGAGTTAGTGAATTAGTGGGGTAATAGGGAAGACCACTTGGCATGTGATAGTGGTTTGACTTGGTCTTTCCCATACTCTTCCATTTCATTCACTCATTTCTTTTAACGTGAATAACCACTCAAAAAATTTTTTGACTTAGTCTTCTCAAATATTAATTTTGTTAGTCAAGTGTACATTCTTTAAAAGTGTAGGGGCCCAGTAATTTTCCTTCCTTAGTTACTTTAGTACACCATGTATTTTTTTGTTACTATTTTTCTTTGCATTTTCTCAATTACATAACTAGCCTTTAGGAGGTAAGTCTTAAAATCATCTTTTAGACTTTAGGATTTATTTTAAAGTCTATTCTTTGTATGAGACTTATATGAGGTCTTATATTTTAATTTGGCTAATTTGATATGGGACTCATGTGAGTTTTATTCAGTCTTTTGATTTTTGATTTGATGGCTAATTTGATGTGGGACCTATGTGGGTCTCACTTAGCCTCTTGTGATTTAAATTTAATGGCTAATTTTATGTGGGACTCATGTGGGTCTCACTTAGCCTTTTGTAACTTTGATCTGATGGCTAATTTGACGTGGGACCCACGGGGGTTTCACTTAGCCTCTTCTGATTTTAATTTAATGGCTAATTTGGCGTGGGACTCATATAAATCTCACTTAGCTTTTTGTAACTTTGATTTGATGGCTAATTTGACGTGGGACCCATGGGGGTCTCACTTAGCCTTTTGTTATTTTGATTTGATATGAAACTTGTAGGGGTTTACTTAATTAAAAAAAAATTATAAGTTTTGTCTTATTTCTACATGGGTAGAATATGACAATTTCTTCTTTCTCTTTTTGATTTAGTCAGTTTGAAGGATTTTGTCCACTTTGGAGCTAGTCAAGCTCCAAAATTTTGGACTATCTCTTTTAACTTTCTTTTTTTTTATTTAAAATATGTCAACACCAGGTCCGCCCACCTCCTTCCCCTCCTCTAGAAACCAGAGGAGGGGGGGCGGACCAAGGGGAGAGAGAGGGGGCTGCCAGCCACCCCCCTCCCTCCCACTCCCCCTTCTCACCAGAGATGGGCGGACCCGGGGGAGAGAGGGAGCGGCCGGCCCTCCCACTCCCCCTCTCGTCTCCCCTGTCACCACACCCCCCCATGCCCCAACCTCCCACTAGCGCCGGATTTGGCACAACCGTCGGATTCCGGTGCCGTTTTTCTTTAAATTTTTCTAAAGCTATTAACGACTCTTATAAAAGCGTCACTAAAGATTTTTTTTATTTTTTTAAAATTTTTTACAAAGTATAGCATCACTAATACATAAAAATGTTTTTTTAAAATATATTTTTTTATTAACGAGGTTTTAAAAAAAATTAAAATTTTTATTAGTGACGCTTACAAAGCGTGGCTAATAAGTTGTAATTTATTTTTTTAAATAATTTTTTATATTAGCGATGTATAGGAAAGCGTCGCTAATAATTAAGTATTAGCGACGCCTTATTATTATGTGTCACTAATACATTAACTATTTGCGACGCTTTCATATGTGTCGCTAATACGAAAATTATTAGCGACATATGTATAACTGTCGCTAATGTGCACTATTAGCGACGTGTTACATAAATGTCGCTAATGATCAATAGCGACTCGTTTTTTAGCGACGTAAGTAGCAACGGTTTATAAGCGACGCTAATAGTAATTAGTGACGCTTATATTATTATTAGCTGCATTTATAAGCGGCACTAATAGTCTTTTTTGTTGTAGTGACAATTTCACATTGTGGCGAGCTCCAAGCCACATCACCACCCCTTGCATATAGGAAGTATTTTTCATGCTCTACTCTGACAATGAGCCGAGCGTAATGAACACATATAAAATATTTATTTTTTATATCAACGGTGCATATTCTAATACTCCCTTCGTCCTATATTAATAGCTCCATATCTACTTTTTTATTATTTTTAATAAAATGATAATCACAGCTCTTTTTAGCATCTAACCATAGTTCAAACTCGCTTAAGTACTCCCTAGCATCACAACCAGCCGCAATTTATTTTTACTACCCAAATATGGCCCCCTCGTCTTCCTGCTCATTGCCCTTCAATAAAGCAAGACAAGTCTAAGAGCTGAAAGAGGAATTATGTTCTCCATTAGAGCCTGTTCAGCAAGGAAGAAGTAGAAGAAATAAAGGAGAAAAAAAAGCAAGAAGAGTGGAACCGCAAAGGAGCAACTCGATCAAAAGAAGCAATTTGAGTCGGCCAGGAAGCAGAGGCAATTGAAGCTTCGGACTTCGAGCGGAAATTGGATTTTGATCAAAATTGGTTTTTGCGAGGTTTTGATTTTGGAAGATAAGCAAGGGGGTTGGGCACCAACCGGTGAAGTTGGACGATGAGCAGTTGGCGGAGCTGAGGGAGATATTCTGGTCATTCGGCAGGAACAACGACGGGAGCCTCACGCAGCTGGAGCTAGGTTCGCTCCTACAATCACTGGGCCTCAAGCCCAGCCCTGACCAGCTCGATGCCCTCATCCACAAGGCCGACAAAAACAGCAACGGACTTGTCGAGTTCTCTGAGGTCGTCACCCTCGTGGCCCTGATCCTCCTCCCCGCCAAGTCCCCTTATACGGAGGAGCAGCTCCACCAGCTCTACCGCCTCTTCGACCGCGATGGCAACAACTACATCACCGCAGTCGAGCTCGCCCACTCCAAGACCCGGCTCGGCCACGCCCTCACCATCGAGGAGCTCACCGGCATGATTCGCGAGGCAACAGAGACAAGTGTTGCTGACTCGTCATGGTCGTACAGAGTCCGCGCTCCAAACTTATCTCGGTACTTAGATTTCGTACAGAATGTCGATCGCTTCCAAGTTGCAAACACATGGAGAAGCGAAAAGGAAAACAGGGGCAATCCGTCAAATAAGAAGGAAATTCTATTCAATGCACATTGTATATGTATGAAACAAACAATTTGCCTAGTTAATCATTGAAAAAAAAAGTAGGCACATGTTGGGATGTTCTATTGAAAATCCCTAATGTCTAACTTGTATTTCAATAAAATATATGTAGCAAATATATCACCAAAACAACCAAGTAGAATAGATAAAGAGACACAGAATTTTAACGTGGAAAAACCCCTCAAATCAAGGGTAAAAAAACCACAGGGCGAATCAGCCCAATCAAGCAATCCACTATAATAAGGTTTAATACAACCACTCCCTCTTACAGATCAATACTTTATCATAAAGATAAATAAAAACTACAGAGTATGGAAAACCTGAGAAGTTGTTGAGCCTTCTCTTTTTCTCCCTTTCCACAAAAAATGCACCCTTGAACTCTAAAAAAACTGATCTGAATAATTAGGATGAAGATGATGAGAATCTCCCGATCAGGTGTCGCTCATAGGCACAAATTCTCTTTCTTCGTAGCCCTCTTCACTTTTGTTAATGCACACAAGAAGGAAGAAATTTTCCCACTCTGTTCTATGCACAAAACAGAAAAAACTAGACTGCCTCGTTTTGTTTTGACGTTCACCAAAAAAAACTATTCGTGCATACAAAATAAAACGCCTCGGCTTCGTTGTTTATATACTGTGCACTTTTCATAAATCGACTTGGACTGTAATATGATTTTTCCACAGTGTCCATCATAAATACAGAACCGCAAAACGCGTTTTCACAATGCACGCTCCTCAAATCTTCCTGGGAAGATTTGTCAAGCCAGATCGATACATGGGTGGGGCCCATCATGGGGTGGACCCCAAACCACAGCAATCTCCCCCTCCAGCCCATGAGGGAGACTCACCCTGACACGGAGACTCAGTGTGAGTCCATGCCGGCCATCTCAATGCAAAGATCATGCTTGTCTCTTGAAACTATCTTCGTCATCATGTCTGACGAATTCATGTATGTGTGAACTTTTCAAGAGACATATCACCATTCTCCAACACATCTCTGATCCAATGATATCTTAGATCAATGTGTTTTATCCTACTGTGGTAAGTAGCATTCTTACTCAAGTCAAGTGCACTCGGATTATCACCAAGAAGCACATACCTCTTCTGAGTCAGCCCCAACTCACTTAGGAACCTCTTCAACCACAACAGCTCCTTGCTAGCCTCTGTCGTTACAATATACTTTGCCTCTGTTGTAGATAGAGTAACACACTTTTACAGTCTTGATTGCCATGAGATAGCTCCCCTGCAAAAGTAAATAAGTAGCCCGAAGTAGACTTCCTTCCATCAAGTTCTCCTGCCCAATCTGTATCTGTAAAGCCTTCCAATATTGGTTTTGAACCACCAAAACATAAACATAGCTTAGTAGACCCTCTCAAGTACCTCAGAATCCACTTCACTGCTACCCAATGTTCTTTACCTAGATTAGCAAGAAACCTGCTCACAACACCAACTGCATAAGCAATATCTGGCCTTGTACACACCATAGCATACATAAGACTACCCACTGCAGATGCATAAGGAACCTTTTTCATTTCCTCAATCTCCATTCCACTTAAGTCACTCTTCTTCAGTTTGAATTGACTCCCAAGTGGAACACTAACTGGCTTAGCATCCTTCATGTTGAACTTTGCAAGTACCTTCTCAATATACTTTTCTTGTGACACCCATAGCTTCCTAGCTTTCCTGTCACGCTGAATAGACATACCCAAGATTTGCTTTGCTGGCCCCAAATCCTTCATTGCAAAGGATTTATTTAAACTCTTCTTCATATTTGCAATCTTGGCACTGTCCTTCCCTATAATCAACATGTCATCAACATAAAGCAGTAAAATTATAAAATCATTCTCACCAAACTGTTTGATGAAGACACAATGATCAGAAACAGATTTCTTGTAGCCAATTCTTTCCATGAAAGATTCAAATTTCTTATACCATTGCCTATGAGCTTGTTTAAGGCCATACAAGCTCTTCTTCAATTTCCACACTATCTGTTTCTTTCCCTTTACTACAAACCCTCTAGGCTGCTCCATGTAGATTGTTTCATCCAAGTCACTATGAAGAAATGCAGTCTTCACATCTAATTGTTCAACCTCCAAGTCCATACTTGCAGCCAATGCCAAAGCAACTCTAATTGAAGACATTTTAACTACCGGAGCAAAGATTTCATCAAAATCAATACCTTTCTTCTGACCAAAGCCCTTCACTACCAACTTTGCCTTATACCTTAGTTGTGAATTATTCTCTTTATGCTTAATCCGGTAGACCCACTTATTCTTCAATGCTCTCCTCCCCTTAGGAAGATCAACCAACTCACAGGTGTAGTTGTCATGTAAAGACTTCATCTCTTCTTCCATGGCTTTCATCCACTTCTCCTTTCACTATGAGCTTTTGCTTCACTTAAATTTTCTAGTTCTCCACTTTCAATGATTGTCACATATTCTGATGATGGGTATTTGGTGGAGGGAACTGATTGTCTAGTAGACATTCTCACACTTGTTTGCTCTCCCTGCTCAGAAGCCTCCTGTTCCTGCTCAACACTATCATCAAAATAATCATCATTAGTCTCATGAATAATCTTATCCTCACCTTCATTGTCACTAGGCAAAGATGTTGGTTCTTCAATCTCTAACTCTTCATCCTGAGTCACCTCATTTCCTTTAATTGAGGTTGATGGTTCATTTACTCTTACAAGGCCTTGCTGAGTTTTCTTCTGAATGACTTCATTTTTTCCAAGATCTTCAACTGTTTGATCCTCTCTGAAAATATCTCTGCTGCGAATCACTTTTCTATTCTTCAGATCCCACAGTTTGTATCCAAATTTGTCATTTCCATAACCCAGAAATATGCACTCTATAGATTTCTGATCTAACTTAGCCCTATGTTCTTTAGGCACATGTGCAAATGCCTTACACCCAAATACTTTCAAGTGAGATTACTTCACTTTTCTTCCACTCCAGACTCTCTCTGGTATGTCACTTTCAAAAGCATATGTGGGAGACCTATTGATCAAGTAGCAAGCTATATCCATTGTCTCACCCCAGAAGCTCTTAGGCAACTTTGCTAAAGATAACATACTTCTGATTCTCTCTGAGATTGTTCTGTTCATCCTCTCAGCCACTCCATTGTGTTGAGGAGTATAAGGAACTGTCTTCTCATGCCTAATCCCATACTTACTACAATACTCATCAAATTCTGTAGAACAGTACTCACCATCATTGTCACTTTTAAGGCACTTTAGTTGCTTACCAGTTTCTCTCTCAACTATGACATGAAAGTTTTTAAAGATGTCAAACACCTCACTCTTATTCTTCATGTCATAAGCCCATACCTTTCTAGAAGCATCATCAATGAAAGTAACATAATAACTAGAACCACTAAGAGATTTTACCTCTATAGGACCACACACATCTGAATGCACCACCTCAAGAACTTCAGATTTCCTTGTACTTGTGCTAGTAAAAGATGTCCAGTGTTGTTTACCTATTAAACAATGATCACAAGGGCTAATTGAATTACTCTTAACCTTGGAAAGTAAATTTTGCTTCTTCAGATCCTCTAGCCCCTTCTCACTCATGTGACCCAATTTATGATACCACAAGTCAATAGTGAACTCATCTGAGGAGACATTAACCTCCTCTTAAACTAGACTAGTTTCAATCTTATATAGGCTGCAACACTTCTTTCCCTTAGCCACAACTAGAGAACCTTTTACCAATTTACACACTCCTTGAAAGAAGTGTGACCCAAAGCCTTCATCATCAAGTACACTTGTAGACAACAAATTCATTCTGAGATCTGGAATATGTCTAACATTCTTCAGCCATAACCTGTAACCTGTGTTAGTCACAATATGCATATCACCCTGACCAATGATCTTTGAGGTACCATTGTTACCCATCTTCACTAACCCCAAATCTACTGATTGGTAGGTAGAAAAGAGATCCTGGTTAGACGTAGCATGGAATGATGCACCTGAGTCAACAACCCTTATCATTATTGTCTTTCCTTTTCTGATCTTTCTTGAGTTTCCAACAGTCCTTCTTAATATGACCTGTCTTGTCACAATAGTAGCACTTCAAGTTCTTCCTAGACTTAGATTTGCTTCTATTATTGTCTCTTTTAAAACTGTCATTGGTTTTTTATCTGCCCCTATTTTCCTCTGACACTAAGTCTTCAGACCCATAAGCTGGCTTCAAATATTTTCTTCTAAGTTCTTCATTCAATAGACTATTTGTCACTATGGCTATTGTCAACTTCCCTTCTGGAGCTGAATTGTTTAAGAAAATAATCAGTATCTCCCAACTATCTGGCAAGGAACTAAGAAGTAGAATAGCCTGCCACTCATCATCTAGAGTCATCTTCATTCTAGCAAGTTGGCTGATTATACTCTTCATTTCATTCAGGTGTTCCCCAATACCGCCTCCATCCTTGAACTTCAAATTGACCAATTTCTTTATCAGAAAGGTCTTGTTGCCTACAGTCTTTCTTTCATACATTTCAGCAAGCTTATCCCAAATTGCCTTTGCAGACAATTCATTAGCAACATGGTGATACACAACTTCATCCACCCACTATCTCAAACAAGCCATAGCCTTTCGATCTAATTTTGTCCAATCTTTCTCAGTCATCTTTGTTGGTTTTACACCTGTAATAGGGTCATACAGATCCTTGGAATAAAGGAGGTCTATCATTTTCTCCTTCCAATAATTCCAATTGTTTCCATCAAGAGAAACCATTTTTATATATTTATCTTCTGCCATTATTGAAATACAAAATAACCTTACTTTGATACCACTTGTTGGGATGTTCTATTGAAAATCCTTAATGTCTAACTTGTATTTAAATAAAATATATGCAACAAATATATCACCAAAACAATTAAGCAGAATAGATAAAGAGACACAGAATTTTAACGTGGAAAAACCCCTCAAATCAAGGGTAAAAAAACCACAGGGTGAATCAACCCAATCAAACAATCCACTATAATAAGGTTTAATACAACCACTCCCTCTTACAGATTAATACTTTATCATAAAGATAAATAAAAACTACAGAGTCTGGAAAACCTAAGAAGTTGTTGAGCCTTCTTTTTTTCTCCCTTTGCACAAAAGATGCACTCTTGAACTCTGAAAAAATTGATCTAAATAATTAGGATGAAGATGATGAGAATCTCCTGATCCGGTGTCGCTCATAAGTATAAATTCTCTCTCTTTATAGCTCTTTTCACTTCTGTTAATGCACACAAGAAGGAAGAAATTTTCCCACCCTATTCTATGCACAAAACAAAAAAAATTGGACTGCCTCAGTTTTGTTTTGACGTTCACAAAAAAAAAAAAAAACTGTTCGTGCGTACAAAATAAAACGCCTCGGCTTCGTTGTTTATATAATGTGCACTTTTTCAGAAATCGACGTGGACTGTAACATGATATTTCAACAGTGTCCATCGTAAATACGGAACCGCAAAACGCGTTTTCACAATGCAATGGGTGGACCCATCATGGGGTGGACCCCAAAGCACAGCAGCACAATCATCGGCACTTGAGAAAGTAGAATCACCTCATTTTCATCATGATCACACTGCAATGAATCTTGTGCTTGCGCTTTGGTCGAACTAAAACATCTTACGAAAGAAGAAGGGGCCACGGAGCGACACAAAACCAGGAACGTGCTAGCGTAATTTGTCGGCATAGGCGGAAGATGCCGGTTGCTGAAGGAGGAAGGCCTTGAGATTTGCGACGCACACCCACGCTTCAGCAGATGCTGGGCCAACTTTGATCTTCTCCACATCACTGCTATGAAAGCTCTAGTACACCCAACAATACGGGGAAAACCCATATGCAGTCTTAGAAACAAACGATCAGAAAATGGAGCTATTTGAAAGCGAGACTCCTAAAAGGCCGGGTCCGAGGAACCGACGAGGCAGAGGATTGTGGAGACAGTGCCGGAGTCGGTGATTTGGTAAGAGATAACGAGAGTGGAACTGGAGAGGCGATGAAGAGTGTGGAGGGAATCGAGCTGAGCGGGAAGAGAGGAGAAAGGGGAGGTGAGGGTGGAGAGGACGAAGTGCAGGGAGGGAGAAGGTTGAGTTTTGTGATCGAGACTGCATCTAACGGCTTAAATTAGATAAATGGAGCAATTAAAATAGAACACGATTTTTTTCTATTGGAGCAATTAAATTAGAACGGAGGGAGTACATATTACCTTAAATATCACTTGTACTAATATGTGCTTCAAAAATAAACACTTCAAATGTCTCCTTACGCTCACAAGGGACGACGAAAAATGCTTCCATGCGTATCAGCTTCCCACCACTTGCTATTCCCAGGACCTGCGGGCAATCGCCCCCGCCTCCCTCCCTGCCCCCAGCCTCCGGCCTCCGCACATTCCCTCCCCTTAGTCCTGTTCAACCTCCTTCCGTTCTCCATCTCCCGTCTTCAGACTTGCACCTATCGCTGAGCTCCGACCCCCAGTATCCGAGCTCCGGCCCCTGACTCCAGCCCGGAACCTACCTCCGGCCTTTGCAAAACAAGGGGAGGGGCGGGCTTCTCCCCCCAGCTCTAGCCCTCGACCTTACAGAACAGGGCAGAAAAGCCCTCTGCTCTGCGGAAGCAGGGGCATATAGGAGCAGGGAGGGGCGGATTTCCACCCCGGGGGCCGTAACGCAAGGCGGAACAGGGAACTTCACGACTCCCTTCGCCCTGCCCAATCCTGCAAAGTAAGGAGAGAGGTGGAGGTTTTGCGGGTCAATGGTTGTGCGGACTCCGAGGAAGAGGATGGCCGGCGGATGCTGCCGATTACCAAAGGGCTGGGGAGGGGAGAAAGGGTGGCGACATGGCCTGTCCGATGTCAGTCCGACGTTGGCGCGTGAGTTTCTCCGTGGGGTATTTGCGTAGAAATAGACCGTCGTGCTCTTTTGACCCAGCCCTGTCCACAAATTAAAAGTCAGCGCAACCGTTTAGCCGACACCCGTGCGGAATAACGAACTGCCTTTCCTTCCCACCAATCGTTTTTTAAATAAACCTTCTTGCGAATCGCGCCTGCTTTTATTTATCTTCCCGGCTTCAAAGGAGAATGGCAAAAGCAAGAAGCCAGCAGCCTCAGGGAGAGGGAGAAGAAGAAGATAGCCCTGCGAAATGCTCGACGAGGAGCTCAAAGCGCCGGCGGGAGCTGGGATTGGCATGCGTGCTCAACACAGAAATAGGAGCCATTCTCGCAGTGATCCGCCGCGCCCCGGACACGGGCTCCCACTTTCTGCCTTCTACGGAGGACTTCTCGAACTCCCATCTGTTCGATTCGTTCAAGTCCCTCCGCGCGCTCATCTTCAATTCCCAGAAAGAATGGCGGTCCATCAACCCCTCGACCTACGTTTCACCCTTCCTGGAAGTGATCCAAAGCGACGATATCCCGGCGGCCGCCACGGGCGTCGCCCTATCGGCCGTGTTGAAGATTCTCAAATTTGAAACATTCGACAAGAGGACGCCGGGCGCTCGGGAGGCAATACACTCGGTGGTGACGGGGCTGACGAATTGCCGGCTTGAGAAGACCGACCCAGTCTCCGAAGACGCGGTGTTGATGAGAATTTTGCAGGTTCTGTTGGCGTTGATGAAGAATCCATCCTCTGTCCTATTGACGGATCATGCAGTTTGCACCGTCGTGAACACCTGCTTTCAGGTGGTGCAGCAGTCGGCAAGCAGGGGAGATCTGCTTCAGAGGAATGCTAGACATACAATGCATGAACTCATACAGGTTCACCTCCCTCCCCCAAACCACACCCACCCACCCACAAAAAAAAAACTCAGTTTGACTCTGTTTGTATTAATTTGATCGGAAAATTTCGTATCGTTAAGAGATTGACGAACGGCTATCGATGTCGTTCTTGATTAAATCATAGTGGTTGATTGTTGGGTGTTTTCGGACATATTGAAAATAAACTGCTACCGATGTCTTCCTTGACTTCTAAAACACTTGGAACTGATGCAGGTGATCTATGCCAGATTGCCAGAAGTGGAGGCTTCAGAAGGAGGATGTTCAGAATCCGACACTGAAGACGGGGAATTGGCTGGAGACTCAGGTTATGGAGCACGTTGCATGGTGGACATTTTCCAGTTTCTGTGCTCTTTGCTGAATGTTGTGGAGGTGGTGGACGCAGAGGGAATGACCACTGCAAACACAGATGAAGATGTTCAGCTTTTTGCTCTTATACTGATCAATTCTGCAGTAGAGTTGGGAGGAGAGGAGGTTGAACACCATCCTAAACTTCTTAGGATGATCCAAGACGATCTCTTTCATCATTTGATCCACTATGGGTCTTGCGCGAGCCCGCTTGTGCTGTCTATGATCTGCAGCACTGTCCTTAATCTATACCATTTCTTACGCCGGTAAGAAAATATAGCTCGAGTTATTTGTTACATTTATACTATAATAAGATAAGATACATAAAAATGTTGGTTATAAGGTTGTTTTGATGGCTTCTCTGCAGGCATCTCCGTTTCCAGCTTGAAGCTTTCTTCACATACGTTCTGCTCAAAGTTGCTGCTAGTGGAAGCTCGATCCTGTTTCAAGAAGTTGCAATAGAAGGAATCATAAATTTCTGCAGACAACCCAACTTCATCATTGAAGTGTACATTAATTATGACTGCAATCCAGTCTGCAAAAACATTTTGGAAGACACAGGTAAGTTGCTTTGCAAAAATGCCTTTCCACTGAGCAGTCCATTGTCTAGGGTGCAAGCTCAAGCCTTTGAAGGTCTGGTCACCATTATTCACAACATCGCCAATCACATTGATGCAAGTTCAGCTAGAATTTCTGAATATGAGCCTCTTCAACTTTCAGAGTACAAGCCATTTTGGGTTGAGAAATGTGAAGATGCTGATTATTCGGATACATGGGTCGAGTTTGCTAGAATGAGAAAACTACAGAAGAAGAGGATTATGATTGCTGCAAATCACTTCAATAAGGATGAGAAGAAAGGGATGGATTTTATGAAACACTCTCATTTGGTGCCAGATCCTCCAGAACCTAAGAGCCTGGCTTACTTTTACAGGTACACCCCTGGCCTAGATAAGAGCAAGATTGGGGACTACCTTGGGGACCCAGATGAGTTTAACATCGAGGTTCTCAAAGAGTTCACGGAAACATTCGATTTTTCAGGTGTGATTCTTGACACTGCCCTTCGGACTTACCTTGAGACTTTCAGACTTCCAGGTGAGTCTCAAAAGATTCAAAGGATTCTTGAAGCCTTCTCGGATAGATTCTTCGAGCAGCAGTCTTCCGACGTATTTGCTAGCAAAGATGCAGTTTTCATACTGTGCTACTCTCTCATAATGCTCAACACTGATCTGCATAATCCCCAAGTGAAGAAAAAGATGACGGAAGAAGAGTTCATTAGAAACAACAGAGCCATAAATGGTGGAAAAGATCTCCCCAGAGAATACCTTTCAGAACTCTTCCAATCCATTCTAACTAATGCAATAACGATATTTGGCCAAGCAGGTTCTGTTGTAGATATGAACCCAAATCGATGGGCAGATTTGATCAAGAGATCGAAATGTCTTGAACCATTCATGTTGTGCAATTTCGAACCTCGACTCAGTAGAGAGATGTTCATTGCAATCTCCGGACCTTCAATTGCTACCCTCTCAGCAATCTTTGAACATGCAGATAATGATGATATTCTGCAAGAGTGCATTGAAGGGCTAATATCAATAGCTAGAATAGCTCGTCATGGGCTACCTGAGATTCTTGATGAGCTTCTTGCTTGCTTGTGCAAATTCACCACACTATTAAATCCTTTTGCTTCAGCAGAGGAGACTCTTTTCGCTTTTAGCAATGATTTGAAGCCCAGAATGGCTACACTTGCAGCCTTCACCATTGCAAACAAGTTTGGCAAGTCCATTAAAGGGGGGTGGAGAAACATTGTGGATTGTTTGCTTAAACTAAAGAGACTTAAACTGCTTCCCCAATCAGTAATTGAACCCGATTCAAATGCTGCCTCAATGGATGACTCGCACGCAAAACCGCAAACAGATTCTGGTGTCATCTTTCCATCATTCCATCCTGGGCTTGGCAGCAGCAATCAGATATCAAGCATAATGGGGCGGTTTTCGCAGTTTTTGTCACTGGAAATAACGGAAGATTCAATGGCCCTTGCTGGAAATGACTTTGAACAGAATCTGAAGATAATTCAGCAGTGTAGGATTGGAAACATATTCAATGAGAGTTGTCACCTACCAGACGAATCTCTGCAGAACCTCGGTCGGGCCCTCATCTTTGGTGCAGCTGGGAAAGGTCAAAAATTCAGTACTCCAGTGGAAGAAGAGGAGACAGTTGGATTCTGTTGGGAACTTCTCACCACCATTTCTCTAACCAACGTCCATCGTTTTCAAATAATCTGGCCGTCTTTCCACGACTATCTCATCGTAGTTACGCAATTTCCCCTCTTTTCGCCTTGCCCCTTCTCTGAAAAGGCAATTGTTGGTCTGTTCAAGATTTGCCTGAAACTCCTATCTTCATCCCTGTGGGATAAGCATTCAGAGGAACTCATTTTCAAGTCCATAAACATGATATGGAAGCTTGACAAAGAGGTGCTAGACACATGCTGTGAGACTATAACCCAGAGCACAAGTAGGATTCTGACTGAATTCCATAACCACATTCAGACGACACTTGGATGGAAGATGTTACTCCATTTCTTGACCATTACAGCTCGGCACCCGGAAACTTTTGATCAAGGAGTGGAAGCTATAATTTCATTGTTGTCACATGAGGAGAAGTTGAACAAAGTCAACTACCCTTATTGCATAGACTGTGCATTCGGCTTTGCTGCTCTAAAGATCAGCCCACTGGAGACAAGTATGAGACTACTTGATCTGATGGCAGATTCTGTGAATGTGTTAGTCCAGTGGTACCAAACAGGGCATACCGACTTCGGAAGCAGCATTAGTGTCATTAGCAACTCTTCCAATGAAGACTGGTCAAAAGGAAATATGGCCAATTTTTCACTTACCATGTTTACCAGGGTTGCAGAGACATTCAGGAAGACCAGCCTGGTTAGGCGGGTGGAGTTGAGGAACCACTCAGTAGCTTCTTTGAGAAGAATTTTTAAGTTGGCAGAAGAGCTGGGTCTGACCTCTTCCACTTGCATGTACTGCTTCAACAATGTGTTCTTTGCAATGGTTGATGATTTGCATGAGAAGACGGTGGAGTACTCAAGGAGGCCCAATTCAGAGAAAGAGATGAAAAGCATGGAAGGTACATTGATGATCGCCACGGATCTTCTCGTTGAGGTCTTTATGCAGTTCCTGAGCCCACTTTCACAAACACCCGGGTTCAGACAGTTCTGGTTGGGACTCCTCAGGAGGATGGACACTTTTATGAAGGTTGATTTGGGAGAGAAGTATGAGACAAGATTGCAGGAGATGGTCCCGGAGTTGTTGAAGAAGATGTTAACAGAGATGAAAGAGAAGGAGGTTCTGGTCCAGAAAGATGGGAATGAGCTCTGGGATATTACTAATATTCAGATCCAGTGGATAGCTCCTTCAGTGAAAGATGAACTCTTTCCTGAAGAATTCTAGATAGAAGTCAAGTATACTCGGGCAGAGCGAGCACCAAGTATTCAGTTTTACCAGGCGCGCTGACAAAACCCATCTTGGTTAAACTCCAACCATGGCGCCAGCGAAACTGTCGAACCCAGATGCCGGCGAAGCTTGATAATCTCGAACGGTAGGCGGGGGAGAAGGAGAGGCATCGGGAAGAGAGCTCCTGGCAAGATAGAGGATTACCTCTTCTGCGTCGCAGGAACCTCCTCTTCGTCTATCACTCACCTCGAAGCAGTCGAGCACACGCTTGTCAGGTCCGCGCAGAAGAACCTTGTGCGTCTTTTGCTTAATTCTGCTCTCGAGTTCAATTTTTTTGACGTTCATCGGTTCATGAATGGCACCCAGAGGAGATTTCAGAACTTCGTCTGATATTTTTACTGTTTTTTTTGTCTGAACTTACGACCCAAGTGTCGTTATTTGCTCAATTTTGGTGTATCGGATGTTATGTCTAGAAGTGATTGAAAATTGTTTTCTTGACCAATTAGCGTGACCAGATTGGAACATGCGGTGGGATGGATCATATTCCCAAGTTTCTCTTTTCTCACCACTTTTTAACGATGTTGCAGCTGAGCTTCTCATTGTTGGTTATCAATACCTCGCTATGAAATGAATTTTTTTTCCAAACAACATTGCATTGACGAGATTTAATGACTAATGGACAAGTAAAAACGGAAAGCATAGGGATTTGATCTTTTTCTAAGTTTCACTCTCCTTATTTCATGGTGATGTGATAATTTCTCATTGTTCGTTATTTAGCCTTGGTTACGAAAAATCATCAGGCTAGACATGTCCTTAAGAAATATCTTCAACTTGCCTCAATCACCACACAAAACTGGTATATCCACCGCAAAAAACCCATTGCCCTATTTCACATAAGAATTCTATTCCCCCTAAGATATACTCAGGCATGCACTTTTTCTATACTCTAATAAAAGTTAAAAACATATTTATGCATATTCCCCACTTAGTAATATTTTATACATAAAATATATATGCTCCTTCTCCGGCACTGGTGGGATCAACCCTGACCTTCGGGCTTAGTGGTCTGTGCCCAATCTTGCATGGCCAAATGCCCTGGCACGACACTGGAGAAGCCAACACAACATTAGGGTCGTACCCTTCATTCTATGTTGACCTCGGGCCGAGGCGCTAAACATGCCTTGGCCCAGGCTAGGGGGTACCGCGATGGTCAATAGCAAAATAAGGAGGGCTAAGCAATAAAAAAAACCTTATTTTTTTCCTTTTTTTTAGGGGAATAAGCGTATAATTGGGGGTGGGTAGCAACGTTCTTCACATAAATATTTAATATATTTTTTCATGCCCTCATAACCCAAGAACCTCAATATTTCTCTCACATATTACCTTAACTAAAATCATCATCTCCTTGACAGCTTCGATGACTATGCGATGGCTCTAGCGACAACTCTAATGACGGTTAGAGATAGCTCCGGCTATGGCTACCTTACCTCCTCTTCCTCCTCCTCCCCTTCTCTTTTTTCTTCTTCTTCCTCCTTAACAATTGCCGATATAAGACCTCATATTTACTGAAGAGAATTTTATAAATTATTTTATTAAATTTATATTTTTTAGGCCATTGGTGACCATCAATGTGTCGATAGACTTGTCGATGGAATTCTAGAAATTTATGTAAACAAACTCATAGATGTGTCGATGAAGTTGTTTGAGAAGAAAAAACGAGTCCAAGAGGAAGATTTACGACGGGAGAAGAGAGTGGTGATTGATTGAGAGTGAACCGAACGTCAAGAGTTTTAAGTAGAATTTGCGTTTCAAGTTCGGATCACTTTCTAAACATGAAGTTTTGATTGAACTTATGTAGTTTCAGATTTTCTTCAAGTCCTTCATAATTTGTGTGAGACAAATTGTTACTTGAAGTGAAATATTTGAGTTTTATATGCTTTAAGGACATATCCATTTTTTATTGTATTATAAGTAAAATATAGTTTGGGTCAATGATTTCTTCTTTGTGAATAGATTTTTAATGAGTTTATATATAAATATGGTTTTCTGGAATGAATGGGAGCATTTGTCCATGATTATGATTGTTGGTGGAGTTACTAACACGTCGGTGATTGTACCGGCGGAAGGAGGAAGTCGAACAATGCTTATGCATGCGTAATTAGCAGGCATACTATTTTTGGTCATCGATAGTGTGAACGACGCGTCGATGAGGCGTCAATGAGAATGACAAAATAGTGTTATTTCACTGCCGTAAGGTTCTACGTATAGGTGAACTCACCGATGGTCATTGGTGAGGGTACCAACCCGTTTGTGAAGTCACTGATAGAGCTTGACATCTCTATCGGTAAGGTTCGACATATCAGTGAACTCACCGATGGTCATTGGTGAGGGTACCAACCCATTTGTGAAGTCACTGATAGAGCTTGACATCTCTATCGGTAAGGTTCGACATATCAGTGAACTCACCGATGGTCATCGGTGAGTGTGCCAACCCGTTTGTGAGGTCACCGGTAGAATTTGACATCTCTATTGGTAAGGTTTGACGTGTTGATTAACTTACAAATGGTTATCAGTGAGGAAAATAACCTGCCTATGAGGTTACTGATGAAACCTCATAACTATTGTCAACAGGGTTCAACGTGTTGATGAAACTATTGATAGTCATCAGTGGGGAGACCAACACGTCGGCAAGGTTGCCCATGGAACATATGATTTGTGGATTTTATTGTAATTATAACTAAGGTATGTTATAGTAATTATGATTTATCTTGCATGGTTTTGAAGTATTTATGTGATATGGATGAAGGATCAATTATGCACAAATTACTTAGGGATTAGTAAACTCTAATGTATGTGTATGAGACTTTTGATTGTGATGAATGGGTATCCAAAGACTATGTGTCACGCCTCGGCACTGCCCGACCCTAGCCGAACCGTGTCTAGGGGCCAGTCCAGTGCAGGGGGCGACAAGGAGATTAAAAACGATTAGCGGAATACTTATGCCCTAATCACGGGTGATATAAATTAACAGGAGTAAATGCACTACTTTGAGTAAGAGTAAATAGGTAGAACCAAAAGTGTTACTTTAACTCTAAATTAAACCACAAATCTCAAACCCACATACTAATTAATCCATACCCCACACTAGGCTCAAAACAAAGTCTCAAACACATCTAAAGATATAACGTAGCACAAGTTTGGAAAAAGAACCACTCCACAAGGGTTCTAACATTATAACAAAAATCAAAGAAACATGCAACGTCTAGAGATCTCCTCGTCTACTCTCAAGTTCTCTCCGACCTTTCCTCATACAGAGGATCATATCCGTATGCGTGTCACGCCACACAGCCCCAAAATAAAATAAAGAAAGTGGGGTGAGTATAAAAACTTAATAATGGTTTGAATATAACTATAGTCATCAGAAAACACGACGACATGGTAATATAACAATTCAGATTAATGATTTGCAATATATATCATTTTCTGATCATACAATCATATCACCTAAACCTGCATAATAATGTCTAAATCACACTTTCTAATTCATGCATTCAGATCACATAAACATACGTATAGTGTCTCAATCACACTTTCTGATCATGCATTCATATCACATAAACCTGCATAAAGTGTCTCAATCACACTTTTTGATCATGCATTCATAACACATAAACATGTATAATAGTATCTAAATCACACTTTCTAATTCATGCATTCAGATCACATAAACCTGAATATAGTGTCTCAATTACACATAATCACATAATGCAATTTCATATAATTCATTCATAAATCATTCACCCTGCACAATAAGTGTCTCAACCACATTATTCTAAATCATGCATTCACATCATATCAACCTGCATGAGAAGTATATCTAACACATAATTCAGATCATGCATTCATATAAATCTCATACATTTCATAGTTCATTCACCTGCATGACAAGTGTCTAAACCACACCACATCAAAATCATGCATAATAACCTGCATCCACATGTGTCACATAATCTCAAATATCCATACACAAACTGTGCAATCTGGGTATAATATTATCACATACACATGCATTATCATCAAAGGGTAAATGTCTCCATCCATGAGAGGAATGCAATCATATCATATCACCCGCTCTGGACATAGTCCGATTTCCTAGCTGGAAACCTAGGGCATTACCCGCTCTGGACACTGTCCGAATTCCATACTAAAAACTAGGGTGTAGGGGTAGTCACCCCCTCTGCTCACTTTGGACAATCCACACGGGAAGTCTGAATTAACTAGAGCAGGTCTACTCGCTCTGGATAGTCCGGGCCAGGGACGTCTGAATTAACTAGAGCAGTGTGTTCACTCTGGACATCTCAACGGCAAGGAGAGTCTTATTTCCTCAGGGAAATCTAGAACACGTGGTAGCCGGTGCACAAAGGCATACTACACTAGATTCTCCAGGTCCAGGTTTGACTGTCTCAATAAATAAATCTCAACCGCATTAACAATTCAGACCAACTCAATTTGACTCAACTCAACCCGGGGAGTATCCATGTTCCACATAGGAACTTAAATCGAAAACATGTCCTTTTGGACCAATCAAGTTCCAATTAAGCCAACGACCGATTAATCTAAAACACAATTTCACAACATTGCATCCAATCGATCAAACTCGGCTAATCTCGCTCAATCGGAAATCCGTTTCATGATGCATGCAACATGGTACATATGTGGGCAAAGCATACATGAATCCTTATTCATGATAAATACTCTCATGGACCCCTAATGCATCATTTATAATCATAATACTACACATCATCATAATCATCTCCCCCACATGTGTGTGTACATGGTAGAAACATCTCATTCGATGCATATCAACATGCCTAGTAATTAACTCGCCATCACACTACTCATGCACATTAACATCTAATCATGGATTCCAGTGGAAATCATAGGTGAAAACCATCAAACCAACAATCAAGTCAAACGTAACCACATGCTAAACATATGTAAGCACATCCACCTGACACTTGAGTCCATGCGTAGCACTATCATTCACCCATACTTTAACCACATCATATAATGACATATCAGTTCATTTGCATGCTGTAATTCTACTTAAAACATTCTTAAACCATAGGGAATCAACTACTCATATCTTCAAGATAGCAATTCTAACATGTATATCCAACTACAAGCCATTTCTCATAGACTTTAAATATACACCATAAATTCTAAACATCAATAACATGTTCTTCTAGTAACTTATACTAGCTCAAATCACTCCACATAAACATAAAAATGATATTTGGGAGTAGAGATATCAAAATAAGCAACATGCATAAAATGGTCAAATTTTGCAGTATAGCCATTCGATAGCCTTGTAGGGCCGTTTAATTGGCTAAACAGAAAATATGTCAAATTTGTAGTGTTGCCTATTAATCGCCCTGCAGGGCCATTCGATCACCAACAAAGCAGTTTTGACCTTCTTCTTCATTTCGAATTTCAAAACCGAGACTCCATTAAAGCAACTTAAAACCTTCATCTATAGTCCCAAACACCATTAAAACTTTATCAAACTTTTCAGAATACTAATTTACACCATCTTAAGACAAAACCCTAAGAAATAGGAACAAGAAATTAACATATATTAATCCCACCATTAGAGCCCTAAATCAAGCAAACCATTCCAAATAAACCATGAAAAATCTAGATTTTACCATAAGAAAACTGAGATTTCAAAAATCAATTACCTTGTCACTAGTTTTGGTTCGGATTTGACCTTCACTCTTCTTAGAAACCTTCCAAAAACATAGTGTCTAAGTTAAACTCTATTAAAAATCGGTTTAACCTTGAAAACCTTAAAGAAATCTTAGATCTAGGGTTTGTTACGCATAAAAACGAATTTTTAGAAGTAGGGTTTGAAGTAAGGGAGTAAATCAGTGACTTTGATGCTTGAAATTGAATCAAATCAAAGGGAAAAGATGGATTAAGAATGGATTAGAAGAAAACCTAGGGTTCAGGCTTGATTAAAGAAGAACATACCTTAATCCCTTTCTAATTCAAGCCTAATTGGAGAACTAGGCCTTAATCACCTTCTCCCAGCCTATTTCCAAAATGGAAATGGCTCAGCCCTTTCTATTTATAGCAGGGCTTGGGGTATACCTAATTAACTAGTGGGGTATAAATAGAAATTTGAGCTAAAAATATGTATTTTGATCATTTAAGCACTAATTAAATCTGAACAAATTCTTAAAATTTTTATGGTGCCTTATATTGATGTTTGGGGCATTTTGGTCTGAAAACTTCAATTTCGTCAGTGGGGCCCACAAGGGGTCCCGCCAAACCCTAATTTTTGGAAATTTTAGTGAAAATCAGAAAAATCCCAAAAATTTAGGTTTGACCCAAAGCCACTTAAAACTAATAATTGTAAAGTTGGTTTTGATTAAAACCATAAGAAACCCCATTTAGTTTTGAAAATCGCCGAATTAATCAGAAAACGCTTAAACCACATGATAACCGATAAATAATCATTAAAATAAACTGGTTCAAGATTAGGGATCTTATACTATGCATATGACACACAAGGTGTAGGAACCCTTGGTGTCTTAGCTCTAAAAGTGAGTCGTTAGCTACATATACAGAGAGAGTTTGGTATGAAATAGGACCAAGGTCTTCCGGATCTTTAAGGATGAGAGTTATATAGAACAGATTCCCTGACCCTGGAGTTGTGTTCGAATGGACTAGAACATTAAAAATGATTGGTCCTGCACAGTGTTATATAAGAGGTTTCAATGTTCATGTAAGTCATAATCTCAGCATTAGGGTCCGAGTCCTAGTGAGCCTTTACTTCATGGCGGCATGGATGAGGTGAGGAAGATTTCAAAGAACTGAGGTCGTAATGTGATGAGCCAATATTTAGTAGAGTGGAGCTCCTAGATGAGGTCATAGCATCTAGAGAACCTTTGTGAAGGGTTTTGCTCATGAATGAAATGATTAATGTGAAAGGTATGTTTTGCTCACGAATGAAATGATTAACGTGAAAGGTATGTATTCTTTCAATGATGAAGAATTATCTAGTTTTCTCAAGAGAATTCCTTGGTATGTTAATCGAATCTTTATGTTTACTTAAGATTGCAATCCCACTGAGTATTCTTACATACTCAGCATCCATTATCGTACAGGGTGCAGTTCTAGAATATAAGGTCATGGGAAGGCTGTAGCTCTAGTATAATTCAATCTTTCTATTATGGAGTTTCTTCAACTAGGATTGAATAGTCACGTATGTCATTTTTCTTTAGTTGATTTAGACATTATTTACAGACAACAATGAACTTGTGGATTCTATGAATATTTTAATGTATTAATTATATAGATTCTTATTAAAATTATAGTATCACATTAAAATATTGTGAAGGTCCATGATCCTCATACCATTAATCCTTTATTTCAATGATTTGCTTTGTACATTTTACAGCTGCATTTGACAAGAATGAAGAACAGAGATTTGTGTTATTTTCTTTTAAAGGAAAGGAAAAATATAAATTTCACAAAAATTTGTAGGTGGAAATTAGATGCATGTGTGACAGCCAATGTAGAGGTGCTACCGTCATGTTGCCAAAAGATGAGGCTAGGGCGAGACAAACGCAAATAGGTTAGGCCAATCTAGCCCTGTTCTGGCCATTGCAACAAGCACCATGGCATCTAGTGAGGCCAGATCTGATGTTGGCTACTAGATGTGAAGGCCAAGGCATCTGGGGTGGCCCAGTGGAAGCGGCCTTCCATGGTTTGGACTATAACAACTATGCACAAGGGCTTCCAGTCCACAACTGACTAGTACGCCAGAGGAGGGAGGGAAGGTAAAGTCATGGATGAAAAAATTTATGGTACTAGTGAAATGAGATTAGGGGTAAAGTAGGTAAGAGATTACAGTGTAAAGGTTTTTTAAAAAAAAAATAAAGTAAAATGGGGTTTTATTTAAGGGTGTATTTGGATGTAATTTTTGTGGAGAAATATAGTGAGCTTTTAATGATTTTTCTTTCATAGAAATAATAAAAAGTGATGTCATGTGGGTTTTTTATTATTTTTGAAGAAAATTTACTTTATTGACTTTTCTCATAGAAAGTGGTAAAAAAATAAAACATTTGGAAATGAATGAGTGAGATAAAGTTAACACATCTTTTAAATACAATGAAATCAGAAATCAGAAAGGTCCTTTCTGACATAACTTTAGGAGGATGGTTCCCTAAGAAATTACTTTTTTTAGTCAATTTAAGGATTAATGACCATTTCACTTGAAAATGTCATTTTACGTTGAAATGGCCCTTCTAGACAAGATATTTGTAGAACGCTCCTTTAAGGGCTCTAAAAGCCACTTTCTCGGATCCAAATGAGCCTTAAGAACACCTGCTAGTAATTTTTTTTAGTGAAAAAGAATGCATTTGACTTTTTTTTTGGAAAATGACATAATTACTCAATTTTATATTAGTTTTTTTTCTAGAAAATGCTCTTAACTTCTTTATATTCCCAAAATTATAGGGAATAAAGAACATATATTTGTTTGTTTTCCCATGTTCATGTCCTTCCGCACCTAAAATGGACACCTTTTAGGTGGATACGAGAAAGGCAGGGTCGATACCCGAGAAGTAGTTGTTGGCGGCAACAAATTAACTTCTTGAGGTAAGAGTGGCTGGCAAGATGGACTATGCAATGAATGATAATGTTCATTTACAAATTTCATCCCCAATTTATACTAACATTTAGGCAATGTAAACTATGTAGAAGAATGGGAAGAAAGAGCTCATAGACAAGAAAATTTGGATTGTTAGGAATATTTAATATTTTAGAATCTCTACCCCTACATATTTCTCACACAAACATCAATTATGATCCTGACAAATAGCATTTGTGCATGGTTATCATACTATTTTATAAATTAAATTGAGTGACTATAAAATATATATTTTATTATTTCACTCATATAATTTTGTCGATAATTATTATTTTACCATATTTTAAATCTTTATATTCTTTAATACAAGTTTGATTTGGTGTGTGATTTGAAGATATTTTAATAAAATTATTTACTTAGATGATTTTATATATCTTGCCATGTCATCATAATACTAGGGGGTGATATGGCATGAACCCTATTTTTTAGATTATGTTAATTTTAACTTTGTAATGTAATATCTTAAAACTCTCAAACTTGGATTCACACGTTCTTAACGAGATATATTAAATGAGATCCTACATGACTATGTTTTCTTGAACTTTTTTATGGGCCCCACTTATACAATACACTGATCGATAATAATTTCTTTTATTTTTGCCTATATATACACATTCGGACTAATGTATTTTTGACGCCCTAAGAAAACTCCCGAAGAGCTCTATCAAATGAGACTTGCTGTCAAATATATCTCGAATATGAATAATGTTATTAAATTTTAATTATTTACTCGCAAGTGCATGAATCAAAGGTAAAAAAGTAGCTAAACGAGGTCGATCTCACAGAGACTTGAAGTTAGAAAACCAAATTTTAATCTAATCGAGTCCAATCCTAATCTACTTAAAAAATTATCAAGTAATCGCCTACTATAAAAACCCTAAAACAAGTAAGAATGAAAAGTGAAGTAAATAAAAGAAGTAAAGATACCGAAACTATAAAAAACAAGTAATAGAATTCAAAGTTAAATGTAATCACTAACAAGAATCTAAACTCTAAGTATCAAGTTAAACTAAGAAAGCAATATCAAATCATTTGAATATCCATTTAACAAAATTACTTAGACATGGAAATCCACACAAATTAATTTATAGAGTCATGTCCATGATTATTGATTAAATTTCCATACTATCTCATAACACATTAGAATTCAATCCCATGTATTATAGAAAATATCATCGTTAAACATACTTTAAGAGTAAAAATTATGTTATCATTTGCTTGATAAGATTAAGATTAAGTTCATAATTGTATCCACAAGATGCAAATCACAATTAATACCCAACCCTATTTCAAGAGTTAAAAATCTAAGCAAGTTACTAATAAGAACTGCCTCAAATCATAAGAAGAACATGATTAATCTTATATCAAAGATAGAGTTTATCAATTGAAAATAGGTAGAACAATCAAACATTGAAGCACATCTAAAGAAAATTCAATCAACTCCCATGATCACTAATCCATACAAATTAACAAGGCTTCATTATAGCCTTAGATGAAAAACTTACACTGCAACAAAATGTACAATTAGCGACACTTTTATTAGAGACGCAATAATAAACGTCGCTAAAAACTAATAATAGTGACATATAAAAAAGTGTTGCCAATAATTTCACTATTAGCGACGCTTAATATTAAACGTCGTTAATAGTCATATATTAGAGACACATAATATTAAGCATCGCTAATAGAGAATCTACTAGCGACGCATAATAATATACGTCATTAATTCAAAACTTATTAGTGACGCTTTATATTATATGCCTCTATAAGTTATGTTGTTAATTTTTTTTAAAAAAAAATTCAAAACTATTAGTGGCGCATAGATATACGTCACTAATACTATGGTGTATTAGCGATGTATACATATATACATCGCTAATACAATAATGTATTGGTGACGTATAGCGATATACTATAGTATTAGCGACGTATGTAACTATATGTCACTAATGGCTTTTTTAAATTTTAAAAAAATTAAATCTAAAATAGATAGAGTGAGGAGAGAGAGGATAGGGAAGAGAGAGAGAGGGAGAGAGGGAAGAGAGAAGGAAGAGAAAGAGAGGGAGAGTGAAGAGAGAGGAGAGAGAGGGGAGCGAAGAGAGAGAGGGGAGGGAAGAGAGGGGGAGGGGAGGGAAGAGAAGAGAGGGAGAGGAGAGAGAAGAGAGGGACAGGAGGGAAGAGAGAGGGTGAGGGAAGAGAGGGAGAGGAGAGGGAAGAGAGAGAGAGAGAGAGAGAGAGAGAGAGAGAGAGAGAGAGAGGAGGGAAGAGAGGGAGAGGATAGGGAAGAGAGAGAGAGAGAGAGAGAGAGAGAGAGAGAGAGAGAGGGAGGAGAGAGAGAGAGAGAGAGAGAGGAGAGGGAAGAGAGAGAGGAGAGGGAAGAGAAAGAGAGAGGGAGGGAGGGAGAGGGAGAGGGGAGGGAAGAGAGAGAGAGAGAGGAGAGAGGGATATTAATTTTATTTTATTTAAAAAAGAGAGTATTGGCAACGTATACATGTATATGTCGCTAATACACTATTGTATTAGCGACGTATACATGTATACGTCGCTAATACACCGTAGTATACATGTATGTAACTATATGTTGCTAATGGCCTTTTTAAATTTTAAAAAATTTAAAATTAAAATAGATAGAGAGAGTGAGGAGAGGGAAGAGAGAGAGAGAGGAGAGGGAAGAGAGAGTGGGCGGGGGAGGGAAGAGAGAGAGGAGAGGGAAGAGAGAGTGAGAGGGGGGAGGGAAGAGAGAGAGAAGAGGGAAGAGAGAGTGAGAGGGGGAAGAGAGACGGAGGGAGAGGGAAGAGAGAGGAGGAAAGGGAAGAGAGAGAGGAGTGAGAGGAGAGAGGGGGGATAGAGGAGTGAGAGGAGAGATGGGGAGAGAGAGGGAAAGAGAGGAAGGGAGAGAGGAGAGAGGAATGGAGAGAGAGAAGAGAGAGCGTGAGGAGAGAGAAAAGAGAGAGGGTAGAGAGAGAGGGTGAGAAGAGAGAAGAGTGTGAGGAGAGAGAGAAGAGAAGAGAGGGTGAGGAGAGAGAAAAGGGAGAGGGTAGAGTGAGGGTGAGGAGAGAGAAAAGGGAGAGGGTAGAGTGAGGGTGAGGAGAGAGAGAGAGAGGGAGAGGAGAGAGAAGAGAGGGATAGGAGAATATTTTACTTTTTAAAAAATAGTATTGGCGACGAATATACTATATCATTTGTGACGTATAATATTATGTGTCACAAATAATATTACCAATTGCGACATTTAACAATATACGTCGCAATAGGTTAATGTTTTAAACGTCGCTAAAACTTATACCCGCACGGGGAATTTTCATTCGCCTGTGATGGTGGAATTAAAGTACCGCGTGGGCAAAATTGCCCGCCTGGTATTTATTCCCTTCGCCCCCCCTTTCCTCCTGCGCGCACCTTCTTCTCCCATCCCACACCCCTCCTCCGCCATTCCTCCACCCCTCCTCCGTTGCGTCTCCACCCTAACTTTGCCACGTCTCCACCCTAACTCTGCAGCGCCTCCACCGCGCCTCCACCCTTCTTCCGCCATTCCTCCACCCTTCCTCCGTCGTGTCTCCACCCTTCCTCCGCCACGTCTCCACCCCACCTCCACCTTGCCTCCCCCTTGCCTCCACCCTGCCACCTCCACCGCCCCTCCGCTGCCGCATCCTGGCTCCGCCATTCCCCTCCCCCCTCAATATATTATGGGGCGAATATTTTACTTTTTAAAAAATAGTATTGGCGACGAATATACTATATCATTTGTGACGCATAATATTATGCGTCGCAAATAATATTACCAATTGCAACGTTTAACAATATATGTCGTAATAGGTTAATATTTTAAACGTCGCTAAAACTTATGCCTGCGCGGGGAATTTTTGTTCGCCCGTGATGGTGGAATTAAAGTACCGCGCGAGCAAAATCGCCCGCCCGGTATTTATTCCCTTCGTCCCCTCTTTCCTCCTGCGCGCACCTTCTTCTCCCATCCCACACCCCTCCTCCGTCGTTCCTCCACCCCTCCTCCGCTGCGTCTCCACCCTGACTCCGCCACGCCTCCACCCTTCCTCCGTCGTGTCTCCACCCTTCCTCCGCCACGTCTCCACCCCGCCTCCACCTTGCCTCCCCCTTGCCTCCACCCTGCCACCGCCGTCCTGGCTCAGCCACCTCCACCCCCCCGCTGCCGCATCCTGGCTCAGCCATTCCCCTCCCCCCGCCCTCCTCCCTTCCCCTTGCCCTACCCCTGCCGCCGCCGTCCAATTTTGCCCTCCGGATTCCGGCACCCCACCCCTCCTCCCTCCCCCCCCCCCCCCCCGGCCCCTCCCATCCTCATTGCCTACCCCCAAGGAGGGGATCCAGTTCCCCGCCGGATTCCGGCACCCCACCCCCTCCTCCCTCCCCCCTCTTCCTTCCTCCCCCTCTCCCCCTTTCACCGCCTCCCCCTCTCTACCCCCTCCCCTTTGATTTTCAGAGGAGGGGTGAAGGAGAGGGCCGGATTCAGGCGTTGCGCCGTCCTTCGGCCCCCTCTCCCTTTCCCCGGTGGGCCAGGACCATCGGGGATTTTTTTATAAAAAAATCATGTATTTAGCAAAGCATAGAAAAACGTCTCTAAAGTGTACTTATTGCGTCACTAATATTATATTATTAGCGACACATTAAAAAAATAAAAAAATTATTCTATTAGCGACGTATATGCAAACGTCGCTAATAAAGACTTGTTAGGGACGCATAGAACGTCGCTAATAAATTTTTTTAAAATGGCTTTTTATTAGTGACGTATATATAAACGTCGTTAATAAGTACTTATTAGCGACACATAGATTTATACGTCGCTAATAAGTAATTTTATTTTTTTAAATGGTTTTATTAGTAGCGACATATATAATAACGTCACTAATAACTAGTCAATAGCGACGCTAGAAAATAAGCATCGCTAATAATTAATTATTAGTGACGCTTATTACACGTCGCTAATAGTTATGTTATTTGCAACATATATTTATACGTCGCTAATATGAACTATTAGCGACGTTTTTTGTTATACGTCGATAATAGGCAATAGCGACGACACTTTTTGTGACACATTTAACAACATTTTTTATACGTCGCTAATACTCATTAGCAACGCTTAAGGGACTATTAGCGACGCATAAAAAGTCTTTTTTTTTAGCGTTACCTACTCCTTGTCATAAGAAATACAAATTCCAGTGATAAAAAGAAACTTGAAAGCATATTAAAGATAAAGAAAATAAAACTCTAACTTGATCTCAGCTTCATTCTTTTCATTTTCTTCTTTTTTTTCTTCCCTGGATGGTCCTCAGCTTGACTTAGCTAGCTGCACCTTCGCTTCACGTCCCTTACTGATTTGAGGCTTCACTTTTCTTCACATTGGAGCTCCTTGAAAGAAGATGACAACCAGACCACTTCTCTACAATTGGTTGCACACCTCTTGTCTTTTATTCCATTGAGAGCAAGTCTCAATCAAGTAAATACCTAAGTTAGGATTCCCATTAATGATAATCGGGCCCACCAATACAACATTCTTTCCAACTCAAGTGATTCATTGCCTTCTCAATTAGGTGGTCCGGCTTTCATCTTTTCGTCCCTTATTTAATTCTAACCAACTTCACCATTCCTCTTTTTGGCTCTTTCCTCAATTAAGACATTCCCCTCTCAAGTCATCATGTCTTGCTCCTTCCTAGTTTATTTCTTTCCATTCTTTGTCCTTGCTATTTCTAAACACCTGACCACCCACTTAATTCTAGCCGAGGAGTTTTCCAACTTGAACTAGTTCTTGCACAGAAATTCATTAATCCCTATAAAATAGAATTAACTCTAATCAACCAATAGTAATATAAAAACAATCCTAAAATGGATAAAATAGGGATATATAAATGCCTATATTACGTGCATATCAAATAATGCGCTCTATGACACAAAGTTTTTCAACATCATTGTCTTTATTGACCACCTATGACATAATATTCAGCTTATGGGATTTTGACTCATAGTTGTCTACTATGAGTGTACTTAGGTCAATACAAAGTTTGTGTGTATATTTTATAGTCATTATGATCCTCAAAGTATGTATTGCAACTCTAGCATGCAAGGCAAACATTTGTTCAATATATATTTTCTTTTAAATTTATTTTATCTTATCTAATATGTATTCACATTCATTATATGTCATGCTAGTTGTTTAAAAAGTGAACTCCCCAATTAATCTCCTCCGAAAGGGCGTTACATACCTTAGTAATATTGTACTTTTAAGCAAACCTTTCTATGTCCATCTAAAGTAGAGCAATTATAGAAAAGAGATCAACATATATAATAGGCCACATCTAGCCTAATTGGGCTTAATGACCATGCCACAGAGGGATCTAAACATGGTATATAAAAGACAACATGTTATTTATATACTCACTCTGTCCTATATTAATAACTCAATTTGGCAAAAAAATTTATTTTTAATATTAATAGCTCTATTTTATTCAATTTAAGTAATTTGGCACTTTAAAATGAGTATCATAAGCTTATTGTCCTTTCTCTTAGATGTGAGTTTTACCATTTAATAAAAACCACTATTTTTTCAAATGTAGTTATTAATATAAGATCGAGTGTGTGTATCATGTTAGATCTAATATAGATGGCATGTTACCCTCTTTGTACCATGTTTAAAGGCTTATGTATCATGATCAGTGGCTTTAATCATGCACGAAGCTGGTCAAGAAAATATTTTCTTATATAGTACACAATCCCATCTTCCGTAGATTCTTAAAAGGAAGTAAGCCATCACATATGCCTGATCCTCTAATAAAATAAGATGCATATTAACTCCATATTTATGCCAAACAAAGGATTACCAGGAAGTAACATGGTGTTGAACTCGTAAGCCTGCCAAGCAGATTTAAAGGAGAATTTACCTTTGATCCAAACATTAAACATATTCATCCTCGCTTTCAATCAATTGTGCTTTGTGACGTTGTTCCCAATAGATTGGAATACCACTCCCACTCTGTAATTTAAACTTACAATGTTTCAGAATCTTCTTCCTAAAGACTACGAGATTAACCCAAACAAATTAATTATGTACTCTTTGTCTATATTAATTAATAGCTCTATTTGATTTTTAAAAATAAGCTAAAATCAATTTATTTTAAAAAATTAAATAAAGCTATTAATATATAAGAAGGATGGAACATTTACCTAACTGAGTCAAGTTTCATTCTTTTTTCAGTTAGCCCATAGGCCATAGCCATACTCCGGTCTACAAACCTCTTTAGCAAATACGACAAGAGGAAGATCTATCTAGAATATGCATTTGCAGGGAGCTAAAAAATTGTTGTAAACATGCTTTCCAATCTAAAGTCTTTATTATTAAATCTTGGGAAGAGGGCATAATAGAGAAATTTAGATAGAAACTCTGAGAATAAAGGCAAGCCAAGATTAGTAATGGGAACAATGCCGCTCTTAATATGAAGAAAATGTACTATTTCTTTTTTGAATCGAGATCTCTTTTCTGTTAAATTTGCAGTAAGACAACCAAAAACAAAGACCAAAGTTGATTAAGATGCTCTTTGATTTATGGAAGAGGTTGAAGATTGAGAATCATCTATTAAAAAGAAGTCATTTGCAAATTGCTACAACCATCGACGCCTTTCCTTAGTAGGTGGGCTCGGCCCATCAGTCTTCATTAGTTTGCTTTAGTTGATTCTTATTGAACGACCGAAGTAAGTGGGCTACATGTGGAGAACCGATAACGTATGCGTTCCTTATTTTGAGCTTCTGAAAATTAATCAAGTCAGATTAGTTAAATTAGTGGAAGAAACTCCTCTCAAACCCTAATTTCCTTCTTCCTTTCATATCTCTACAATTTCACAAGATCTAAAGTGAGACTAAATTGATGACGAAGAACCGCGTCTTCCTTCCTCGTATGTAATTTTACCTTTGTTCAAGAACATTTTTTTACATCAAAATAAAAGAAGAAAAAAGTCATTTAAGTCAAGTCAGTACTGATCAGTTGAAGGCACCAACCAACACAAACACATCCAGGCAAGGCATGCCCTAGTCTAGGAACAGCATCATGGAGTAGGTGCCATCAGATGCATGTGGGTGTGTTTTCACTGAACTGACACTACCTTCCTTGGATGTCTTTTCGTCTTTTCTCTCCACCCCCTGCCTCTCCCCTCTCATCATCCATCACTCAACATATGCTTCCTCACCACTTGCTTCCAATCACCCTTTTTTTCAGGGAAGAGCACGTGTGTGGCTCTTCTTTTGCAGAGGAATATCCACACTCATTAAAGTTTCCCGCTCCCCACCTCCATTCCCTTTCACCTTGTGATCTACAACATTTGCATGCCAAGTTCTGAATGAATTGATCCCAAGTTGGCATGAGGCTCGCGATCAGGGAAAGATTTACAGTCCATAAATGAAAGGAGCCATCGATCATAAAATTTGATAACGCAAGTTAGGCCAGTGATGCACTAGTGTACATATGCTAATATACGTTAATACGTGCACCATCGATTATAATCCTTATAATCACGTAAGAGAATGCTTACCGCAATCAGATCTTTGATCGATGTCATCTGCATGCTTTGTTTAAATAATGGAGAGCATGTACAACTAATGTGCACGAAAAGACTGACTGGAAACGCAAAGATCTGTAAAGATTGTTTAACTTTCTCTGCTAGCTCTTTCTATTACCTCGCATTTGCCTTCCTGGGTAACCCAAAAGATGTTTTACTTCTCTTTCCCTCTCTCTCTAAATCATTTGATTTGGATTGTTTTGTGATGGGTACATTGTACGAGCAAGCATGTGTCGTAAAATAAAGACAGGTTGCTTCCTGCTCTCTCTTTTGCTTCTGTCGCACGGCCTATTCTCCCCATGCCTCTTTTGATCACTCAGCTCTCCTGTTGCCCAGCTTAAACATAAACCACAGAAAATCCAGGCCCACAGATAAACACTCCCTCGTTTACAACCTAAGCTCTCTCTCTCTCTGTCTCTCTCGCAGACAGAAACAAAACAAAAACAAAAACAACCCTTCCGCTGTGCCATTCATTTGGTTATATATGCCTATGATATGACAAATCATTCATGGCAGCACCACATCTCTGTCTTGCCACACAAAAGTATTTTCTTTCTTATACACCATTCTATTCCTATGATACGAGCTTTCACGCATGGCTACATTTCTATACAAAAAATGCCGATTCTATGTTGCTACAGGTGTACCCCCCCACCTTTACCTAGAGCCCCAGTTTGAAGTGAAATGACGTCCACAGAATTGTATTTTTGAGGCGCTTCGTTTTTTTTCCCTTTTTTTGGATGTTTCAAATCAAGTTTTTGAGCTGTACTGTCTGTTACTGAAAATACAGCTCATTAATATCATTCTAGGCGCCAAGGAACAAGTTCTAGGGTTTTGCAAGGTTTTACTTCAAGTGTAGAAGATTGTCACTTCTTTTCTCCTAGATGCTCGTTGTACAAGAAATGGATGAGACTACAGGCAGCCGGATTAAGAGGCCTAGAAAGTCAATTTCTGTCACTTTTTTCGTTTTGGAATGGATCCTTCTTCCACCTCTCGCAACTATTGAGGAATGAAAAGGGTTCCTCTCCTATGAGATAGGAGCACAAATGGTCAAAACAGAAAAGGCAAAAGGATAAATTTGGAGACCTACAAAAGCGAAGTGTCAAGATACAAAATGGAACGTTTAGCTAGTAAACATCTAACTTGTTTGTAATGTCTACTAATGCAAAAGTCTTCTTACATTCTTATATATCTTTATTTTCAAACAAAACAAAAAGGTAGAAGAACTGGGTCAAAAACCACAGCAAGCTGAGATCTTTGTTTTAATAGCAGATAGGACTCATTTCGTCTTTCGCATTTCTCATTATAATATATATACTAGTGCATGTTTCGTGCTAGAAATACAAAAAGAGTTCCGAACACTTGTACTTACTTGGAAGGCCATACGGGTTACAGCCATCCTTAATACAGAATTGGAGTGAGTACTGAGTACCTGACAAAATATCATTGATTTTTTCTTTTTGACAAACGACAGAATATCATTGATTTAGTGTCCGGTAATCATAGGAAGGCAAGCATCTAACTCTTCTAGTACTAGACAAGGGGAATGCGAACTAAAATAGTGGTTTTCATAGTAAAAATCGACCAGTTAGAGAATAACTAAATCGGTCAACGTGAATAACTGACACAATTTGTCACTTAAAAGTAACATATATTAGATTCACACATACTGACTTGATACATAGAGAAATGAGAGTACATACGAAATAATGTGCCTGACAAAAAGTATATAATCTAGATTGAAACGGACATGACCATACTGCTAAATTGCTTTCTTTAGCTACGAATTATTGGTATGAAGACATTCACATCATTTACACTGAAATTTCATCAATAAATCCATTTCGTGGACGAAGTACCCGAAGTACTGTGATTAAGTCAGGACCTTGGAGCTTTCGACACTATCATTCGGAGGAAACATGTAAATCGACAACAGTTAGGATTTCAGTTGAAGAAATTAAGTTATATCAGCAGGATTGGACACAGCCGCGATCTGAGAACCATAAAAGAGGCATCCTTTTCTGGTCTGATCAATGATAAATGGAAATGAAGAGGAATATATAGAGATTCTCTTTCAAAGGTTCTGGTTTATTAGATTCCCCTACATCATTGTAATAATTCCCCGTGGTGTCATGGGGCTAGCTACAAGGCGAAGTTGCGTTTTGGCCAATCAAAAAGCAGAAAAAAAGGGAAGGCCACCATGATTAGGATGGTTAAGTAGTGTTCTCCTTTTTGGTATCTGATGAGTTAAAACCAGACTCAAAACCTGAACCGTACCGCATTGAATGCGCCATCTCCCCCAGCTTGCCTTCAAGCTTGATTGAGTTAGGTTTCGTGTCTCATCTTGTGAGTTGTGAAGACCCTCCTTTTGTGGGTCAATCAGCAGTGAGACAAAACACTGCTACACTGCCTGATTCTGATGGCTCTATGCACATCCACCTCGTCCTGTGTCTATCCATAGAAACTCACCTTGTGTAGTTCCGTCGTCTCGGCTGTATAATCTCTATTTGTCTGATAAACACACAAAGGTTTAAATCCGCAGATGCAACAAAGGACAAACTGCAGCTTAACCAAGACACTACATCATACTACTATCTTGTACTTATTTAAAGGTTAGCGCCAATTGACCAGACCACCACCGGATGCAAGTTTAAGATTTTGGCTTATAAGAAGCAGGCTGCAATGTTTTCGTTGAGTTGTTCTTCAGTCATTCAACCCTAGCCTTTGAGCAGTTCGTCAAGAGAGAGAAGAAGAAGAAGAAGACACGAGCAAGGAATCATGGGTTTCCTCGATAAAGCATGCAGACATCCGAGATCCCAAGAAGGGAATGATTTACTTGAGCATGCAAGGTGGGAAACACAGGGAGGTCAGTGGAGAACTTTGATGGTTTTGTTGAGGAGACAAAAGGCCGAAATTAAGGTGATAGAGAGGGCAGTGTCACGGACAGCAGCAGGCAAATACGGGCTAGCCGGGTATTTGGTGCAGAAAACAAGAAGCCCCCCATGCATCTCTCCTTGGAAGCAACTCGGACAAAGGAATATTTACAAACAAGGAGTGCTTATAGTATGCAAGGAAGAGACCCACTCTGAATTGTTATTTCATTTTAGTACTTAGATACCGAGGGCTATCGATTTGAAAAGTGTTAGTGGCGACCAGGGGAATTATTAGGGATACACTAATATTAAAGAAGCTAAAACAGTTATGTTACAAGCAAAAGACAACAAAAATGTGAGTATCATCAAGAAGTGAAGCACCCATTAGCACAATAAACTAGAGAAAGAAAGAGGGTAAAAGGAAACAAAAGACAGACAAGGCCATGTAGGAGGAGAATAATTTTAGTTCATTGATGGACTAAGATCAATTTATAATCTCACACTACAGCTGTTGCCTTTGAAAAGGCATAACAGGATACTGTCTTAAGAATTACAATAGACTTATAAACACCATGAAAAATCATATAAAAAGGCAAAGAAAGAAATGGGCAACAATCATAGCCAAAAAAAAAAGCATGGCCTAGCATCCTCCCCCCACAAACAAGACTTGAAAGAAGTGAGAAGCAAGTTGAGAAGAGGGGAAAGAAGGGTACTGGTGATGAATAACCGTTGCTACTTCCAAAATTTCGCATGCAACGTGAGCATTCTCAAGGTCCATGCACACATGCTGGTGGAGAGGAAGAAATCAAGATGTCTGGCAAATTAGGGTTAGGGTTTTGAGAACTCATAATGCAGTTCATTTCAGGTTTCTCCGCTTTAGGATGTTAAAGATTTGCTCAAAACATACACCAGATCAAGGGGGAAAAGGTATGGAATCATGGAGAAGCGTGCCAGAAGAACTAGGGTTAGGGTTTCTAAGAAGCTGGGATGAGACCCATCAATTGTAATGGCCACAGGATAAGAAGCTGCAAACAAGGTGATCAAGGGGAGGGGGGAAGAAATATATCTGATTAAGGCAACATAATTTTAAAAACACTTCACTGCCATGAAGAAACTGAGAAGAGGGCCCTGTTTTGCCAACCTAGAAAGAATGAACTGTTGAAGAGCTGCAGCTGGTATCCCTCTGATGGGTAGTGTAGCCTGAGGAGTAGCTTGGCCTGTGACAAGGCAAATGGACTGAGAGGAACACTAGAGAAGCCGCAGCTTCTCATGATCTCCACCCAGCTCTCGAACCTCTCGTGCCTCTCTTGCCTCTCCTCACCTTCTCCGGCAACAATATCGACGATTTCTCTCCCACACCACACCTGTTCAACCTTAAGCCTCTCCCTACTGGTCGGTGGCTGAGTGGCCTCAAGAGACTCAAAAAGTGCTGTGTAGTGATTCAGAGCCTCCATGAACCTCTCTAGAAAAATTGGGTGGTTGTGACTGGCTTCTCTCTCGGCCACAGTCACGATCCTCGGATTCATGGCCTTGATGGCCTGAAGAAAGAGCCGGAGATCTCTTGAGTCATCCCTTAGAAGCTTGTGGAGGGAGAAAACACAGTTCACTGCTAGAACTTCATCCGAAAGGATGGACACTGAAGACAGGAGGTGGAGGAGGCTGGAGTGGAGGTGGAGGGCGTGGAACTGGAAGTTGAGTCCCAGGGTCCGAGCAAAGAGCTGGAGCCGGTCACCAGTGCAGCGGAGGGTGTCGAGATCCTGTCCGACTCCGGTGATTCGGACGGTGGGGGGAGGGTTGGCCGGCCCGGAGCGTTCGGCTAAGGCCTGCATCAGGGGGGGCCATTGCACCCCTTGCATTGTATCCAGGTCCAGTATGTGGATAGACTGGCGACCCTCCACCGCCTCTAGGATGGCCTGGTTGGCCGTTAGGTGGCAGAAGCGGATGAAGGGGGTGATCTGGTTAAGTGCGAGGTAGGAGGAGTGGAGGGCCTCGGTGTCGGTGGTCAAACCCACGGCGGCTGCCGAGGAGGAGGTTGAGGAGAGAAGGTTGTGGAAGGTGAGGGGGTTGAGCCGGACGGAGAGGGCCCGGGTGAACTGGTAGACAAGCCGGTCGGTGGAGTCGCCGTAGGGGGAGGAGTTGGTGGAGAGGAGGGAGACAACCTGCCTGGCGGAGGTGAAGTCGGACTGGGAGATGAGCTCGGCACAGCTGACCAGCAGCTGCCGCATGTGGGTGGCCGGGCGGGAGGGCCCGTGTGGCTGGCGGCAGAGGAGCTGGTGGTGGTCTGGGTGTTCTGCTTCATGGGCAGTCAAGAAGGAGCCCAGCATCTCAAACAACAATTCAAGATTGCCGGCAAGTCTGAGGAGGAGGAGGAGATGGCTGGAGAGAGGAAGCACAAAAGCATGTGGAGAGATTGGGGGGATTGCAGCTCCTTGGCTTTAATAGAACATCTGAGAATGCAGTTTTCTTGATATGACATAGTCTGCCAGAAACAGGGGTGGGGTGGCTCTGGTTGTAGCAGCACCAGTGGCTCCTTATGGATGTAACACTGTTCACACCACCTCTCTCCTCTCCCTCAAGCTAGAGATCTGCCAATCTATATATATCATTTTGGGGTATAAATATTAAATACATATATATACACACATGTGCCTCCTCTTGTCTTATCTATTCTTTTCCCCTTGGACTTTGATGCCCCTTGTCATAAGGGTGTATGCTAAGGTGAAAGACCAAATGGATGAAAATGAATTAGTAAAGGCAAGAATCTTGATATGGGAATAGGAGTACTGATTCATGTAGCAGGCAAGGGCTACGACTCATTAAAATGAGCCTCAGACATGTCTATGTGACCCAAACACATCATGGCCATTAAATTTTGATCTAACGGTATATACAGCTCAAGGTAGGCATGATTAAATTACCATAGGTTCCCCAGCTCACACTTCAAGTTTATATATATATATATATATATATATATATATATATATATATATATATATATATATATATATATATATATATATATATATATATATATATATATATATATATAAAAGGACTAATGAGATAATAATTAAGTGAATGATACCTTTTCTTTTTTCTGACCATGAAGCGAAGGGTGCCTTCGAAAACATGTAACACAAGGGACATTTTTTTCGTTAAACATAACGGACATCATGCTGAGCAAATGAAATCTTAGTAGGTAGAAGATCCTCTAAGTGGGAGTAATAACTGGCTGAAGAGGAACCAATTTGTGCAGCAGTTGGGGTGGGGGGAGAATTTTCTAGGAGTTCACACGCAAAGCTTTTAATGGTGAACAGCGACTACACAGTCCCTCCAGGCGCCCCAACTCGGACCATCTTCATTTGTCTCCTTGTGTGATTTTCATTGATGGCTATCAGATAACTTCCTTGCACTGGGCCTTTCTTTTTGTCAGAGCGGAGAAAAGACTGTTAAAACAAGTAATAGGCTTTACTCCTGTTAACTCGCTCTCATCACGATTCATGCTTACATCGAAAAACTCTCTCCGAGAGGGCACACAGTCTTTGCTTTTCTGCTGCCAAGGTAAGAGCAACAATTATGAGTAGAACAACCACCACAGATGAAATCCCTTCACTGGTTCTTCTGTTCACTCACATCAATGTAAAATTCAATCCAAGGCATCTTTGTACAAGCCATTAGCAAACAAATAGGAATATAGCAGCGCACAGAGAGACTATTTGTGAGCTGATGGAATATTTCAGACCCAGTTGTGGTAATCAGTAAAGGACCAAACGGACAATAACCTCTCATTAAACTCCCTGAATACGAGAAGGGATTTGCAGCCTGCTGAGACAGCAAAAAATATTCCACTTCATTTTCAAGTTCTCATTATGAACTTATGCACATACACTTGTAAAGTTGCATCATGAAACATCACAAACCATCTCCTTATTATCATCTGGAAGAACTAAGGGATAATGATTCTTCCCGTGCTTTATACCAGGATCTCTTCATACCTGCTTCGATCTTCCCAAAACAGCTAGAAGACGTGTAAGGAAGATTTTACAGACGTATCCAAATCAAAAACTTCCTTGAACTGCAAAGGAATCTCATCTCTCTCCTCTCATCTGTAAAGAGTATCAGGAAAAGATAGAGAGGGATAAATGGGAACAAGCAGCACCAAACAAAAGGAAGGAGAAATGGGACAACCAGTTGAGAAGAGAAGGCTTGTTAAGGTAAAAAGAAAAAGCTGTTTTTCTTGCTATTTTACCTCTCACATTAAATTCCTGATTTGACATTCTCCAAAGTCCACGCGAAGCATCTCGTGCTCTCTTGCTTGGGGCTTAATCTCTCAAATCCCAATAATATATCGCCCTTCTCTCTCTCATCGTGTATCTTAGATTCTCAACTGTCTCTTTTGCGCCTTTGAGATGAGTTCCAATTCTCCACCTCTCGTCCTCTCCCCCCAATTTTCCGAACAAATTAAGAAAGGCCGGTCATGAGGAGATAAAGAGTGTCAAAAAAGTTTACAAATAGAAAGGACATGCTGCAGAACTTTTGAGTGGAGTGCAGTAAAAGCTAAAACACTCTGGAGACCAAAGGGTGTAACATAAGGAAAGAAATGGAACTAGATCATTATTTACTCCACAAATCTTTACAATGATACTCTACATAACAAGAAGCTCAACTTCACATTATTCTCGATAACAATCCTTGTTTTGCTTTTTTTTTTGTTTTCTTTGGATGAGGGCATCACAATCTCCAATATAATGGAATGAACGAATTACCAGTACCCACTCTTCCATAATCCATACACCATGGTGAACACAAAACTGATGGGATGAACCGCTTACCAACGTCAGGTTTGACATTGATGAAGTGATAGTTAAATACTAAATAGCCCCTTAAGGATAAAGGGCATACAGTACACAGAGACCCAGAGAGAGAGAGGTATCTTGTGAGACTGTTCATCTAGACAGCAAAAGCAAAGTTCAGAAAGAGATTAGCTGTATCCTGCAATGACCTTAATTCCACCTTAATATCCTCTGTTCGTCCGGGTTTACATGGCAGCTCTCTGCAGCGCTTTTGGTTGTCCTCCCACCAACAACCCGAGGAATTCACTAATTTTTGCCTTGCGCCAAAGATCAGATGTCTTTATTGAGCGCTGCACGGTATAATACAAAGAGTTATGGCTTGTTTCCAATATTTGTTGCAATCATATGGAACCAAGCAGCTTTCAAGGGAGCAAAAAAGAAAAAGAGAGAAGAGTTGATACTCTCATACAGTCATGCTAATTATCTGTTCAGGGCCAAAAGCTGGAATTATTAAAGAAGCGAAATCAGAAATGTATACAAGAAGCAGTCCGGAAGTTCACAGCGGCCAACATTCTTTCTGCAGCTCCATGGGCCATACATGTATAACGTGCTGTAAGGCTGGTATTTAATCCGTAGAAACAATTCGTCCAAAGAAGTTTATAAAGATAGAAATAAGGCATGTTATTGTCCTTTTTGAACAGTATATCAGCAAACCTTTCAAAGCCATGTTCTGGGGCCTGACTTCCAAGTGCCAAGGGCTGCTATTCTTTACCTCACGTGTGGCTTGTTTTGATGGCCTGTACCACCACCAAATCCCCAGCGTATGTTTATGAAATTATGCGTATTGTTTATAGGCAATATACGATGGATGTGTCATGCGAATATCAGTATGTTACAACGTCAGTATTATATTCTAACAATTATGACAACAAACGGTGATTCGTTCTCAGATATCATTCATCGTTTGCATGTAAAATCAATAGCATCCAACTGTCGGCTCAACAAAATGGCTATGATATATAATTAGTACGTAACCAGTTTCATTTGGCATCTCACTTTCATTAGGTGGATGAACTCATGATACATTTAGAGCAATCTAATCAGGAGAGGATGAAAAATCATACTGACTTGTGATAACAGAACTTGTCATCTGATGTTAAACACAGATCAACTCTAAAATAAGAAAGAATATATAGATTAAGAAGTGTCGGGAATTTTCTCCAGATTGAGATTTGATGAAGATAAGAGACCTCACTGATGGAGGGAGAGAGCAGGATGGTATGGTTCCGTTCTGACTGAAGGTCATTTAATGGTACGGGTGTCGAGCAGGAGGGAGGGCCCATGAATGGAGAATGAAGAGCTGGAAAGTAGTAAATCGACGAATGCTGGACGAAGTAGGAACACTGTTGCGTCTGCAAGATTTGCCCGGTGCAATGCAAAACCCAATAAACAAATCGGAGCGGGAAGAAGGGTCCTCAGATCAGCAGCAAAGAGATGTGAGTGAAGCGATTGATTGCTGTCTCCGTGTTGTTCTTTCTTTATTGACACACCCTTCCATCCTCCCTCTGTTCCCTTTTGTCTCCTACTGCTTGTACCCACCAAGTTTGTTCCTTCTTCCTCCCTTAGTTCTCTCACTCTCGCTCATCTCTCTTTCTCTCTGATTTGTGCACGAAAGCTCCTGCAAATTTGCAGGTCAACTCTTTCATTTCTTTCTACCTTCGTGGGCTCAGCTTACCAACGAGATAAACAAATCACAAGCATGGCGCAGATCTAAAGAACGAGGATACGCTGATGGCAAATACATGACAAGAGCAGTACAAGCGAATCATAATAATACACACACGGGCTGCTAAAATCTAAGGTACTTGCATGATTTGAGAAGCGACTCAAATTCCAAACATTACATGCTGGGCCCCAAGTGGGTGATGTCACTGCGATTAGACTGTTCATACGGTGGGCTCCACAATGCAGATCCCACACGTTGACAATGGGCTCTCCTCCCCCAGGTAATCGTGGGACCTACCGTGAAGATAGGAGACAAGTATCTTGAACAAAAATATGCAACATTTCTAGACCCTCGCATGCCTTAAAAGTGGATTGATTTGGGACCAAAACACACATGATTTCCTGTTGCTAATTCGTCAGCAGTGAGCTAGTTCAGCTTAAATAACTTACTTAAAGCAATAACCAAGGCCCAGCCATTAGAGATGATTTCCTGTTGCTAATTCGTCAGCAGTGAGCTAGTTCAGCTTAAATAACTTACTTAAAGCAATAGCCAAGGCCCAGCCATTAGAGATGATTGCACTAGAATGATATGGACATGCAAAGGGGCAACTACATTCCTTCCAGTTTTTGCACCTAAATCCACCACATTATATTAAGAACCACTCTCAGAGTGGTTGGCTGATCCTGGGACCACCATTTTCTAAATTTAAAGGCAAATGCCACAAGTAGTTGATTGATTATTTGATTATCCTTACACCACTCTTTTGATTACTTTTGTGCTTTTATTTTTATGCATATGTACTAGGCTATAGGAAATTGATATCTGATTGTAGCAATATAGAGAGTTTTCAATGCAATCCTAAGAGCATCTTAATAGAATAATTATGGGCAGATATATGTGGCTGACATTGTATGGAAAAGGTGGCTGTCCACTAATGTGTCCATCAAATAATGAGTGTGACAATCTTGGCTTAAGTTCTTCCTTGTCCATTGCCATATTCCCTTCTTTGTACGTCCCACTCGCTTGTTTTCTATGGTGAAAATTAGGAAAAGCCATGGCTGTTGGGCCTTTGAGATTCCATTCATTCTCTCTACATAGACACCACACCATACACTCCCTTTAATTATTGGCACTTTTCTGCTTTGCTGCACGCTTAGAAGGAGAAGCACCAGGTGTGAACACATTGTTGATTAGCTGTGAACGTGAAAACATGAATTAATCAAACAAGATCTTAGATTGGCTTCTGAAAGATTGGAAGCTGTCTGACTCTGATAATAAATGAACAATAATATTACATAGAAGAAATAAGAGAAAAAAGAATTTCTTTGTCCTATGTTAATAGTTTTCTTTGGTTTTTCAAAATGAACTAATTTTAAATTTTAATTTATTTTAAAAAACTAAATGAAACTATCATTGTGGGACGGAGAGAATAGAATTTGGTTTTGTGGGTGTCATTTCAGCATGGTTCCAGTTAGAAAATATACGAGTGGTGGGTTGAGTAAACAAGTGTGCCATAAGGAAGAAACAGTGGAGGAAAAGAAGAAGAGATATAAGCCAAAATGGCTGTTATCACCAAATTTGATTTATTAGCACAAGGCGTGTTGTCACGACTCATGACAAGATTTTTATAGTCCCAAATGGGGAAAAGGTCACATAGAGGAGAATGGAAGGTGATGATGCTTGCCTCACTCGGCCTCCCACCACATCCCCTCCTCATATATTGCACCTAGATTCCTCTCTCACTCTCCCTGAATACTTATCATTATTAGAGAATATTAATCTATCCTATCCAATGGCAACACTACCTCCGAGTCCTCAAAAGGGTACTGACAATGACAAAAAAAGGGAACATCTAGCCCTTCTTATCCTCATAAGTTAAAGCCTCCTCCAACCCCCTCAAAAGTGATCCCTAGAAGCATCTTGGTCTCCCTGTCTTAATGAGCACTCCCTTCAGTGGCACTCCCTGCAGTCTCACTGAAATCTCCTCCCAAAACCTTTGTGGGTTTTTTTTATAGGTAAGACTCACACCTTCACTATGTGCTACTGGACCTCTTCTTCAACTAGGAGAGATCCCACCAGCGCAAATAATGTTGGATCTGCTGTTTATACTACTTTTGTGGAACTTATATTGAATCTGCTATGAGCACAAAAAAACGTAAATTGTCTATGGCATTTGATGCCATCTACCAGGACTATAATTACCAGTCCCAAGCTTTTAACTCTCCATTTTAGTTAGTTTAAGGTATTCTGAATCAAATCTCAGTAAGCACAACAGATTTTAACACAATTCATATCTTCCAGTGATGTGGTTTGACGATTTCCTTGGGAGTAATTTTCTTTCGTCCTACTGTACACATTCTTTGATTCAATTTTCTACTCATGAAGAAACATGTCCACCTCTCAGCATATACAGTTTTGGTGTTACATGTTAAGGTCATGGTAAAAAAAAAAAAAGTAGACAGTGAATGGGAAACATATGGCATGAAAGTCAGAAACAGGCCACTCTTGATCGGCATTGGCCCTAGCAATGCAAATTAAGAGCACTAAAATTGGACTTCGGATTGAAATAATGTTGTATACGATTTGACTTTGAAGGCGATAAAACAATTTCTCTAATGTAAAGTCAATAAAACATCAGGACAGCGTTTTCAGCCCCTATCAGCTAATTGGACTCGGGCTTCGCCATTGGGAGCCTTGGACAGCCAAGATTTTAGGAGTTAGACGCAATATGATGCTTATACACGACGGCTAATTTCCTTGAGCATTTTGCCGTGGTTGTTCAACTCAACAAATGAAGCCAACAGGAATCGTCTGAAAGTTGAGTACAAGGATATAAACGCACCTGAAATATACTTCGCAGCACCCAAAAAAACCTACGATTTACCAAATCCCCTAACAAAACAAGAATTCTAAAGCCAAAACGTAAAATTTTGGACCAATCTACCAATCATGAAGACAGTTCAAACATAACAGTGATATCGGGTTGGGCTTGATGGGATAAACAATGTTCAACAAATTTGGCTAGGCAAATAACTTTCATTTCTCATGAGCTTAAATGAAAAATTTACAAAAAATAGAGGGAAAATAATAAAGAAAAAATTATTATCTTCTTTTTTAATATTTTAAAAAAACTCAAAACTGTGACTTTTATGAAAGACCCAAGTTGTTTATAAGTCCTAATGACCTAATTATAAATAAAAGAATCTAATCTCTAACTACTTTAAGTCTAACTAATCAAAAATAAAAAAAATAAACTAAAAAATTCTTAAATTAAAAAGATAACATGGAATAAAGACTCCTAGAAAAATAAAAGATTTTAAAGAAATAAATTTAAAATCAATTCTTATCCAAAACGGAATTAAAAACCATCCTATTGACATAGTGATCGATTACTATAAAGGCCGATCGATCGTCATAGCTCTCTCACCCTGATTTTATACTAGATCACGCAAGGTATTGATTGCTTGCTCTAATAGCTCGATCTATAGATTGATCGCCCGTAACTATCGATTGATCTCTTAATAGAAAATTGTGCATTTTTCTTTGTACAATCCCTTACTCTGTATAGTTTAAAGTTAGCTAAATTACATCCTCCTCCCCTGGTTCGAAAGAATTCATCATCAAATTCAAAAAATTATTTTCTAAAGAATCTCAAAGGTAAAGAATAAAATGTTTGACATTGAAAATATCAAAAGTACAAATGAGGCTAGGAAGTTTGAAACAATAAGCAATAGAGTTGATTTTTTGAACAATCTTCAAATGTCCAATCTTTTTTGCAGATAATTTATTGTACTCCCCAACCAGAAAAATGATTTTGTCAAAACAGCTCATACAAAATCACCATTAAAGTCTGCATGTCTTTTTTTTAAATCTCCAGCTACTTTATATTTGTCAGTAAATCACTTGCAATTTCTAAAAAGTGTCAAAGCGAATATCTTACAAGTGTGAGATAAAATCTCTAGCCCGGTCATTTAACCTCTTCACATCTAAAATATGAGCCAAATCTAAAGGAGAGTAAGGGTTAAAGTCACAAACAATAATGAAAGGGTTAAAACTTGTACTTAAATTCACACTGTGATTATAAGCAAACTTAGCTTTATACAAAATGTTAATCCCAAAATTTAACATTAGCACCAACCAAACTTCTTAATAAATTTTTCATAGATCTATTGACTACATCTATTTGTCCATTAGTTTGTTTATGATAAGCACTGCTAAAATTAAGATAAATATGCATCAACTTCCACAAAGAATACCAAAAATGACTTAAAAATTAAGTTTCTCTGTCAGAGACAATAGCTAATGGTAAGTCATGTAATCGATATACCTCATAGAAGACTAATAATGCAATATGAGATGTATCATTAGTCTTCTTGCAAAAAATAAAATGAACCATCTTTAAAAAAGACAATAGCTAATGGTAAGTCATGTAATTGATATACCTCATGGAAGAATAATAATGCAATATGAGATGCATCATTAGTCTTCTTGCAAGAAATAAAATGAACCATCTTTAAAAACATGTCAGCAACTACATAAATAGCATTCATTGCTCTCGGAGTACGAGGTAATCCAAGAATAAAGTTTATATTGATGTTAGACCATAGCTGAGTAGGGATAGACAAATACATATATTACCCGGTATTGGTAGATGTTCCTTTAGAAATATGGCATATATAACACCTTCCAAAAAAATCTATGTACCTCCCTGCGCATAGATGGCTAAAAATAAGAAAAAAAATTAAGTTGAAATTTTTTTTCTCTTCCCAAATGACTCTCATCATGCAATTCTTTAATGATCTTCAAGCGTAAGCTACAAGTAGGAACATATAATTAAATACCCTTAAAAAAACCATCATGCAACAAATAATTTTACTTCTTTCTTTCCTCACAGTCAAACAAAATTTTAGAAAAGAAAGGATCAACAAACAATAATTCCTTGAATGAATTAAATCCTAACACCTGAATAAGCATTCTAGTAAGCAAACATGCTAAATGATAAGGTATCTATAACCCTATACTGAACTTCAAACTTATGATTAAGCACAAAAGTAAGTTCTTGTAAATATGATACCCAGTACATGTATAGTAGATAATTTTTCTTCTCTATTAATATGTTTGATAGCAAAGTGATTAGAATATAAATTTTTTTTGCATAAATCAAATAATATCTCCTATATCAAAGAGCTTAGACAACAACATAAAACTCAACATCATTTGCATTATACCATTTTTATGCTCTAATAATTTCTCATTAAAATAAGTAATTAGACGACCTTCTTTACTTAGGACAGCCTCAACACCAACCTTTAAATCATCACAATACAATTCAAAAGACTTGGCAAAGTTAGATAAGATTAATATAAACACTGAAATAAGTTTTTTCTTTAATAAGAAAAAAAAACACATTCAACTTCATCATTTTAAACAAAAGATCTTAACTCTATGCAATCAATAATTAGAGTCATAATAATACTAAAATAAGGAATAAATATCTAATAGAAAGAAATTAACCTATGAAAACTTTGTACCTCATGTATATTAGTATGCCTTGGTCATTGCTTAACTGCATCAATCTTATTCTCATCCACAGTTAATCTATCTTTTGAGACAACATACCCAAGAAAGAATAGAAAATCCCGCATGAAAGAACATTTCTTAATAGCTACAAAAAGCCTCTCACCGCAAAGAACAACTAAAACATTCTATAAATGTTATATGTGAAAATTAATATCAAAATAATAAATAAATATATCATCAAAATATACTACCACAAATATGTTAATAAACAGTGGAAGAAAATTGTTCATTACCCTCATAATTGTGTTTGGGCATTTGACAACATAAAAGACATGACTAACCACTCATATAAACCTTCCCTTATCTTGAAAGTTGTTTTTCACTCATCACCTTATCTAATTCTAATTTGATGATAATTATTTTTTAATTTCAACTTAATGAATATAGAAGCACCGCTCAATTGATCAAGTAAATCATGAAGGCAAGGAATAGGAAAACGGTACTTGACATTAATCTTGTTGTGACTCTACTATCCACGCACTTATGACAACTATCATCATTCTTTAGCATAACCAAAGCTGGCATAACACATGAATTTAGTTTCTCTCTCATATGTCTCTTGCTCAACAACTCATGGACTTGTCACTAAAACTCTTTATACTCATTTCGACACATTCTATAATGATGATGATTAGGGAGAGTAGATCCTGACACTAGGTCAATTTGATATTAAATGTCTTTAAAGGGTGACAATTCATCAGGTAGGGATTCTGAAAAAAATCTTTATACTCCTCCACTAAAGGTTTAACGTTTTTAGGAATATCCTTACTTTCATTATCTTCCTTAAAAACTAAAGCATATACAACATCATCTTCCTTCAATTCCACACTAAAAATTTTCCTAGACAAAATACTCACCTCCTTGTTTTAGGGTTTAACTATCTCATCCTTATGGGATAAAAGAATAATTTTTATGCTATTCCAAATAAAACTATATATGTTCTTACTGCAATTATGCATCACATATTGATCATATTGTCAAAGATGCCCAAACAACAAATGATACGCATCCATAGCAACAATATTATACTACATCTTATCTTTATATGTAGAATCAATAGATAAAAGAATTAAACATTAACTAGAAACTTATACATCAATTCCTTTATTCAGCCAATAAAACATATAAATGGGGATGAAGTATAGTGCTCAATTGAAACTTTTAAACCACCTCTCCAGCCACCACATTGCTATAGTTTCCCGAATCAATCACAAGATTATAGACCATGTTCCCAGTAGTACAAGAAATGTGGAATATATTATTACTAGCCAACAATTACCCTCAAGTTTCTTAGGGGCATAGTAAAGGCGAAGTGTCAGTAAAGTTTTTCCATGATCACCTTACACCATTTCTTCATTTGGCTCTTATTTATTATATATATAATTAGTATAATCAAATGCAGCATTATCAAACTCATTATTCTTATCATATTTAGTGAATAATCTTTTATCATTTTTGATACTTCGAGAATTATCCGCCGCTCTATGACCCATTCCACTACATTTAAAGCACTTTAAACTAGCGCTTGTAAAGGCCTTACAATATTTTGAGTGCTTTGAGGTATAATTTTAGAAGTGACTTACACACAACCGGAATTATTAGCGGCTGACATGGCTAGAGGAGTATCACTGATCGTCCCAAAGAAGCGACCAATAGGGTTTTACTATTTTTCAAAGTAAAGCACTCTAAAGTATACATCCGACAAAGAAAATGTGTGAAACAAATTCAAGGTTTCTTTAAAGTTTGGATGCATATCTCTAATATAACGAAACACAAGTTGTTCCTCTAATTCAAGTACGTCATTACAATTATTACTGATACATCACTCGGGTAAAGTTATAAGGTAAAGAGTCTTACTCATTGGATGATCTTTGACTTACCTTAGGTCACATAGGTGGATTTAATTTGTTGCCACCATGTGGCTACTCAATTTAGAAAGTAAATCACCACCAAGGGAATGCGTTTGTCCTTCAGAACCTCCTTCAAATTAAGGATGTCTTTTATATTAACAACTCAATTTAAAAATTTATTGAGCTCCATTTCCCAATAAAATTCAAGGATGTAAATCTTCAAATCGACCTCCAAGTGTTGATTGGCCATATCAACTCGTCTCAAGGGCACATAAGCCTTTGGTCTCCTTTGAATTCATAGTGGGAATCACCCATATTGACCAGCCTCGTGGCAATGCAACATTGGCAAAAGGATTCTTATCTTCGGCATCAACCTTCAGCTCATTATCTGCAACTTTGTCATTGGGTTAACCTAAGTTGATATTTTAGTGAGTAACAACAACCATCAAATTGGCTATATGAAGTGTCAGCTCTTTAACCTAACACGATAATTTTGCTGCTCATCTCAATCATTGATCTCAACAATCACTAGAACACCTTTAAATCATTAAAAACACATTATTTCAATCATATGTATAAACATCAACTATTTATTAGCATCAACAAACATAATCAATAATTACACAACTTTTTTAATAAGTCTTCTTCCTACTATTAAGTGCATCAAAACTCAAACTCCAAATAGATAACGGTCGTACCTGATAAAAGCTGCTCTTGGAGCTTGATCGCCTCCTCCTGAAAGGGTTTCCTTTGATCGATTCTTCTCTCCCTCAAAGCTCTTTTCTCTCTTAGTCAAAGATAGTTTCTATAACTGAAAAAGGTAAAGGTAGTTTTTGGAGCTCATACTAATAAACTGGATGAAAGTGTGATTAGCAATGACTTAACGCGGTGATCCCTTGTTGATCTACTGGTCCCTGGTTCATATCCAGCTGATCACTCGGTTATTCAACTGCATTTTTGGATTTCAATATCCAAAGGCAGGAAAGATGCCACGCTTTCCAGGTTCCAACCTGTCTTAAATTGGAGATTCACCAACCCATTAGTAGTTCAAAAAAATGAGGGGCCATTCCCTAAACAGGGATGTGATGCACTGCACCCAACAGTTTCTGAACAGTCTATGGCTCTAAATAGAAGATTGCCCTCCGCTGACAAGTCTTTCTCTTGGTCTAAGTTCTGGAGATCGATTTCTCACTTGGGTGGCCAATGGTCCATGTCTGCAACCATCTTTAACTGGAGGCTGGAGCTAAGGTCCTAATTGTGATTTGGTTCACATACCCTACAATTATGCACTTAAGCCACTATTTACATGTGAGAATAGAATACAATAAACTATAACTATGATGGGAAAAGATCTATTAGTTTGAAGCCCCACATTGTACAGATTATGTAAGTCCAACAAGGTTGCTGTCAGCTCCTTGTTTTGTTTACCTGCATTCCATTCATTTCAATGTCACCCTTAACAGAATAATCCAAGTAAAAAAATTTACCAGTTTGAGAAATAACAAGATGGGCTCTCTTGTTCACTATATATACATACCCCACAAGAACCATTTCTTTCACCAGCTTCTCACTGTTCTCACCACCTTATCTCTTTCTGCAATACGAATTGCTCTTTCTATACGGAAGTCCTCCCTTTCAATGGCCTTCTCTCCCAAGCTTCTTCTCTTCTTCCTCCTCACCACCTTCCTTGTCCCAGCTCCGGCAAGAGCTGCCACATGTGCCGACTTTGGTGACTAGCAGGCAGAAGCTGCCATTGTTAAAAACTAATCTTAATTTCTGCGGGTATAATTATATTTTCAAATTGACTGTACATGGTAAGCAACACAGAGTCAGACTCTTGAAAGAGATTGCCAGTTTTGCCCGTCAACATGGAGCTCACAAGAAGACTGGATCCTATCTCGCTTAGCATAGAATATATCATTTTTCTCTTGTGAGCTGAGCCACTGGCAGCTAACTTTTCCACCTCAGGTTCACTATGATCAACTACGCTAAGCCCTGCAGTTTTCTGCAGGCCCTTCTCCTTCATCACCTCGTTCACCTTCTCAACATCTTCCCGCCTACCTTCTGTGGCATAAATATTGGACAGTAGTATATATGGTCCTACATCTCTTGGCTCCAATTCTATGAGCTTCTTACATACAACTTTCCCTCAATCAAAACTGGAATGATTTATACATGCGGTGATAGGGCTCCCAACAAGGCCGGAGGTGGCTTCATTGGCATTCCCACTATCAGCTCCGTCAAATCCTTCAACAGCCCGACCAAGGAGATCCACCATACATCCATAGTGCTCGACCTTAGGCTCAATCTTGTAGATTTGATCGCATACGATCAAAATACCACCACCCCTCCAGCACCATTCCTCCATGAACACAGGCAGACAAAAGGCATATAAAAGTAACATCATTTAGTCTTGGCCCATTTTTCTCCATCTCTAAGAACAGCTGAATGAACTTCTCGGCCTGGCCATGCAGGGCATACCTCATAATCATAGAATTCCACGACACAACAGTCTTCTCTGGCATGTCATCAAACACTTCCCCTGCCATGTCGATATCCCCACATTATGCATACATGGTCAACAAAGCTGTTAACAGAAGCACTTCGGACTCAACCTTCTCATCGTTTTTGATATAGGAATGGATCCATCTCCCCTTCTCAAGCTCACCTGCATGTGTGCAGGCGGTAAGCACACTAACAAAAGTTCCTTCGTTGGGCCTTGCTTCTCCTGAATCAATCATATTGTCAAACAATTTTAAGCATTCATCATATTTCTTCTTCCGTGTGTAAAAAGACAAAATGCTTTTCCACGTAACAAGGTTTTGAGCCGGCATCCGATCAAACACCTCCCGCCCCACCTGCACATTCTCAGCTTTCACATATCCCTCAATCATGGAGTTCGAAGAGACCATGTCTCTAGCCGGCATGGTCGCAAACAGCTCCTCAGCATTGTCAATATCGCCCATCTCCATATACCCTGAGATCATAGAATTCCAACTCACCAAGTCTCTTTGAGGCATTTCATTGAACAACTGCCTCGCGGAATCCACCATCCCACTCTTCGTATACCCATCGATCATCGAGTTCCAAGTAACCAGATCCTATTCAGACCTTTCATCGAAGAGCTTGCAAGCAGGACCAAGCATCCGGAACGCAAACTACATAAGAATCACAGAATTCAGCACAAACAAATTAGAGCTCAAACCATACTTCACCGACAACCCAGGGATCTTTCCTCCCTCCTGGGGCAGGTCGAGCTCAGCAGATATCTTCGCCAGGAGGGGGAAGCTATAGTGATTGGGTTTGACGCCTTTAGCGACAACTAAGCGGTGGTAGAAGCTAAGGACGGCCTCGGGCTCCCTGGAGCTGGGCGTGAATTTGGTCGAACAGTTTCAGCGATCCATTGAATCTCTCGAGCAGGCGCAGAAGGGGGTGGCCGAGCTTCAATGTCCGGACACCACCACCCGCAGGGTCGTCCTCGTCTTCCTCCTGCTCCTGCTTCCAAATTCTGATTCCGGGCGGCGGAGATTCTGAGAGTTGTGGGGGCCTCTGTGACCTTGCAACGGAGTGGAGGGTGGAAGACACTGAGCTGGTACAGGGCCTTGGCCCAACGGTCATCCCAATTTGAACTGCTTTTGGCTGGACTCACCTCTCCTCAGCCTCTCCATGTTAGCAACAATAGAGACGATGGCCAGTAGCAGCAGTAGGCTATCTCCATCCACACTTGTGTCTGTAATCTGAAGCTGAGTCATTGAAGGGTGACTCATCCACAAGCAACAGAACTCAAATATCTTCCATCTTCAATGGCCATCTTGTGACAAATCACACAAAGGGCATTGCAAGCAGACTTTTTTTAATTCATGCAAAAATTATCCTTCTACTCTTACTCTCCTTGTCTCGTGATTAGGCAGTTACATTAATTCGCACTTAAGCAGCTCGAAATCTTTTACTCCAAACTCATTTTCTGAAGAAACTCGAGCCAAATCAAACATGAGCTCGAATCTTCATGCAAGAAACTCAGTCTAGTTTCAACACATGCTCAAATTCTTGCAAGTATTTTTATATATGGTAATTTAGCTCAAGTAATACATATTACATTTGTAGTGTAGTTGAGTTCGAATAGAGCTTAGCCAAGCCGGCTCTGCTTAGTAAGCCAGCTTGAATCGTTTAACACCCCTTAATAGTAAGCACCAATCAGCTAGTTGGTTCAGGTTTCTCCCTGTTTGTACCTCAGAATTTTATCGTAACATATGTAAGTGGAACAGGCACAGGTGATTCAGATACAATCCAAAAACCGAAAGTATAGGAGGAACAATTAGGTGCCTTTACAGCTCACTCTCACAAAAATTATGGGTAGGATTTACATCTTTATTATCTTCGGCTACTGACAGACATGAATGGAGGGCAATGTATGGTATTCTCTTCATAGTATAGTGTACAAATGGGACAACAGAAGAAAGGTCGTGAGCATGGTGGAATTGTGGGGACAACCAGTCGTGTGGCCCGTACATTTTATCGTTCTCCAGTTTTTCCATGTTGGGAGGTTGGGGTCAGCCTGTCATTTCTCTTCTATCTCAACATCAATGACATCTGGACCCGGGGGTGGCGAACCAGTGTTCTTCCCTCTTGAAAAGGTGTCCCCAGGCTGCCATACAATGCTTCTGCAGTTCGCGCAACGGATGACCTGGTTACGGTAGCCCATGAAACGCCTCTTGCAAGCTGGGCAAGCTCCCTGTTAACAATTTTAGGAGTTGGAGGTTAAGCACAATAAATAGGCCCACATTTTTAGGACAGGGAAGTAATTCATCAACAAATCAAATAACTTAATGTCCAGGTTTTCAACATACTCACATCACTTATGTGCAGCTTCCATTGCAACCTAACCTAAAACTCTTACGTTGCTACCTTAAATGCACTAGTTTAATAAGGTATTTTAAGCTATATCATGATTTACGTAACGAATGATTTCACAAGTATGGCTAAGGCAGAGCGCAGGACACCCAAGTACTGTTTACTTACTTAATACAAAGGATACCAGAATAAAACAAAAAATATAAAAAACGTGGCAGAAAAATAAAAACGAATGGTAAAGATATTGGAAAGAGATAACAGAAAATAAAATTTCATGGATGAATGAATATATATATAAATAGAGAAAACAGTAGCGTTAAACATTAGGCATTACAATGGAAATCGAAGTTGACTACTTACATATTAAACTACAAGAAATGGTAAGTACAGAATTACCTCAATAACAAAGTTATTGGCAACAGTTCCAATGAGAAGAGGAGCAGCAAACGGCAGCACCCAAATTGCCAAAATTATAAACCTGAACAACCACCCGGACAAAGCAAACCAGAGGAAGAATATCGTCTACAGGACAAAAAGGAATGCATTAGAGCAAGAAGTTAGTACAATTGTTTCATATTATACTAAATTACTAATACAAACAAAAAACATGTCCTGTCAAGTTTCGCAAATCACATTTTACAACCGATTTGCTTGACAGTTAACTATTATGTGTCAAATACAGGAACTTCACATCAGGCAGACAAACACTATAACATGATGGTTTACAACTCAGGTTATGCATCTCCTTAAACAAAAATAATGTACAAAGATTGACAAACTCAAAGTCAATAATTTAAAGGGCTGTATCTAAGTTTTACCAACCAACAATCCCAATAACATAAATGCAAATAGTGTCAAGGCAGGGACCCCAAATATGGAAAACGTCTAAGATCATAGTTTATCCTCACTGTGCTTATGACACTATGGTCAAGTTTGATGATGCCAAAACACTTGATCTTTTGAAAGATATGTTGCTTTGTATGCAGATTATAAATGAAGTTCTTCAAAGGCCAGATACTAGACCAACTAGTAAAGCAATTTAGAAGGTTATGTGTCTACTAGAATAACCACAAATGACCCACGACTTCAAGAAGACAAACCAATGCTCTTTACAGAAGAATACCCTCGCGATTCATGTCTCTTTTGTTCCTACAATCAGTCTACTTCGACCCATACAGTTCAAGTGCAGGACAGTTTGTAGTAGTTCATGTTGTCAAAGCTTCAACAATTAACCAAAAAGAGAACCCAGATTTAAATTCCCCACCTCTACTAATCGCAATCATGCAACTTGCAAATGTTGTAACAAAGAGAAATTGTTAAACTCAATTTGCCCAACAAAGAGAAATTGATGCACAACATTTGGATGGGAAGAATAACATCTCGCTTTTTTCAACAGTTATAGTAAGTGAAACCACTGGAAAAGAAGACATGGAAACCAGGTTTATGTATCAGTGTGGCTCCAAAACCCGTCCACAGAGCTTCATATTCATAATCCACCTATATAAGGGAACAATCATCACAGCCAACTACAATTTTTTGGCTTCCTAGTTTTAAAATCAACCAAAAGTACATGCAAGAATAATTTTCTATCTACAAACAATTTAGGAAGCAAGCAAATCGGTGAAAATAAAAAAGGCATATAGAACACTTACAGCAGAGCTTTTCCCGAGGGGAGATTCCAAAAAACCATTGATATCTTTCCTGTACTGCAAAAGAAAGTGACAAACAATTCACTTATAACGTAATCAGAAATAACAACATTGCAAGAAAAAGCCAAACATACTGCTATTCCATTAAATTCTAACTAACTTCTAATTTACAAGCCAAAAATGATTAAGATAAACATTACAAAAGAAAGCCGTTGACTGAAAACCCAAGTTTTTGCTTTCAAACTAAAAATGAAAAAACGTGTACTTCATTGCAAAGGAAATTCATAGTGTCGTACGGAAACTCTTTCTATTATAAATAAACATGCCCTAAAACTATTTCTCTGAAACTTTCGCTTCTAATCACATTTCCAAGAATTTCACTTGCACTTAGATAAGGAACAAAGTTCGGATAGATGATCTAATTCGAATTTCGGCAAACCTCAAGGAAACTATGTTTTAACCTGATCCTTTAATTCAAACTAATACGAATTGAAATGAGAGCTAAAATGGAGAATTTGTACCTCCCAGTCTACCAAGTGACTAAATTGCTTTCCAAAACCGACGATCAACCAATTCCATTAGAGTTCAAAAATGTTGCTCAACCCAAAGAAACTACAAAAACTCCACCAAATTTTACTTAATAATCGATTTAGCAGCTACGGCAGATCATATCACAGGACATGGGGTAAAGGAGCAGAGAAAAGAGGGGCACTAACGAACCCGGGGCCAGTTCCTGCTGAAATCAAGGGTGAGGGTCCGCCACTTCTGTTGAAGTCCGAGGTCACGGTCGAGCTCGCGGGCACGTAAGGCGGCCGAGCGGGCGAAGGAGTCAAGGCGGCGGGAGACCGAATACCGACGGTCGAACCGCTCGGCAGCCTTCCGGGCTTCGTAAAGGAGGCGCTCGAAACCGTCGTTGGCACCGCGCCAGGCGTCCCTCAGCGCCTCCCCGGAGGCCACCCTCCTGGCGAACCCGTCCAGGTCGCTCCGCCGGAAGGCGCGCACGAGGACGGAGCGCCGGCAAGGCGGAGCGACAAGGAGAAGACGGCGCGACTGACGGAGGCCGGCCCCGGCGGGGCCGACAAGGGGAGGGTGCCACGGCAGGCTCGTAGCCATTGGAGGGAGCAGCTGTGGGTGATGGCGGCCTCTTAGCTGATCTTTTTCCTACTGCCCCGTGCAGCTGATCTCGGAGCGCACTTTAGTTTAAAGATTTGGGGCCATTGCTATTGTGCGCGGATGATGGTCATAGCAGAGTCGCAGACTGATGTGGGGCCATTGCTTAATTGGGCCATGACAAACTGGGGAAGTCTCTTTTGACCAATGGTTAATAATTTTTTTAAAAAAATGTAAGTAGAAAGAAAATAAATTTTTATTAAAATTAATTTTTAATAAAAAAGTAAAAATAAAAGATATTTAGTTAGAATTTATTTGGATAATTTTAAAGAGAAATTAGATTTTAATTTTTATGTATAAAATGATAAAAATATCCTTTAATATAACTATCATACAAAAGAAATGATAGGTGAAATGCCTTTTCAGGTCGTTAAAAAGAAAAAACTTTCTTCATGAACTCTCCTCGAGAAATTAGATTTTAGGTTAATTTTATTTGAATTGACCCAAAATGTAATTTTTACCCGAAAAAATTATTTTTAATTAAAATGTCCCTTCCAAACGGTTTTGAGCCGGGAAGGCGATTTCCATTGTAAATAAATCGCTTTTAAGCCCAAAAAATCGCCTCCCAAACGGGCCCTATATATTCTCTCCGTTAGCTTCATTTGGCACAAAAGTATGCTCCATATTACGGGTATTTAAAAAAAAGTAATATAAATTTATTTTCTATCTCTGAAACATAAGTTTTACTATTTAATAAAAATTATTATTTTTTCAAATATAGTTATTAATATAATAAAAAGGGAGTATAAAGTTTATAAAAAATAGTGTAAAGTTATCATATAATCTTATTAGTTTAAGGCAAACCAAACTCAAAAACAGACAAATTTTGAAGTTTAAATGTTTATGTGTGGCCCCACATGTGCTTACCATGTCAAAATTAATAAATATTTCATTGCAAGAATAACTATAACAATAATAATAGTATTAAAAGATAAAAGTAATAAAGCAAACATGACCCACAATATGTGAGAATCCTTTTTTTTTATGGTGATATCCATACAGTCATCATGTGCTATATTTTTGTTGAAAAGTGAAATTAGGCTTCACATAGCCCATTTTTTATTGTCCAACAAAAATCTACCACCTTAGGGGTACATTACTTTATTATAAAATTTGGTGTGATATTAGTATCAACCTTTTTTATGTCACTTTACAACATGCAGTTACAGTGACTGTGCCTAACCCTATAAAATCTTCTAAGTAGGTTTTAATTGGACTCAACAAAATAGGTTTCACAAAAGGTTCAATTTTCTCTATTCAATATGAACCTTTAGGGGCTATTAGGCAACCGCTTTAAAAAGGAAAAGAAAGATATTTAAAGGGGTTGTTAAACAGAGGAGATAGAGAATCCCCCCATCTTTTTTAAAGGGGTTGCTAAACAGCCTCTCAATATAGAGAAATTATTTCCTTTTTTTTACATTAGATGTTGATTTTCTTAAACTAGAATTTGTCCAACAAAATATGGTTTTAAGTAGACAAAGAAAAGTAGACCTCTATATTGTCACATGAGACCCACTTTTATATGTCCAATCAAAATCCATTAGAGAGTTTTATTAGACAACAAAACAAATTCTAATGTAAGGCCGTCAATACCCTTTTATATTAAAAAATGATATTCATACTTTATTTTTTTACACCATAGGCTTTATACCACCGTGGATTAGATAGTAAAGGTGGTCCTACATGATAACATGATAATCTCTTTTCACTATTCAATTATAATTAGTATAAAACCTATAAGTAAAGGAAAGTAGGTGTAAGAATATAAGTATTCTTTTATATTTAATGCTAATATCCTTACGTCACTTTTTATTCTACACAACCTTATACCAAGTTTTGATTAGACAAAAAAATATGTCTTAAATGTGTCTTACATGCAATATATTTTCTTTTTTATCTTTCACTATTATAATTATTATTATCATTATCATTGTTGTGATTATTCTTTTAATGAAACATTATCAATCTATTTTTATCATGTCGTGCTCGTAATATATTTTTCCTAATTAGACCTTAGTTGAAGTAGACATTTCCCTACAGGTGGGGCTGGGGCTGGCACTTAAACTTTTGGACATTGACTTTACCGTGTATAGAGTTGGTTTGCCTTAAATTAACATGGATTTTTTATACACTATCATAAGTAAATCCTAACATTACATGCTTGCCACATTTTGGGTAAGCTACTAATGTTTTTGGTCCCTGGTGTCTTTTCTAACTCCCTAATGGAGTCAAGGGTTGAGCCTCCATGGTAAGATTCAACACCTATGTCCACGGGATATGCAAAAATTAAAGAAGAGAAAAATACAAGATTTTACATGGTTCGGAAATGCTACCTATGTCCACCGGATCACATAGTTTTTACTATTTGAAAACAAAGAGAATTGCAAAGCTTTAAGCCTTACAAGCAATGACTTCTCAAGCACTAAGACCAAAACCTCTCACCAACTCCCCCTTTCACTCAGCCACGTGAATACAATCCCCTAATTTGTCTCCTACGTGAAGCATAAAAGATAAGTATTAGATACAACAAATCTTACCCACATCCAACTTTAAGATAAGCATAAAAGATAAAAATCCAAATGGCTTGAGTCTTCACGTCAAACATCCACTCCTATAGACAAGTAGGAACTAGGAAGGCAAGAGAAATTGAAATAGAACAAGAAGAAGACCCATCTCAGTCCTGTGGAAAAAATAAGCTTTTCATCTGTATAGGTAAACCCAGCTGGACTCCATGAGTAAGGTCGAGACTACCACCACCCCCTCCTCCTACCCTTCAAAGCCCACCTTTGTCCTCCCCCACTTGACCCTGAACCTCAAACATGTAAAAAAAACAATGTAGCATATCTTATAACCCCAAAAAAATATTCAAGAAGTAAGCATTGATCATGCACCCGTGAAATCATTCCCATCATCACCACGAGGGGTGGCAAAGGTGCAGGCCACCCTCGGTGGTCAAATGGGTTGGGCTTCGGGCCAGCCCACAGGCCCGCCCAGCCTAAAAGACTATGGCTTTCACAGTCGATTAGGCTAATCGATTGGCTTATAGCCATTGGCCACTGGGCAATGGCTATTTTCTTTATTTTAAAAAAAATTTATTTGAAAGGGGTTATTACAAAATTACCACCTCCTCAAAAAGATAATTTTAAACCTCTCAATATTAATATAACAGTCAATTTTAAGGGTAATAGGGATAATTATTATATTTAAAAATTTATAAATAGGGAAAAGTTTAACCTTCTCTTCACCCTTTCATTTACTATTTAAGACTCTAACTCTTTTCTCCTTCAAACTCTCTAATATTAGTTTTCTAATGAAAATTTAAAATTTAAACTCTCAATTTTCAAACTATCAAGCCTTAATAATAATATCTCAAGTCTCTTCCTCATTTTTATTGAAGCATCAAGTGGACAAGTTCAACTCAAGCATCAAATACAAGGTAAATAATTTAAATTTTATTCTAACTAATTTTAATTTACCTTTTTTTCTCTTATTAATTTTTTTTTAAATGACATTCTACTCCAACTACAATGTCTCCTCTTTCTCAGTCACCCCAACTAACAATGAAACATTCTAAAAAAAATTGAAAGAGGAATTCTCAAAAGTCATGGCTTAAGTTCTTCCTTGTCCATTGCCATATTCCCTTCTTTGTACGTCCCACTAGCTTGTTTTCTATGGTGAAAATTAGGAAAAGCCATGGCTGTTGGGCCTTTGAGATTCCATTCATTCTCTCTACATTGAAACCACACCACACACTCCCTTTAATTATTGGCACTTTTCTGCTTTGCTGCAAGCTTAGAAGGAGAAGCACCAGGTGTGAACACATTGTTGATTAGCTGTGGACGTGAAAACATGAATTAATCAAACGAGATCTTAGCTTGGCTTGTGAAAGATTGGTAGCTGTCTTGCTCTGATGATAAGTGAACAATTTTACATAGAAGAAATAAGAGAAAATGTATTCCCTCTCTTCCACATTAATATATAGCTATATATAATTTTTCAAAATGAATTAATTTTAATTCATTTTAAAAAATTAAACAACACCATTAATGTGGGATGTAAAGAATAGGATTCGGTTTTGTGGGTGTCATTTTGGCATGATTTCAGTTGGAAAATATGCGAGTGGTGGGTTGAGTACATAAGCGTGCCATGGGAGAAAAGAGGAAAAGGCGAAGAGAAATATGCCAAAATGGCTGTCCTCACCAAATTTGATCTATTATCACAAGGTGTGTCGTCTTGACTCATGACAAGATTTTTATACTCCCAAATGGGGAAAAGGTCATGTAGATGAGAATGGAAGGTGACGGTGCTCGCCTCACATGGCTTTTCACCACATCCCCTCATATAGTGCACCTAGATTCCTCTCACTCACTCACACACGCACTCTCACTCTCTCTGAATGCTTATCATTATTTGAAAATATCAATCTATCCTATCTGGAAACACTCCCTCCGAATCCTCAAAAGGGTACTGACAATGACAAAAAGGGGAACAGATTCCCCTTTTTATACTACTTATGTGGAACTTATATTGAATATACCATGAGCACATAAAAAAGTAAATTATCTATGGCATTTTAGTTAGTTTAGGGTACTCTGTGAATCAAATCTCAGTAAGCACAAAAGATTTCAATACAATTCACATCGTCAAGTGATGTGGTTTGACGATTTCCTTGGGAGCTACTTCCTTTTGTTCTACTGAACACATTCTTTGCTTCAATTTTCTACTCATGAAGGTACATGGCCAGCTCTCAGCATATACAGTTTTGGTGTTATATGCTAAGGTCAAAGAAAACAAAAAGTAGTTAGTGAATGGGAAAGACATGGCATGCAAATCAGAAACAGGCCACTCTTGATCGACATTGGCCCTAGCAATGCAAATTAAGACTACTAAAATTGAACTTCGGCCTGAAATAATGTTGTATACGCATTTGCCTTTGAAGGTAATAAAACAACTTCTCTAATATAAAGTCAATAAAACATTGGAACGGCATTTTCTGCCCCTATCTACTAATTGGACTCGGGCTTCGCCATTGGAAGCCTTAAGACAGCCCAAGATTTGAGTTAGACGCTAGAACTTGCGTTGTAAGCCCGATATGATGCTTAAACACGGCGGCTATTTTCCTTGAGCATTTTGCCGTGTTTGTTTAGCTCAACAAATGAAGCGAACAGGAACCGTCTGAAAGTTGAGTACAAACATATAATCGCACCTGGAATATACTTTTCAGCACCCCAAAAAGAACCTAAGATTTACCAAATCCCCTAGCAAAACAAGAATTCTACAGCCAAAAAGGAAAATTTCCAATCAATCTACTCATCATAAAGACAGTTCTAACAGCAACAGTACCTCCATTTTCTGATAGGCAATATAGCAATTTTCCCTCGTTTAATATTTGTTTGTGCTTGCCTGACTTTATTAAGGGAAAATTCACATATCGCCTAGATCCAAATCGAGTTACCCATGACTGCCTTTTTCTGTAATCGTGTGCAAAAGGAACTGAGCACTTCTATAGTTGGCTTCAATATCTACAAATTTTTTCTGGCATAATTGCAAGTGAAACACATCTTTTTTCTAAAAAAAACTTGGAAGAATAAACGAATATTGGCTCAGATTATTTTGCATTTTCATAACCATTTTTTCCGTGTGCTTGACTTCTTATCTCCTGATCCAAATCTAGGAAGGTTTACCAGAGAGTTCACCCTAGTCACACCCTCGAGAGCAGACCACTCATCATCCTCTGCACTGAAAATGCACTCTGCGAGGCTCCTGGTTGACTGACTCCTCTCAGGTGCCTTTACTTCCGTTTGCTCAGAGACTGGTACAATTTCTTCCAGCCCTGCAGTCTCCACTGCCCACTGTTCAACTGCAACTGATTCTTGTGGTTTATCATGTACAATTTGTTGGACATCAGAGTGCAAGTCTGTGGCATCTGACTCCTCTTTTGGTATATCAGATTTTGCTCCTGGATCTTCGTCGGATGAAGAAGGGTGATCAAAGAAGAGGCAGACTACAGCACAATCATCACTTTTAGATGTGGGAAACTTCAGCCTCCATGCCCGGACTGCACAATCCACAAGGGCTCTTGCAGCGGTGGCACGACTGGGAGCTGATGCCACTATATCCACCACTTCCTTGTTTGAGAGAACATCCCAGACCTATATAACTAATTTAAGTTACACTATTGCATTGAACTTTATACCGCATGCCAATAATGAAAATGCTGGAGTTTATGTAAAACATGAACAATGAAGCATACAGTAGTTACCACAACCAGATATTTATAGCTAGATTTTGTAAACTAGTGGATAGGAAATACACATTATTTATAACACAACATTTGAACTCAAACTATTATAGCTAAAGTGCAACAAACATCAACTACATTGAGAAGCCAGTTGAGACAACTGCACTTGAAAATCACAGCTAAGCTTCATTTAATCTGTCTTCATTTGCAATCCTCAACCCTAAACCCTCAATCACCTCAGTCTATCCCAACCCAATTTGTTGTATCAACTGTGGGTACTTTCGCCTAATGAGCCCAATAGCTTGAACACGATGATCCAGCAATTGGTACAGGCAAACAAAAACTAAAACCAAGATTGCAGCTCCAGGCTTGAGACAGTGACCAACACATGCCATGCAAGCAGCAGCATCCATGAACCCATTAGATTAAACTGCCTAACAAGTTTGTGTATAAACAGTTCAGATCAAGTGTCAACAGCCCTTATCCCATATTAAATCGGGATTGTCCAATTAGAAACTGGCACAGAGATACAAAAGAACAAAACAAACCCATAACCCTGAATTTATGTCTGCTTGGCTAGCTAGGGTTGAAGCAACCAAAGTTGCATAAGAATATTTACCACGGCACTTTAAAAGAAAAATGATGTAGAATCGTGATTCAAAATTTACAAAAGGAGAAGAATGTACCCCATCCGTGGCAAGAACAACAAACTCATCTTTGGAAGTGATACAGCGATAAGATACATCAGGAACAGAAATTAGACCAAAATCCTTGAGGCAAAAGTCACCAAATGCTCGAGCCATTGCTAAACCAGGAGAATCATTATTAGGTAGCCATACACGTGCAACCTCTGGTTCATCCTGCAAAGCAAAAACCCGTCCTTTGCATTGATGGATTCTTGCAGCTTCTCCTAAATGCATCAACAATTACAAGACAGGCTTAGTAAAACAGATGAAGAGTAAATACTGCTGCATTCAGTGCATTGTAAATGGTAATAGGTAAAAATACTGCAACGAAATAATAATATAATTTATCTAATATGAGAATAAATTTTCAGCTTTTTATTCAATATCCTTATTAGGAAATATTTGGGTTGCTATGAAATTAGTCGTTTTCTTGGCACATGATGATTTTATCTAATATGAGAAAAAACTTTCAGCTTTTTCATTCATTATCCTTATTAGAAAATATTTGGGTTTCTTTGAAACCAGTCTCTTTCTTAGCACATGATGAAGCTCAATTATCACAAAAAGGGTAAGAAAAATATGAGACAGAACACATAGAAACAAAGACAAAGACATAGCCATGCAATATTCAGGTGGCTTTGCCCTAGTGGCTACCACTAGTGACCACAATAAGTTTCAATTGGAGGGTTAGTGTTCAACTCTCAGCAAACGGATTTCCCAGTTGGGTGGCAGGTTTCAGATGTCTCCAAGTTTTATTTCTCCCCCACTGGCGATACTTTTACCAATTAAAAAGAACACTGGGCAAGTCATTGGAAAATTCAAAAGAAGGGCCAGCTCTATAAAAGGTACATTCTAACTGTATCAAGGATAAACATCAAAGGTTATGTTATATATTCTTAGTCATTTCTTATTTCCACTACAGGTTAAGACTACAGGAAGAACCAAAGATAAATTAAAGTTTAAAATTAATTAAGACAGTGAAGCTTTTATTACTCTGCATATCATCTAAAATTGAAACATCAGTTGGAAAGATGCCATTCTGCTTTGAAGTGAATAAAATTCAATCTCAGTTGGAATAAAAATAATGGTAGAACCTGTTCATTTGTTGGCTGAGTTGTGCACTTGAAAGAGAAAACTGAAGCTCAGACATTTACAATTTGTACAACAGTTTTACTAACTTGTCAAACGTAAGCAAAATCACTTTCCCTAGACTACAACATCCAAAATCTTCACAACCAAGAAATATCCAGACGTCTGAAAATACATACTAGGAAGATTCGGCTTCAAATCCACAGTCAACTGGACAGCAACTAATGAATTATCTTTATCTCTCGTCCCTAGTACTGCTCTTGAGTCTCCAACATTTCCAATCACAAGATCCTGCCCCTAAACAAGAGTAGTAAATTCCATGTTCACAGGCAGGTCGTAAGATGGGCAAAACAAGTGAACAACATGATAAAAAAACTGAACTAGAATTACCTGCTTTACCAAAGTAACAGCAGTGGTTCCACTACAGAAGCAATCAATAGTTGGATGCAATTTTAGTTCTTTATCCATTAGCCTGAAAGCTTTTAAGAAAGTCTGTTTCAAAGTCAAGTATATGTCCGGGAGCTTCTCATTTTCCTCATAATCTAAGGACTCGTCATCTAAGTTAATAGAAGCTGTTTCTTCAGAATTCATGCTTCCATTCAAGCTACTGTTGTCGTTCGGGCTACCATGATCATTTGTGTTTGTTCCCCACTGAGAGAAGATCTTAATTGGAAGAGCATCTCTCACCTTCTTTGCAACCATGTGACCAAACGGACCATGACCATCAAAAACCCCACAGAATATTGTGTCACTCCTAGTAGCAAAATTCTGGTAAAAAAAATAGTTTCCAACTATTGTAAGACATAAAATAGCTAATTGAAATATCACTTAGAGCTTCATGCTTAAGAAACAGAAGAGTAAAACAGATCAGATTGCTTCATATTTCATTCATTAATAAACACACACAATATACATAACAACAGAGAAGGCAGCTTCCGTCAAGTTGCGGCTCACACGACTTAGACCCTTTGCTCCTAAGCTACGGATTTTATCCCCCAAATGACTATGAGAAACATGAAGCAACTACAACTAGGAAATCAAACCACTGATAGAAACACGTCATATATAGAAAGGCATCTAAATCCGATTTTCTAGCATAAAAAATTATAAATCCAATTTTCTTAACAATTATATTACTCTTAAAGTAAATAGAACTAAAATGTCAACAATAATAAAGTTTCAAAAAATTATCAAAATAACAAGGATGAAAAAGAATTATGCAGTAGATATTGCATATGTGACCAAAGATTAAATATATGCTAAAATCAATACGTATCTTACCCATTAGAAACACATTCGATATACGCAAACAAAAAAACAACAATAAGAAAATATAACAAAAGTACAACTGACAAGCAAAAGGATCACAAGATGGATCCGAAGAATCAAAGCCAGGTCCAAAAGGTCCAACCTCCCAGACAAGCATGGCGTCCTGGTTGGTCCCTTTCTTCCCCTGCTGGGTGTACAAGCAGGCCACAGAACTGGACCCATTAGCAAACATCCGTCCGGGGACCCGGAGGAGCTCGTCGTCCCCAAAGCTGCCGGCTTTCGAAAGCGACCTCAAATCCACGGGACCCCGACCCGCCTCCCTCTGGCTCCCGGCTTCGCGCTTCTTCCTCCTCCCAGTGCTCCAGCGCCTGGAAAGCGCCCGCAGTGAGTCGGACCGCAGCAAGGCCCCGGGCCCGGCGGCAGGGGCCGGCCGGGACTGCGCCCCCGGGCGGTAGGCAGCGGAGTGGGAAGACATGCAAGTCCCCATGGATCCGATTGCAGAGCCAAACTGGGCGACTACGAGAGTCTTGATGATGAGGGGGGAGTCTGCTGCTGAGTTGTGGCGACTCTTTTTTGTGTGCTGCGGTGTTTTTGTTGCGTTCGGTGTTTGGTCGGGGGCTTAATTCACTTCAGCGATTTGCGAGTGAGGTAAAAAGACTTCGCCAGCCTTTTCAGGGCTAGAAATAAAGATAATGCAATCATTAAAGTCGATTTTCTTTTCACTTTTCCCTTCTGTTTATCTTTTAAAAAGTACGTTTTTTTGGTAGGAATTCTTATACCCCATTATATTGTGATCCCACCCTACTTATTTTCTCCCCACCTCTCATTGAAAGAGACTCCCACCCCATTTTTCTCTCTCTTTCTCCCTCGTGAGTCCAAAACATTTTTATCCACTTTAACTAAAAGCTTTATGTAAAGAATGCCTCAGAGCCCTTCATCATGAGATTAACAGTGCACACATTAAGACTCACATGTGTTTATTCCTACAGTGACTCATTCTCAAAAGAAAGCATAAAAAACTCTTCACATTCATCCATGGTCACTTTTCAGAAAATCTCTCCAGCAATTTGTAGAACCACTCTATTATCATAAAGTTTACAACTTTGTCTCAAATGCATCATACCCATTTGTGACTGTTTGAATTTAGAACAATACTTTTGCTTCCAAATGAGGAGCAACGAGAGAAATTGATGACTTCCACTTTGGTAAGACATGCTCCTAATATGCTATCTCGCCTCTCAAGAAAAGCTTCTCTTCTGATTTTGGCAAACTCGAAGAGTATCTTCCAAAACAACTTCACCAACGAAGCTCTTTTAAGGGCCAAAGTTGCAAACGACTTAAAAGGCTTGTTTAGTTGTTTTACTTGTGTAAATTGAGGGATTGGGTACTCATGATTTGGGAGAAAAATGTGGGCTTTTCGTGAAGCTAACAAAGAAGATGATCAAGGCAGACTGCACAACCGTGGCAAGAGGGGTGTATAGAGAGAGTTGAATAGGGTAGCTTGAGTAAATAAAAAAGTACATATTGTGGTATGTGGAGTGCGTTGATAAAAAAAAATGGTACGAAAATACATACCCTACATCTTTCATAGTTGTCATCTGCACAATGGGGCAACCATCGGATGAAGATCTTATGGGAGGTTGCCCCGCACCGCACCCGACTACCTCAACCCTAAGTTTTGATCAATTGGTGAACCTTCACCAGCGCAGCAGCGGTGAAAAGTTTATCCACCGTTAGGCCACCCAAAATTAATGGTTGTTAATTAGCCCAGTTGAGTATAGGGCTTGCTAAGCGGTAGTTTAAAAAAAAAAAAAATTTAGTTACATATACTCCAAAAAGGTAGTATTATTATTTTTCTCGCTTTACATATGTATAAATCACAAAAATATATAAAAAATTAAAATTTCATTTGAGACTCTTCGTATGCCTAAAATTTTTTTAAAGTACACGCACAAAGAAAGATAATAAACTAAAGTAAGTAGAAGAAAGATGATAATTTATTATGTATGGATGTTCAAAAATAAAGCTAAGAGTGGATGAGTAGTCAATTGTGCTACAATGATTGTAAAGTCAATTGTGTCTCTTTTATATAAATCTTATTTTTAGGTTAAGTTTTAGAAGTTATGACATTATGTTATCTCCTCTATCTTCAATTTCTGTTTCAAACTTTGGAATATATCTTGAGTATCTTAGTGTAATATTACGTAAAATTAATATATTTAGTTATGTTTATGTATTTTATTTAATTATATTTTTACGATGTATGTAAATTTCAAAATGCATCACATGTGTAGTGATATATGTATATACTAGATATGTCCCAAATTAATAGCTCCTTTTGGTTTTTAAAATAAACTAAAATTAGATCATTTAAAAAATCAAATTAAACTATTAATGTAGGAAAAAATAAAAATATTAGTATTTGTGTCTCTAAAAATTTAACTTTGAAAAACATATATCGAATGTAGAAACTATATTTTTATTACAATTTGATGAAGATATATATAATATATTATACATATATGATACATGGTATTAGTATATATGTGTAATTATGTGTCTTATATATGTCATCAATGCATAGTTAAATTTATAATTATATATATAATATATTACATATATTATTTATTTTATATATACATTATTTATATATAATTTTAAAATCATATTCGAACTCGAACCGAGTATTAGTCAAGTTCAAATTTCATTTAAACTAAGCCGAGTCAAGTAGGGGTATGCTTAAACTTGATTCAAGTTTGAGTTAAGCCCAGTTCAAATCAAGCTTAGCAAAACTTGGCTTAATCGACGAGCATTCTTGGCTTGTTAACAACCCTAAATACACATAAGAGCACTCAAATTTACCATAAAAAATAAATTTTGTATGAGACTTGTGAGCTAATACATGCACAGTCAATTCTACAACTCCTAAGCCCGGACCTCTTTTTTTTGTCTCCTATGTGTAAATAATTAACTACAATAATATATGTTTAATATGTACAACCAAACTCTTCAATGCTAATACGGTATATTTTGGTTTGACAACAATTAAAAACGACCACACCAGCATTAGATAGTTGTGTTGAAAAGAATAGGATAACAATTATTTTTCTAATTTAATTTATATTTATCATTTATTAATATATATACAGTCTATTATACTATTTATATTTAGTTAACTTCTATTTTTCGAGAATATCCAATAATTGGAATAGATTCAACCTTCAAATCAAACTTGAGCTGGGATCTATCAAAACTGTTGGTCTTGATGGGAATATGAGGGTTTGTCCTACATAGGGCAAAGGTTTGGCGGGGCCCTTCATAAATTATTGAAAAGTGTAGCCAGTGGGCAATTGGGTAATATTGTAATAAGGGAGCCTTGGGCAATCTTTGTAGTTGAAATTGAGACTTTGGCATGGCTTTGTAGGCAATTTGCCATTGTTTCATCCCTAATTACAGGGGCAGGATCACGCCAAGCACGCGTTTCATTATTCTCGCCAATCAAAATTGGGCCGGAAAACCCCTTTTGTTACTTCTGATTCTCTACAGTATGCAGCAACCAATTGCTTCTCCTCGTTTAAAACGTGACTTGTTCATAATTAACCAAATCCTCTCATACTTTTGGTGATTATCCTTGTTCGGTTGGGTGATCCATTTTTGTTAATTGTGATTACCTCACAATATTAATGGGGAAAATGAAATTTTTTGGTGGGGCTAGATATCTTTAAGTGCATTTAGGACAAAATATGAATAAAAAGAATAGTACTGTACATTGGCATAAATGTTTGTGGTCACAGGGTAGACGTGCTGACAGGTCTACCAAACCAAAAAATTGCATTTATTATCGTCATGGTAAGCTACTGCAAACACCGGCCAAGGGATTAAACAATCCTTGAAGTAAATGCCAGTCAATAATGTTGAATTCTCTACTACTAGGAAAGATGTTTTAATATTCATTGGCGTTGATATTCTATCGGAGCCACTTTAAATTTAATTGTAATTAGATTTTACTGGCTTTTAGCCACTGTTTGGGTGTTAAAATTTTTAAAAACATAAATAAATTTTTAAAATTTTAATTTTAATAATTCCTGCCCTATAAGAATTAAAGTTGGTAATTAAATTTTTTAGAATAAATATAAATATTATGTCAAATTTATTTTAAAATTTTAAATTAATATAACTTTATCTCTTAAACTTAGATATACACATTTTTTATTATATTGGATTCCAAAATTTAAGCCTATTAAAAAAGATCTTACATGGGTAAGTAACATTAAATTTCTTAAATAGGCCTTATTTACATGACACATTTTTTGAGGTCCAAATCAATATGAGAGATAAGAGTTAAAAAATAGTAAAATCTATAATTATGAAATAGGGTATGAGAGCCGAAATTAATGAAATCACATGGCGAGAGATTCCGGCTGTAAACGACTTAGAATCAACTTCTTTCAGGCGAAAACCTTCTCTACCCAACCAAGAATTTGATAATTTCGGCCAAAATTAAGACGAAATTGATAAAATCTTACACAAATTCCACATCCAAAGAGTATTTTAATCTTTTCATAATTTACTTCTTTTGTACACTTGTTCCTCTTCTTCACCCCCCCAGGGAATAAAAAATCAAACCTACCATTCTTTTCATCAGAAGCGTTTTTAATATTCTACTCCAACAATGAGCCCAACATAAGGAACGGGTGAGAACTTTTCATTTATGAGATCGATGACACTGTAACGCCCGAAATTTTCATACATTTTCCATAAAATTTACGAAAATTTTTTTATTTTTAAATCGGAGTAAAACTGAAGAAATCAAAACCCGTATAAACAGTTTATAATTTAAAACATCATACGGTTAAACATCGTATCGCCAAATCAAATCTCCTTAGGTGCTACTCGAAAACAAACGTACGACTAAATTACCATGATCATGGATTTTCAAATACAAATAACTCCCAGGCGTCCCCGAGTACAAGTCCCATAAACAGTTCATTGTCTGATCCAAATTAAAAGTCCAGAAGATATAGACACTTAAATCTCATCTCACCCAATACATCAGATCGTGGCACCAAATAAACTCTCATTAAGTCAAGTACACCCGAGTCAAAGGCGAAATGATCCCCCGCAGAAACGAGCATCCAACTCCAGGAGCTCTCCAACACAACCTGCAAAAGCCTCCCAAACAACGGGGCTAAAAAATAGTAGGGTGAGTATTTTCATACTCAGTAGGAAAATACCCAGTAGGGGAAATCCCAAACGGTGAACTCAATAAGTTCATAAAATACATGTGTTCATGCAACTCAAACATGAAGCAGATAACATATAACAATCATATACATATGTATATAATCACGCATAGCACACCATCTAACCAAACTTACACAAACACCCTTCAACAGGGTCTAACAAACATACTCGTACCATTGTACGCTAACTCATACAACTTACACGTACTTGTACGACCTTACTCGTACAATCTTACACTTACTCGTACGACCTTGCTCGTACAGTCTTACACTTACTCGTACGACCTTACTCGTACAGTCTTACACTTACTGTCGTGCTCATACTCACTCTTACAGTCGTGCTCACCTCATAATCATACGCTTACTCAGAAACATACATACTCATACTCATACTCTTACTCATATTCATACTTATACGATTGTACTCATACTATCGACCACTGAAGCTCATTACAACTAATAAGCTCCAGCATCGAAAAGGAAAAGAATGCCACTGGGGCATCACCTTAACCTCCGGGGAGTGACTAGATGCCATGGACTTTTCCGAAGGTAAGGCACACCTATGCTCATGGGGCACAGGATTAAACAGGTAAGAGTAGATCCATGATACTACTTACCTGAGCGCGCAAACATACACCCACATAAGGGGTCATATAATTGCCCACACATAAGGGGTCTTATAGTGCCATACAATTGCCCACCATAATGGGTCTTATAGTGCTAGTGCCACTCTTGGGTAGAAACATACAATGCCTCTTGGGCGGAATCATACAATGTCACTCTTGAGCAGAACATACAGTGCCATCTATAGGCAGAAACATACAGAGCCCACGAAGGGCGGAAACTTACAGCGCTCTCAACAGAGCATCAAACGTCTGGGCTTAATACAGCACACAGACTAAAACAAAGCATACATCACTCTCAACAGAGCATCAGACGTCTGGTGCTCTATATAGCACACAGACAAAATCCCGCAGGATAACCACCATGGCAAGACACAAGAAGTGCTTAGCTGACTCATTATCGGCTAGCTCAAACACGGAACTTAATCCGTCGAACCCTTAGGTCTCAAACTCACAACACTATCATTAGCTTTCTTATAATTTAAGTTTGAATTATGTAAATTATGCGGTACAATTATGCCACACAAACTCACCATCCTCGACTGATCAAACCGAAGCTGAGCCCGATCGAAACCCTAGCTCGTCGGGGCAGCAGACTTCACTTACCCGTCCAAGTCACAACATGGCTCACCGCACACAGATCCTTACGTAATCATACATCCTCTGACACCCACCTTACGATCAGACATCTTACTTACATCGTCAAACTGAGCTCCTCAAAGCAAATCCTCGTTACCATTCTCTTACTTAATACCTCACATATTATACTTACTTTTCACTTCATAATTTGTACGTTATGCTTATACAATTATGCACGCTCTTACTGTCTAATAAACTCTCATAAGGCTCCAAGCCTAAGTCCACTTACTTACCGAACTCCTAACATACGCTCCAAACCGATCCGCTCCATTCCTTGCCTGTCACACTTACGTCCACCGTCTTTTGTCACACGCTTACACATCTACATCAAACTTTGTACCAAACCCTTACCACTCTTACCGTCCATCGCCCATAACTCTGCCCATACAGCCCACATACGTAACTTACTCACAATTGCTAGCCGTCACTAGCACGTACATAATACGCATCCATAGTGTACTAACCTAATCGCTAGCCAACACTAGCACATACATATTCCACATCCATAAAACATACATACAACTCATACATATCAATCATACTTACAGCTCATATGCATGTCATATGTATCTAAACATACCATATAATCATGCTTATATGCACATCATGCAATTCCTAGCATGCTACTACTCATTCAAGCATGTTATCATGAAATTACGAGTTCGAAGCTCCCCTAACTCGTAATCATGACGTTTGATGGCGAGCACACGACGGTGGTAGCATCGATGGCGGAGTTGGCGGTCAAAACCATTGCCTAGCTGAGAGAGCTGCTGTCCCGAGGGTGTAAGAAACGCTGGAAGCACTCACGGCCAAACAGGGGTGACACATGTCAATGCGGAAAATCCGCGATCCACGGCTGCACACTAGAGGTGGCCGGGAGAAAGGTCGTGCCAATGAGTGGCAGGTGCGACCGAAAGGCTAGGTGTACTCACTAAAATTTGGTCGGCGGTTGAACCATACTCAACCGGTTACAAAACATCGAAATCGGCCGTGGACAGCACCCAACGGCGTCGATTTTGTGTTTACCAGGGCCCACATAAGGGCGGAGAGTGTGGGGCGACACTCAAGGATGGAGGAGAGGTGGTGGAGTACTCCGATGTCAACTCCAGATGATGGCGGAGCCATCTGACGGTCGGGCGACACCAAAGCAGCACCAATACCCTAACCCGCACGTGTGGCTACTTGCACACGCGGCCAAAGGGAGTGGGAGAGGGCTAGACGGTGTCGGCCCAAAGCTCGGAAGGGCAGTAGGGTCATGCCCAAGGGTGGTGACCAACAAAGATGGCCTTTGCCTTTACCGTTGCCGTGCCGAGGTAGGCTGACTAGAGGCCAATCGGCAACCGGCGAGGGTAGAACAGTTGAGGGCAACACGTGGCGCTCTCTATAGAGCGGACCAACACATAATCAGCAGAAGGAAACTTGGCCCATGTTGAAAGAAGAGGGGCGGTGCCGCACTAGGGCAGCCAGCCATCTCCAGGCTGATACCCGCCACACTAAGGTGGTCCAGAGGGTGTTCAGCATCCAACGATGCTCAGTGGCCCAAAACGGGTGAAAAACCCTAGGGCACAAAGGAGCAGGGGTTACTTGGCGGCTCTGGCCGACTCCATCATGGCCCTAGCGGCCAGGAGGAGCTATCTCCGGCCAAAGTCAGCGGCGACACGCCGGACTATTAGCACAGTGAGGAGCAAAGGCTCGGTTTCTGTGGACGAGCACATCAACCGGCGGGCAACAAATCTCGTTCCAGTGGAACGGAGGGGACGAAGGCTAAACCGGGCTGAGTGGGGTGGTCCACCGCCTTCGCCAGACTCAGCTAGGGCCGGACGGAGGTCCTGTCGGCCATGGATGGCCGCTGGCGGCCACTGTTTACCCAAAATAGTGCACCGGCGAAACAAGGCAGAGAGGGGGAAAAACGAGTGGGTGGCGGAGGGGACCAAGTGGGGCCGGGAGGGGTGTCGTCCCGCCATCGCCGGCCCAAGACGGGCTAGACAGAGGTTTGATCGGTGGTGGATCGCCGCCGCCGGTCTCTGTTTCACCAAAACAGAGCATCGGCGGATAGACAGGGCAGAGGTGGAAACGGGGACAGGGCGGCGGAACGGAGGCCCTGGAGCCGGGAGGAGTGGCCTCCCGCCGTCGCCGGCCCAAGGCGGGGCCATAGCCGGCCGGCCAGGCCTTGCCGGCCTATGGCGGCGGCGGAACAACACAATACAGAGAGGGAGAGGGCTCACAGAGGGAGGAGGCGGCCGGGGCGGAGCCGGTGGAGGCGGCCCTGCGGCCCACCGGTTGCCGGCGGCAGCTGGAGCAGAGAGAAGTCGGAGAGGGGGGCGGGGGTCATCTTCTGGAGGATTCCGGACTGGGCTCGGCCGAACCCGAGCCCGATCCTTTCCTTTTTTACCTTTTTTTTTCCTCTTTTCTTCTCCTTTTTCTCTGCACTTTCATTCTTTATCGATTTTTCGCGCCAGAACACGCATCGAGGCCCATGGCCTACGACGAACCCCACACCCGACTCTACGGGTACAAATACAGAGACCAAATACACCGAAACGTCACATTTTCTAGCTGAAAATTATTAAAAAAATACCAAAAATCGTAATAAAAATCCGAGATGTTACAGACACACACATTAATACTAATACCACTAAGTAGCATATACAATGTCAATCTCAAATATTAACAGTTTCATATGTTCTTTAGGCTCATTTTTATAGTGGAGCATAGAAAATGATTTCCTCTTCATCCCACAATAATAGCTCTATTTAGTTTTTAATTAATTTATTAAAAAAATTAAATAAAACTATTAATATGAGAGAGTTCATAATAAAATAAAGAAAATTATTTACATTGCCATGTCATTTTCAAGAAAGCTACAAGAGCATGGGTACCATCCTACCCAACTTCGTGCAGCGCTGTTTTTGTTTGAAATTTTAATAATTTTCTATTTACAGTGCAATAGGCTAGTATTGTCTGAAAGTAGTTATAAATTACCTAATTACTTCTTCAAGGTCTTCATATATTTTAATCTACAGTCAAAAGATGAAATAATATATGACTCTCTTTGTCCCAAATTACTAATTATATTTATTTTTTTAAAATAAACTAATATTATTTTATTTTAAAAAACTAAATATCTTACTATTAATAGCTCTATTTTATTTTATATTAACATTTTTATTTTATATTGAGTGGTTTGGTATTTAAAAAAGAGTATTATAAACTTTTTTTTTTCTTAGATGTAAGTTTCACCAATAAGAATTATTATTTTTTAATATAATAATTAATATAAAATAGAGGGAGCAATATTAATTGGAGTTGAAATACTATCAGAGCTACTTTAAATTTGATTGTGATTAGGTTTTATTAGCTTTTAATATTTTCATCGTTGACTTAATTGGTACTGCTTGTTCATATTTTCGCTCTTCAATTATAGTCCCACATTAATGTTATCAATAAAATAAAAAAATAAAAATTATTTACACGGATGTGTCCTTTTCTAGAAGGCTACAGCAGCATGGGTACCATCATGCCCAACTTTGTGCAGCGTCCCAGTGATGTTGTTTTCATTTATATTTTTTAATAATATTCTATTTATAGTAAAATAGACTAATAATCCCCAAAAGTAAATATAAATTGCCCGATGACTTATGCAAAGTCTTCATATATTTTTAATATGCAGTTAAAGAGCGGAATAATATATTACTATTATTTTGTATGCAATAGCCCTTTTATGTACCAAATTTTTGTAAGATTTCACTCTAATTCCAACTTGAATTATCAAAATTATGTTTGAGTTTAAAGGTGGGTGGAATTAAAAATTTAGTCCCAAAGTTGATTCTAAGTCGTTTCGAGTCAGAATCGGCCAGAATCATCAAATCACCTCATGAGGTGATTTCGACTATTCCGATTCCCAACCCTCATTTTAAAAATTACAGATTCTGTTATTTTTTAATGGTTACTTTTCATATTGATTTAAGCCTCGAGAAACGTATCATATAAGTGGGATCTACTTTCAAAATTCGAAATTATCTACCTTTGTAGGATATTATTTAAAAAATTCAATACCCAAACCACCCCTTAATAACCATAATAACTTACATTTTGTTCTCGCTCTAAAATCAATAAGACAGCCAGAAACACGAATTTTTCTAAATGAAGGCAATATAATACAATACAAACTCATATCAAAAGAACAACAATAATACCAAGGACCTTTCCTTAATGGTAAGTACTTAATATTAAGAGCATATCGTACATCCATTGCGCAACTCCAAAGTCCATTCTTATAAGCAAATTATGGAAAGCCAAATGTCGATTTGATAATTGGAGACAAAGAGGATGCATATGTTAGCGTATATTAGTATCAGTCTAACATGCACTAGGGTGTGTTTTGTTAATTTTAAATATCAAAGGCTCCCATGCCTAACTTACACTAGGCTCATTGTCAATGAAGAACATGAAAAAAATTTCTCACCAAAGGGAAGAGTTTTTTATGAGGGCAATAAGTCTAGCGTAAGCTATACATAGGAGCCCTTCATCCACGAGATCAACGATGTACATGTTAGCACATATTAGAGCACTCTAGTCTTAGTATCGCTAGTACATGCGTCATTGATCTTAAATATTAAGAATTCTTATGTGTGGCTTATGCTAGGCTCATTCTCAATGAACATAAAAATTAGTCAATAATGAAATATTATATGTCATTGTGAAAAATAGAAGTAGGTGTAGAAATTGGAGAAAGAACAGTCAGAGGATGGGTGGGGAGGAGAAGGGATGGGGGAGAAAAGGGAAAAAGGGTAAAGACTAAAGAGGGTCGCATGTGAGATAGAAATGGAGCCCACCAGTGGGAGACAATGGTGAGAACGTTATGAGAGAAAGGGTAACGATCACATGAGGAGGAGCCACTGCGTGGTGAACATCACACCTATGTAAGGCAGCGACATCCATCTACAGATCAAGCACAAATCCTCCTTGCATGTTAGGAAATGCAAGAACCCATGTGCCGCTTTTCTAGGGGTGGAAACCCTAGCAAACTGTTACTCAGGGATAATATATTATTTTAAAAAGAATATGAGTTAGGACTTATGCGGGTTAGCATAAGCCTAAGTATCACAAATTGTTAAATTGAGGGGGCAAACTAATTTGCCCCTTGAGCAATGTTTAATATGTTCGGACCATGGTATGGGCTCGGGCCCAGTTCGGTTCAACTAAGTTGCGGTCCAAGTGAACCAGTACGAGCCACGGGGTCCAACTGGTTGGGTTTACTGTGAGCCTAAGCTCATCTAAACAAAACTCTTATTAAAAAATATTTTTATATTACAAATATCTTAAAAAAGGATAAAGAATAAAATTTACCTATCTAAGTCCTTGCTTTAAGCCCAACTAAATATGAAGAGACCTATACACATGAACATATTTGCAAAAGAGAATGTAAACTTTAAAAAATAAGAAAAGTACTATAAGACCAACACAAATTATCTTAATTTATTTTATTAGTTAAACTTAAACACGAGAAAAGAGTTTTTAATGCAAGCTCAGTATAAGAAACACATAAAGATTTATGACACACACTAATATATGTTAGGTATATTAATATATACTCCGTGGATCTTAAAAACAAATAATCTTCAAACATTTTCATATGTTGGGCTTATGTTAGACATATCCATCTCATTATTTAATGAAAAAGGAATGCAAAAGTAGCGCCAGGCTACAGGTAGGAAATCAACCAGACAAAAGAGAAACAACCATCAAATCCATAAAGATCACATCAAGCACACCCAAAGACTCCACAGGCCAAAAAGGAAACGATTCTTTGCCATATAAGTAGATGATCATAGAAGATGAACAAGAGTCCATTTAGGAAAAGGCGTTCGAAAAGGCAAGAGTTCATTTAGGAAAAGGTATTTGGAAAGCCATGAGCGATCATGACAAATTAAAAGCCACACATTCAGACATTGACAATCCAATGCGACAATATCAATTAATAGGCAACATGGAATTCCAAGAGATGCACACGCAACCATGCATGAAATCCACACAGAAACCTACCGGGAAAAAACCAAGAAAAAACCTTCTAGTGGCGAATGGGCCGTCAGATCTGGCTAGTCCTTCTCAAAAAACAAACTGAGATCAACATTTAGTGGTCACTAATTGGACAAATGGAGAACACATTGACTGATCCAAGCGCCACCCTAAATTAAGGGTCTTTAAACGCATCGACTAATTACTAGACCAATGATTAGTTTCTTTAATTAATTAAGTATTTTGCCAAGTATACCCTGGCAAATGATACAAATTTACAAAAAAAATAGAATGAATCTTAAAGGTATAGAGGATATAATTGGGAGAGTGGCCAAAGTGTCGCATACATGTTAAAAAATGATAGAAATTGGCAGCGTTATCCCCAAATAATCATCTTAATCCTACCCCTAAGGTACTACTAATCAAGTAATTCTACAGGGTGGTAGTTTGTCTTTTGCTTGTTGAAAAGTCAAACTTGACCCGTTATTGTTTATACTGTAAAGAAGTATTCCATCCATCCTATATTAATAACTATATTTAATTTTTTAAAATAAACTAATTTTAGTTTATTTTAAAAAACCAAAAGTAGCCTTTGGTTGTTCATGTCCTAAATTCCTAATACGAACTTGCAACCTCTTGGCTTTTCATTTCCAACCATATAATCCACCTCCTAAAATGAATCTAAAATAAGTATTTCCTCTTTCTTAAATTAATAGCCTAATTTAATTTTTTTAAGTAAGTTAACTTTAGTTCAATTTTAAAAAGTAAATAGAACTATTAATGTAGGACGGAAGGAGTATATATAATGCATTCTTTGGTGGCATTATCCCCATGTAATCATCTTAATCCCATCCCTAATGTACTACTAACTAATCATATAGTTAAAAATTTTAAATGGTGACAATTTGTCTTTTGTCCATTGGAAAGTCAAACTCAACTATAAAAACAATTTTGAAACACTAATTGAAACTATTAATGTGGGACGGAAGGAGTATTTTATTTAATATGAACCCAAAATGAATGCTTTTTGGTAGCTTTATCCCCACATAATCATCTTAATCCCCCCTAATGTACTACTAATTATCCATAGACACTTTCTTTTTTCCATGTTTGTAGGCTGCAGATAAAACTTTCCTTTACCTTGAGGATGCTTCTCACACTGTGTGGCCTTTTGGTGGAGGACAAAGCCTTTGCTACTCTAGGCCACTTCTCTCGTTATGACCCGATAATGGAGGGTAGAACCCCCTCTTACTCTATGCCACTTTTCTTTCTTCAGTGCTTAAGGGCGACGGGCAGAGCCTCTTCTTGCCTCGGGGTGTTTCCCCCTTATATGGTCACCAAATGAAAGAATTGGACTCCTCCATTGTGTATAACATGTTTGATTTAGTTAAGAACGCCTCTTGAATGGACTAAATCGGACTCACAATGGTAAGAAATATAGAAAACAGAGTTCTCAGTTCAAAATGATCGCAAATGAGTATTTATAACCCTGAGCCGCGCCGAAATAACAATGTTGCACTGCCAAAAATAGAGGCACCTTCCGTAACATGGGTTGCATCCGCGTGCCGCACCAGTGCGTAATGTACGCGCAACTTTTTTTTAAATCTTATCTTCAAATGTGCGTATCTTTCTACCTTGGACTCAGATTCATGCATTCTTGGTACCGTTGGACTCGTATCGACGAAACCTTTGATACTAGACCACTTAAATTAGTTTATCTCGATCTTTTCAAGTGAGTCCCGCCCAAAATGTACTCTTCTCAAGGTCATAACTTTCGCTCCTAACCTCTATTTTGTGCGTTCTTCGATTTGTTACGCTCATTTTTTCGAGATCTACTCATGTACGGAGGTTTCAACCTCTAAGACTTACCCAAAAATTATCTAATTACCCCTAACCCCTTAGGTTAAACGTAATCAATCGGAAAAGCGGGCTATTACAAAACTACTAGGCATTACCTCTCCCTCACCAAGATTTGGTTCCAACATGTTGTGATCATCAGCTGTCTCCCACTTTGTGTCGGCTTCAATGTCAATATTACTGGGTACCTCACTGTGTCTTCTATAAAATTTCTATAGCCAATGAAATGTTATACAATATGCGACATAGATTTGTTGAATTGAAAACTCCCGGTTCTCCCAATCTGCAATGAATACAAATCAATATACGATATAACTCAACATCGTGTATTTAGTTACACCCTTACAAATTTTATCATTTTATTCTATGACTAATAAGAATTTGTGAGATATCACTTTTTTATTTTACATCATTAGTTATATGATATTATAAATATTGTATTTTTGTTGAACATGATATTCTTTTTTTTGAACACAATATTATAAATGTCATGTATTTGAGTACATGATAAAGTAGCGATAAAGTATAATGTCAAAATTTTATTGTTACCTGAATGTTTTACAAGTGAATTGTGTATTATTGACTCTCATATGTAATCCTTCATTCAAGCTAGGGCAACCCGATATCATCGGTGGTTTATCTTTATTCACAATCTGGTTCTTTTCTACTTATGGTGATTTTTCACCGTTGTCAAACATTTTCATCTCTACATAAAATAATAACACTTCTTTATTTGCATTCTTATGAATGGAAAACGCTAATTGCATGTCTTCATTGTCTTCTAATTCATACAAAATAGATAATTGCAAAGATGAAATTAAATACTTCAAAATCACATTGCCACTGACTGCAAGTCTTTCTTTGACTTGACATTCAGCTTACCGAAACTCACTGAGGGATCAATATTCATCAACCGCACTTTTTCACATACACACACACACACACACACACACACACACATATATATATATGCCATCATTGCCTACCTCTTTGTTGTTATAGATAAAAACATTAATCATCTCTATTATGCTGGTTAAAGGTGATTGAATTGGCCAGAACAAAACCTTTTTTACTTAGAACAACTTTATTAATAGAAAAAATGAGTTTTTATTGTCTCCGGCGATTCGCCGGTCATCTCCTACCGGTAAACTCCGTTGTACCGATGATCATTTCCCCCTGCTGTAACTGTGTCATACTGTTTATTTATTGAGGATTTATATGGATAGTAGATTTATTTAAAATTTAAGGGTATTTTCATCCTAAAGTAATATGACATTTAATATAAAAAAGCAAAGAATATAAAATTTTGGCTTCTTCCGCTGGGTAATACGGAAAATATTCTTAAAAAAATAGTGATACTTGAGATGCGTGTATCTCAGTTTCAAATTCTGAAAGGTACCGACTTTAGAGACATATTTTATGCTTTAGTCCTTGTATTAATCGAAAGTATTAAATTAATCAAGAGTGCCGCTAATGTCTTTGATGGCCTTTCCACGTGCTTCAGCCTTCAACAACTAGCACTAATTAATTAATACCTGTTCAGCTTATCCTCCTTTTTATCCATCCAACTACTTATTAATAGTAATAAATTGGGTCTGTTTATTTAAGGACCTTTGACATCTGCTGCTACCAATAACCCCGTTTCACATCTGATTCCCAAAGGGGATGGGAAAACAATAACTAAAAATGACACTTTGATGTTCCTAGCCAGCCAATTAACTTATGAACTTTTTATTTTTCGCACTAATCAATTGAGGAACTTGCCAATAATGAGAATGGGTATAGGCTATAGTTTGGGTAACGGTTCCAATCGCCGCCAACCTCTGCACATGGCTTGAATCGATGTCACAGTCAGAGAGGGTCCAATTGGGTTCCTAGAATAGGACCAGTGCAGGCGTAACTCTTTGCAGGATTGAACTTCCTTGTGAATGATTATGCTCAACCCTACATCAGAATATGTACGCTACATCTTTATAATCGAACTTGTTAGATGGTTGCAGCCTGGGTCCGGCAATATACAGGGAGGATGATTGACTGCTTGGGCTGAAGTAGCATTCCCCGGTGCTGCAAGCAACAGCCCATGATACCTAAACTTGGTTGGTCGCTAGAGATTGATTATTCAGCACTCGAACTCCGGAGTTGAATATCACTATCCTTCTTAAACGACCAGGGGCCTGAATTAATTCGCGGCTCACAGCATGAATGCCATTCGTAAGACATACATCCATGACAAAAATGTTTAATGACATTAATTAGTAGGAATTGAGTCGAACAAGACTTTCCATGCTGCAATTACAGGAAAAGCTTGCAAGTTTGTATCTGTATAATTTGAGTTTGGGAGGAAGAGAAAAAACTGTGTCTACATCAGACTTCCAAGAGAAATATCTGGGTAACTAATAGCTGTTTCCAATTGATGAGTTAGATGCCTCAAGACACTGTATATGTCAATGCACCTCGAGTGATATTTATCACCAATTAAGAACAAGTGAACCTTGTTATCAACCTCAATCCAGCTGCTCCCTGCTGTCTTGCTTACTTTTTTTCCTCTCATCAAGCTCCTGACTTTGGTTACATCTGACCACATACCTGCCCGAGCATAAATGTTAGACAAGAGCACATAGTTGCCTGGGTTGTGCGGCTCGATCACAAAGAGCTTCTGTGCTGCAATTTCACCAACCTGAATATTACAATGAGTTCTACAAGCATTAAGTAGTGCTCCCCATACACCTGCATGAGGCTCAACTCTCATTGTTTTCACCAATTGGTAGGCCTCCTCCACAAGCCCAGCACGGCCAAGAAGATCAACCATGCAGGCACAGTGATCAACCGTAGGCTCCATAGAGAATTCATGAATCATGGAAATGAAGTAGTTCTGCCCAACTTCTACCAAACCGGCATGGCTGGTTGCTGTTAGAACGCCCAAAAATGTGATTTTGTCAGGCTTGAACCCACCTGTAACCAACTCTTCAAAAAGCTTAAAGGCTTTTTCTCCGTCCCCATGGTGGGCAAAATTCATGATCATCACATTATAGGAGACTATATCCTTGGTGGGCATCTCACAAAATACCTTATAAGCCATGCCCAATTCTCCACATTTTGCATACATATCTAATAAAGAGTTATACACATGAATGTCCTTGATCAGCTTATTTTTCTTCAAGTATTCATGCAGTGTTTTACCCCTTTCCAGAGCTCCCAACTGCCCACAAACTGTGAACACAACAGCCATGGTGACCTCATCAGGCCTCACATATTCTTGTTGCATCTCATCAAACAGCCTCAAGGCTTCATCCCATTGCCCACTGTGCGAGTAACCCGTGATCAAGGCATTCCAGGAAGCAACGCCTCTATCAGACATCAGATTAAAAAGATCTTGTGCGGCGCGCATGTTCCCCCCGTTAGCATAGCCAGAGATCATGGCTGTCCACGATATTGAATCCCGCTCATGCATCCCGTCAAAAACCTGGTGGGCAAGTCCAAGCATCCCAGCCTTACTGTAGCACGCAATCATGGCATTACACGCCACAACATTTGGTTCAGATATCATCTCAAACAGATGGGTCGCAGCTTCAATGCAGCCAAATTTAGCATACATGTCAATCAAAGTAGTTCGAACATAAGTAGAAGCGGCCAGACCCAGTACATTAGCTTGCGCATGAATTTGGCGCCCTTCTCTTATTGCCAACAAAAACGAACAGGCTTTGAGAACGGACGAGAGCGTGAAGCTGTTGGGCGCTTTCCCACATTTGTGCATCCTGGCATAGATCAGAACGGCTTCCACCGTGTCGGGAGTCTGAAACTGGGCGTAAACAGAAATTATGGCTGTCCATAAGAACAAGTTCGCCGAGTGGGCTAAACTGTCGAACACCTCGCGAGCGTAAGTAATGTGACCCAGCAACTTACTGGCGGAGACGAGCTTAACGGCTAGATAGTTATCAGAGTGGAGGCCAGTGGCTACGATCTGAGCGTGGCTCTGCTTCAGAGATTTCAAGCAAGTGCAATTCCTGAGGTTGCCGGCAATGGTCTTCTTCAATACTTGTGCCGAAGTTCCCTGCATGTAAAGCGGACTGGCCTTTCCTCTCGATAGAATTAGCCCGGAAGAACGAAACGGCACGGCGAGGCGAGTGCATTTTTGCCTACTTGTTGTCTAAATGAGGCCCATGGCTCATAAAAAAGTTAAGGCCCAACTACTGTGGGCCTTTTGAAGTTGGACCTATTAAACAAAAAAATTGGAAGCTGTCCAGGAGAATTATCTCAACAACTTAATTAGATGTTGTTCTCGTAGAATACAACAATGAGAATTTTCTTCCATTTTAAAAGTATTTTTTTGCTACAATATTATTATATATTCCTTCCATCCTAAATTAATAGTTTCTTTTAGAAAAAAAATCTATATTAATGGCTTTATTTTGTTTAATTTAAGTGGTTAGGTATTTAAAAAAAATTATCATAAACTTATTTTCTCTTCTCTTAAATGTAAATTTTACAGTTCAATAAAAATTATTAATTTTCTAAATATAATGAGAGAATATTTTTTAAAATTTTTACTACATAGAGCCTGCAATCCACTTAGTGAAGCGTCTTTTCTTTTTCCTTCCTGTTTGAGTGGGCTCATAACAAAAATGGGTTTAAAAGTACGCACCCTTGGAATAGGCCTACAGGCCTCCATTTCTAAGCAAATGCTAGTAACACTTATCTACCATTTATACACAGAGAGCAGACTTATACAAACTGATAGAGGATCTTTCTAGAGAATGTCACATGAGGATATGTTAGTGGATTTCTATAAGAATTGGTCACAAAATGTCCCCGGTGACCTTTCATCTTGACATTTGATAAGCCTAAAGTAGCTTGGTATTTTAAAGAAGAGGATTTGCCTGAAGTAGATTTCATGTATAGGCTAATGGTGTAGATTTGGAATAATCCTCGAATTAGATTTGTACACATGTCAACTACCACACACGTGGCAATAAAAAGACTTAAATACTCCCTCCCCTTCTTCAATCTGATGAATGTTTCTAAATACCTTCTTTCCTTTTCTAGCTTTGTCTCATCTGCCTCCGACCCTTCTCTACCTCGACCTCCTCCTTATCATCTTCGTCCTCTGTGTCCCCTTCCTCCTCTTCCTTTCTAAAATTTGTCAAAATTGGTCACAAACTAGCTATGAAGCTATTAAATATTTTTTTCATAAGCTCCAATCCTAAAAAATAAATCCATAAACAACTTTAACATGCTTAAAAATGTGTTTTATTTTTATTTAATTTTATGGTCTCAAATTGCCAAATTGGGTTGAAAACTAGATTGCCAAACAGTCAGTTTCCAAACTGCCACAATCTTCTATCGTAGACTACCAATGTCAGAGATCGGCACTACAAAATAAGGTGGTTGATGGCTTTAAAAATTGGGAGGTTGGCAATTTTACCAAATTTGCATTGAAAATTAAAAGTTTGGCAACTAAGAGCTTATAATCAGGTAACAATAATACTTATTCTTCATTTTAAGCAAATGAATGTGATTATGGTTTTTATAGGATTGGAGCTTATAAAGAAAAGAAAAAAGACTCTGTAGTTAGTTCGCGGTTAAACCTGCTAAATTACAAGAAGGAGGAAGAAGAGGAGAGGGAAGAAAAAGCAGAGAATGAGGCGATGAAGGAGGAGGAGAAAAATAAAAGAGGTTAATGAGGAGGAGGGGAGGCGATAGAGGAGGATGAGAAGGGGGAGAGTAGGGGGAGGTGCAGTTGGAGACACAGTGGAGTTGTAGTAAGAGGCATCTTGGGGAAGTGGGAAGGGAATAAGAGTGAGAAAAGTGGGAGAGGATTACTCAAAACTTGTAGGCATGTTTGTGCTTACATTTGATACCTGTTTTGCACAAAGAAAAATATTTTTATGACCACCTTATGACCCATGTGATGGGGAGAACCACGTGAACTGTTGGATTTGGTCCCAAGTTTTTCTTTCTCTCGCCAGTGCCTTGATGATGTAGGAGCCTCTGGTCACTAAACCTCATAAAAATTAGTCAAGCTAGCTAAGTCCTTCGGCAAATCCTCTTTCAAGAATGATTATATATGTGACAATTTTATCCTCATGTTTTACCTTTCGCACATCAACGAATGTGAATGTCCAATATCATATGGATTGCCATAGGATGACTCTAGGATCTTTGTTATTTTAATAGCCGCATGTACAAAGTGAAATCGTGCATTCATTACTGACAGCTCTTGTTACAGTAATTCTAACAACAAGCTTGCTCTAGGATGAAGATCGGCATCTTTGATTGTCATATTTAACTGCTCAAACCCATAAACCCTTCTCGGGAAGTTGGAAATCAGTCGATAACTTCCTATTCCAGGCAAGTTCAAGGAGTCGATAAATCTGTATATGGAATGTATCTTGTCAGAAGAATCGAAGCTCTTCTCTCTCCTTTCTCCATTCGGGAAACGTATCTGTATCTGCAAATCATGGTTCAAGGTTTCAACATATAGCAGTAGTAAAGCACTCTTCAACAAAGTTAAAGTGGATTATTTGTCTTTACCAGAGTGACTGACGAGTTCTTTCCAGCAGTAACATCTGCAGCTGCCCGACGTTGAGATTCCCGCTGAGAATCTTTTGGTTTGGCTCCTGATTGTTTCGTTGCTTGTGTCGCCTGTGAAGTCTTCTTTGCGTTCTCATGGTTCCAGCTTTTACTTGCAACTGGTCTTTCAGTCGGCCCATCTCCTTCTATCGTCAGATTTCGGATTCTCTCCCTTTCCTGCACCACAGCAAATTCATTGTTAGTTTGTTATTTGTGCCTATTCACACCAATTTTGTCTTTGGGCATTAGATGCACTCCTTATCCATTTGAAGAGCTGCATTATATGCGGCATCTTGCTCCTTTCGCAGCTGCCGATCAGCTACAACCCTCTCAGCTTCTGCTGCTCGTAGGGGCGTTCTTGCTTCTGCGGCCCTTGGATTCATGAAAGCCGATCCTTGCTCTTCAATTGCCCTCTGCAGTATCTCCACCAGTTCAGAGGGTGTCACCGGCCCTTCCACCTGAGCATGAACAGAATAAGAACTTGTGCTTGTGTTTCAAAACATTTAGAACGTACTGTTTTAGAAATCTCACATGTTGCAGAACAGCTATGCTGTCTCCAGAGACAGGGACCACAACAGCACAATAAGGAAAGGTGTCTGCTTGCAAGGTTGATCCCATCTGCAGCCCTTCGCCTCTGCTCGCAATAGCCCCCCATGAAACAAAGTTGGCATCAAGATACTGAACCACCAGCTCGGAGCATACTGTTTCACGGCAGAAGGGGGGAGTATAGGGGTGCTCAGGCGAGTGAAGGTACACGAAGAGAAACTTCTTGTCCTCCTCTGCCATTTTCAAAGCTTCTATAAACTGGCAAGCGTAGAAGAAAGGATGGAAGGAACCGTACTCATGCTCAAAACTTTTCAGGAAAACCCATTCCTCCGGAGTCCTCTGGACATCTTCATGTGGCGGGTAATGGATCCTCCGCTCTCTCCTCCCCATGCCAAATCGGTTCATTCCTTGACCGACAGCTCTGGAGACCCCTTCTGCTATGCTCATTGGGAGGTTTACAATCCTCCGGATGAGTGCAGCGTCTCTTCCTGAGATCATCTTTGGCTTGCAGATATTGACAAGAGGTCTTGAATAGAAATCTGCAAGTGTTTAGACTGAGATATATGGTGTGGTATGATTAAGGGGGATGCGTTCTTCTACAGAAAATGACCTCCATCATTTAAAGGTTGAAATGGCCAGGGAACTTTACCTTTTCCTATCCATTAAAGGTAGATTGTGCTGAAGAATGAGTTGCAATCTTTTGTAAAAGAAGCGTGACATGGGGCGGAGGCTGAGGCATATCAAGTAGCAGAATGTCACTGTGGAAAATTTCTCCCTACTTTTGAGACTGCAAGTTTTCGGGTTCACTCTCATGTACTTTGTGGGAAGCAATTCAGTCGAGCCTAACGTAAGGAAACAGATGAGTTTCTTAAACCAGCCTTACTAAGGGAACATAGAAAATAATTCCTATTTTGTACCAGCTGCAACTATTGCTCATCGGGATTCCTTGGTTTATATATATTTTACATAAATTTAGCGCAACTATAAGTAGGCAATGTCACTTTGCTTTTACTTTTTGAAGGTAGTATTCCTATCCCACTTTCTCTTTTTTTTTTTTAAATATATCCCACTTTCTCTACATTATAAGCCTTATATTGTTTATGAAGAGGCGTTTTTAATGATATACTATGACAATGAACCCATCTTAAGGAACATATATATGAAATACATTAGGGCTAATATACACCATTATATGTATAGTCGATATCAAATATTAAGAGCTCACATAGAGGGGAGGTGAGTATTAAAAACTCTCCCCACTTATTAAATAGAAAAAAATAAATATTATGTTATTAAATAGGGCTCACTTTTTATATGTAATAAAAATAGTGTAAATCTTGTGGTATAGAGAAAAGGAAGTGTAAATATCATTTTCGTTTTTATTTTTATGGGCAACAACTAATCCTTGATTTGAGTAAATATTATCGTTTACTTATGGCCAACGCAGAGTACCATGCGTTTCTTTAAAATGTGAAAAAGAAAAGCACTCAATGAAAAGGAAGATGCTAGATCTGCTTTTTATCTTGTCGAACTTGATTCGGTTCCAAACAATTAACTATCGAGAACAAGTGTTCTCTTTATTCCCGTGAAGTATGTGACATTCACATCCTTCGGTCACATTACGAGGAATCGCTGTGACCTGAGCTGAGCTCTGAAAATACCAATAAATTAAGATATACTCCTATCAACGGCACGCACCTGTTAATTTTTCAAACGTGCGTTGTTGATCATTGAAAACTTCCATACGCGTGTAAGGGTCTTTCGGATTGGTAGAAACCGCGGGTTAAAAGAAAAAAATAAAGTAAATCCTAGTAAGGGTCTCTTTGGATCGGTAGAAACCGTGAGATAATAGAAAAAAATATAGTAAATTCGAATAGAAGAGAAATAAAGATATTCTTTTAAAAAATTTGACTGTTTAGTTATATTAATAATATTATAATAGTAATGATAGTGATGATAGTAGTAACGGTAGTAATGCTGTCAGGAGTGGTAGTGGTAGAGGTTGTGGCTGTAGTGATAGTACTAGTAATAGCAACGGTTGCGATGATAATGGTAGTATTATCAATAGTGATAAAGGTAGTAGTGACGACGACAATAATAGTAGGGGTGGTAGTCGGTATACTAGTAGTGACAAAGATAGTAACTACAATAGTAGTGTGGTAGTGACAATGGTAATAATGACGGTAATGATAACAATAATAATAGTGGTGATGGTGTAACATCCGTAGTTTTTAAATTATTTTTTTATAACTTTTTTATGGAAAGAGTTAGGTATGTTTAATAAAGCTCGGTGAGACGAGCGTAAGGAACCTAAAAACACACAAAACAGAAGTTGAGAATGAAAGTTATAACCACGGAAAATGTGCCATAGGGACGAGATTCACTTAAAAAGTGTGAAATAACCCACTTATGTAGAGTATAGTCTCGAAGAGCTCGTCGATACGAGTCTATCGGTACTAAGAATGCATAATTCCGACTTTAAGATAAAAAATTATTACATTTTAAAATTAAAATTATATTTTATAAAAAAAATAAAAAATAATGACATCAGACAAATTTGAGCAGTCAGCTGTTCGACGCGCCGTGCTGAACCACGCGATCACGATCGTCCGCATCGTGTGATCGTTGAGCTGAAGTCTGATTTCATGATGGCATAACTAGCCAGAATTAAAAAGAGCTTGTGTAGCCAGAACTATAGCCCACTACACCTATGAGTTGTGAGGGGTCGCGGTTTGATGAAATGCGCGAGAAGAGCATGGTTTCTCCGAGAGGGATGATATACATGTACACAGAAATGGACGAGGACAAGGAGGCTTTGAAATTGTTCAAAGAGGCTTTGGATGCAGAATTGGAAGTTACCGATTTTACTTTCTCTTGTGTGACAAGGAATTGTGAGATGGAATTATGTGCTGCTAAACCAAATTTCATTAGGCTTTCTATGCTTGTTATACGCCTGCAACCATGCAGGGCTTGTTGAAGACCGTAAGAAATATTTTAAGATGATGATTGACCATGGGATTGATCCCTCTTCACAGCCTTATGCAAGCATGGTTAACATGTTTGGACAAGCCGAAAATTGATTGAAGTTAGTTTAATTTATAGCAGAGATTGGAACTGCAACTTTGTTCTTTAGCAATTGCAAATGAAGTTAAGGCAGCTCAATAAAGTTACGACGTTTTGACAATTCTGTTTAACTTTAACAAAATTTAGTTTCATAGGCTGATTCTGATGCAGCTTAAGTTCAGCTGGTCATTGGAAGTAAAATAACCAAACTGAGTGAGACATTTGATCGAACACTTGCGAATGGGTTTTAAACATATGAGGGTATTTCCGGTAATCACTAATGGGGGAAACTTTGGTGTGTTGTTAAAGCGGGTAAATACTCGAAACAGGGAAGGGTAATACTCGAAACAGGGAAGGGTAAAGCGGGTAAATACTCGAAATAGGGAAGGGTGTTTACGACATTATGGTTTAAACAAAGTGGTTGTTAAATCCGTTAATCGCCGTCTTCAGCTGGAATAATGAATAGAGAAATAGCTTCAGACGCCGTCTTTGTGATTTGGAAGTTCCGTTAGTTCTAGTGATTAGAAAATCAAGTCGTTAGTATAAATAGACTAATATAATAGCAGATAGTTAGTCTTGTATTTTCAAAGCTTTAGCTTGTTGTGAGAATTTTCTCTCGAGGGTTTGTTCCCAGGCTCTGTTGAACAAAGTTGCAGAGATCAACTTGGGTTGATCTTCTCAACTTGTGTTTGTATTTCGAATTTCATGTTAATAAAGAGAGTTTGTTCGTTCCAAATTCTGCATCAGATTCACAGCCTAAACTGTTTGAATGTCTGATCACTGTCATAATATTTCTGTGTTTTTGTGTATGATGGAACATTTTTATGTGAGATGTGAACCAAACAGCCAATTGGTTGGTTTTCTTCAAATCTAGGTTGGATATTGTGCACAGGTGACATTTTATCATCTAGCAGAAACTCGTATTCATATTCAAACTGTCTTATTTAATTGTTAATTGATCTTGTATCTCCTTAATGAATCCGCTCCTCCCTTTTCTATGTACATGTTCTTTTATTTTCATATGCATTTCTTTCCTCAATCGTATATGATTGATTCTTCAGCCATGCTTCAAACAACATTCTGGATGGACTACATATGTTTGATAGAACTGATAGTCATTTGGATGTGGGATTCTCAGCTTTTCAATTATGGGAAATGGGAAGTACGTGACAACCTCAACAGGAACTCGTTTTGGATTGGATTAAGATTGAGAGCTTGGGAATGGCAGCTAGCGAGATTGACATTTCGTAGAAGCTGTTTACAATTTGCACCTAGAAATTTTTCTGACGAGTTGCAACTTTGATGCCCTAATTTCAAAGTTTGGATTGGTTCTCTAGGGTTTTTACAACCAGCTTTAACTACATATACAGAGTTAAGAAATCATTCTTTACATTTCTTTCGTGTTTTCATATGGATCCTGACTACTTTTTATCTTGTTGAATTGAATTCCTAGAAAGTCGGAAACTGTGCTAAAATATTTCTCTTAATGAGTCTATATCCTACCTATATTTATGTCTGAATCACTTGAACTAGCTAAAACAGCACATACACCAATAGCTACATGAACTCGGGTCCAAAGGAATACCTCATTTTTCAGACAATACAATCCCAAACAGAAACAACAGGAGAAAAGAGGAACGATTAGCACAAACAGATGTGTCCTTCAGAACCATTTTTGCCCACTTTTCCAACACGTATTTTCCTACTACCTTGTGTAAAAAAAAAAACCAATGGATCTCAATTCGTAAATGGAAATCTTCTCAGGGAAAAGTGTTCACATGGCCCTGACACTGTCAATGAGGAAGGGAAAACGAATCAAGACAGATAAGAATGAATATAATAAAGTCAAATGCAACAAAACAAAATGCATATAGAGAGGCATTCATGATGAAGGAAAAAAGGAAAAGTCATGGAGAGACAATAATGGAGATAATGTTATAAATATATCTTCGTACCTTTGCCTGATTTTTTATGAGAAATCTTACTGAAAGAAGTATGACCGAATCAAGTAATTCACTCTGTCCTTAAGACAGAATTCGCCCTCCCTTATAAGTGCTTAGGATCTCGCAGGCGTCTGTCTCCCAGGATAAGACGGTCAACCATACACCGTAGGAGCACTTCCAAGACGGTATATGCAGCAAACCACAGTGAGCGTGCTAACACAGACACAGAGAATGACAATGACGGTAAATCCCAAATCGGATTAATGCAGAAATCTGTTTTCAATGATTTTATAGGAAAGCGTCCAAACGGATGCGTCCATCCGTGAAGGACACAACCAGTAGTGAAAACAAACTAGACCCAAATCAATTCAATAGACCAAATGAATTTGTCCCAAAATAATATTATCATGTTGACCCAACCCAACCCGACCTGGCCGGACGGCGGTGGCGGCGGCGCGCGCGTGGGTTAGCCCACCTAGGTGCATTGGTCTAACATCTCTCTCCCTCACAAAAGTGGGTTGGCCCAAAGGCCTAACATGTAAAGCCAAACTAATGCCTTATATATCAACACCATCAACTTTACCTAAGCGATGTGGGACTATTCACTCCTTCAACCAATTCCCATGTGTTATTCTCATTCAATATGAAGTGGGCTTGGGCTCTCTCTACCAAATGGGCTTGACCCACTTGAACAATATGGGCTTGACCCACATATCCATTATCATGCCCATTAAATTAATATGGGCTTAACCCATTTCACAATACCCACTTCCAACAGATAAAAATACCAAAATGTTTGGATCCATTGCGAGCTGTACAAAAATAAATAAAATCAGCAGCATTAAGCTTATGATGCAGAGCTTAATTCAGTACCAGGACAGAGATAGTTGGATACGACATTTTAACAAACATGTGAGTGTAAAATTTAACACAGAGGGGTAGATTCGGTAATCACTAACGACTTCCAGGTATTTGTGTTGTCAAAACAAGTAAGGTAATGGTATTATGGACTTTACTGTTAAATGTCGAGACCGTTAAATTCTTCATTGTCTCCTTTGTTAATCTTTCTTACCCAGCTAGACTCAGAGCGTATATTTCGGATCTGGAAAGGAAGATACTATAAATAGTTCTGTATTAGCCTAAGGAAGGGATCTTTTGTTGTTTTCAATCAGTAGTTTGACTATCATGAGAGATTGTATTCTCTGGAAGCTCGGTGAGAGCTGGAGTTGTAGAATATCAATTGGGTGTTGAATTCCCAGCTCGCTTCTGTATATGTTTTTGAATTCTGAAGTGAAATTGTTTCGACAACTGCAATTCCAATTACTGTGTCGTCAAGTTTGGTATCAAAGCTTGGTTTGTTGCTGGCTTCAAAAGATCGCAATGATGACATTACTCGATCTCCATCCATGGCAGACATGGTGGTTTTACAGCAACAACTTCAGCAATCTCTGTAGCTAATAGCCACATAGATGGAGCTGATGAACCGAAATCTGGGTATGTTCATTAACTCAAATTCAAATTTAGTTCGAGAAATACCCAGGAATGAAGTTCCAGATCCAAAAATGCGGAACAGAGAAGAATGAGGTATCAGCGAGATCAGGGAGCCAGCAAACAGATTGACTCTTCATTAGATGAAGAAGATGAATCAATATCCAATGCCCCACCAGTTGTTCCAGGTGCGAATAACTATATGCCACGATTTAAACCTAAAATTGAATTGAATGCGTTTACTGGTCAATTGAATATCGAGGAATTCCTGGATTGGTTAGTTGAAGTTGAAAACTATTTTTACTGTATGGATGTACTTGAGGATATGAAATGTAAGGTAATTTCGTGCAAACTGAAAAGAGGAGCATCTGCTTGGTGGAATCAGATTCAACAAGATAGAATTAGCAAAAGAAAACATCCTATTAATTCATGGTCTAGAATGAATAAAATGCTTAAAGATATGTTTCTTCCTGCTGACTTTAAGCAGTCATTATTTTAGCAATATCAAAATTGCAAACAACACTTGAATTCAGTTACAGATTATGTAGCAGAGTTCTGAAGCCCAAAAGGTGCAGAGATTTTTGGGAGGTCTAAAATATGATCTGTAGTTGAAATTGGCAACAAAACCAATTGGAACTGTCACTGAGCCCATACAAGTAGCCTTACAAAATGAGTTTCTTATAGAACATAGTAGACCTCACACTATCCATTATTCCAAAATTTTTGGTGAAGGAACAAGTGTACAACAAAATCAATACAAAGAATTATTAGAAAATGAAAGAAGAGCTAGTCGAAAAGAGAATAATAGATTTGTCAGACCAACATTCTCAGTACATGTGAATAAGAAGAATGACTATGCTAAACCAAAACCAAATTCTTGCTGGAAATGTAAACAGGAAGGTCATTACTCATCAGGGTGTCCTTTGAGAAAAGGGGATCCTAGTTCAAGATCTAAAGTGATGGCTTATCAACATATAGCATCGGGTGAACATAACAGTGTATCAAGTGAAGATTGTGAAGATCAAGAAGAAGTATTTGGTGATGACGAACAAGGAGATCCTGGTTATAATAAAACAATAATGGTTACTCAAAAATTGTTGTTTACTCCTAAACAGTTTGTTCCTTTTCAGAGACAATTTATTTTCTACCATTGGAACAGTTCAAAATTCAAATTGTAGGGTGATTGTTGATGGTGGTTGTACTGAAAACTTAATTGCAAAATCATTAGTGGATAAGTTGAAGTTAGTCACTAAACCTCATCCTCAGCCTTATACTATAGGGTGGATTAAGGAGGTTGGAAATGTGAAAGTCCAAGAACAATGTCTTGTACCATTTTCTATTGGAAGGACTTATAAGGCTGATATACTCTGTGATGTAATGGACATGACTATTTGTCATCTACTATTGGGTAGACCATGGCAGTTTGATACTTGCATTTTATATGATGGTCATGCCAATACTATTAAGTTCGAATTCAATGGAAAAGTTATAGTATTACACCCACAAACTCTGATTGATAAGGTATATTCGAATTCATCATTAGATCAACAGTCATATTCCCCGGTAGCAAGTTCTAAAGAAATGTCAGAAGAAATTAAAGTTGGTTCAGGATACAAAAGGGAGAAGAAACAGAAAAAGGTTCTCATAGTTTCCTGTAACATTTCTTCAGCTTTAAGAACTGTGCTGGAGGCTCTAGTTTATGTGAATAGAAATGCCTTTACAGTTAAAAATGATTCTTATATGCACTCTAACAAAGGTGTGCACGAATTATTACTACAATTTGCAGATTTGGTTAATGATGATATACCTTTGTCTCTAGCTCCTATGCGCAACATACAACATAGAATTGATCTAATTCCTGGTGCTACCATTCCACATCTTCCTCATTACAGAAATGAGCCTTACTGAGCATGCTGAATTGCAAAGACAAGTGCATGACTTACTTAATAGGAGACTAATCAGGGAAAGTTTGAGTCTTGTTGCAATACCCACATTATTAGTTCCAAAAAAAGATGGGACCTGACGAATGTGTGTAGATTCTAGGGCAATAAACAAGATTACAGTCAAATATCGATTCCCAATTCCCAGGTTAGAAGATATGATAGATATGCTGGCTAGAGCTCAAGTGTTATCTTAAATTGATCTCAGATCTAGATACCATCAAATAAGAATGCATATTGGGGATGAATGGAAGACAACATTTAAAACTAAAGAAGGACTATATGAGTGGATGGTAATGCCTTTTGGTTTAACAAATGCGCCAAACACATTTATGAGGCTGATGACGCAGGTTTTAAAACCTTTGTTAGGAAAGTTAGTGGTTATGTATTTCGATGATATACTCATCTATAGTTCAGATGAAAGTTTACATTTGCAACATTTAAAAGAGGTGTTTCAGTTGTTACAAGAAAATTGTCTGTATATAAATATGAAGAAGAGTATTTTTATGTTTGATCAACTACTCTTCTTGGGTTATGTTGTTGGAAAAGAAGAATTGAAGGTTGACCAAGACAAAATCAAAGCTATCACCAACTGGCCAATACCAAGTAATTCAACTGAATTATGAAATTTTCTAGGATTGACAACTTTTTACTGGAGATTTATTTAAGGATTCAGTTCTATGGCTGTTGCTCTTACTGAGTGTTTGAAGAAAGGGCAGTTCAAATGGACTAGTGCACAACATAAAAGTTTTGAATTATTGAAAACTAAGTTGACTACAACACCCACTTTAGCCTTACCTGACTTTTCAAAAGTCTTCGAGGTGGATTGTGATGCTTCAATCCAAGGTATTGGAGCTATTTTATCCCAAGAAGGAAGGCCAGTTGCATTTTATAGTAAAAAATTAAATGAAACTAGGCAAAATTGGTCAGCCTATAAACTAGAACTTTATGCTCTGGTTCAGTCTTTGAAACATTGGCCCCATTATTTGGTGTATAAGGAGTTAATTTTGAACACTGATCATGACTCCCTCAAGCATTTACATAGTCAATCCAAACCAGACAGACTACTTGCTAGATGGGTTGGTGAGCTGCAAGATTATTCATTTGTTATCTGACATAAATATGGAAAACTTAACAAGGTGGCTGATGCTCTCAGTAGAAGGGTTGCTCTTGTGCATGTGCTCAAAGCTTCATGTTTTGGTTTTGATGAGATTAAAGGGCTTTACCAGGAGGATAAAACTTTCCAGGACAAGTGCAACAATGTAATTTGACTCAGCAACCGAAGGATTTCTATGTAAGGGACATCTTTTATGCATATCAGCTTGCTCTTTACGACTGTTATTGATTAAGGAACTTCATGAGGGTGGACTAGTTGGACATATGGGAAGAGATAAAACATTAGCATTAGTAAAACAAAGGTATTACTAGCCTCAATTATATAAGGATGTCTAAAAGTGTGTGCAACAGTGTTTTATATGTCAGCAATACAAAGGAGGGGCTTCTAATGCTGGATTATATTCTCCTCTTCATGTTCCTAATCGACCATGGGAAGACATCAATATGGATTTTGTTCTTGGTCTTCCAAGAACTCAAAAGGGTTTTGATTCTATATTTGTTGTGGTTGACAGATTTTCCAAGCAAGCACACTTTATTCCTTGCAAAAAGAGTGCAGATGCAGTTCATGTGGCTGGTTTATTTTTCAAAGAAATAGTAAGGTTACATGGTGTTCCTATTTCCATTACTTCAGACATGGATAGCAGATTCTTGAGTAATGTTTGGAAAACCTTGTGGAATAGGATGGGCACAACTTTACAATACAGTAGCATATGCCATCCTCAAACGGATAGACATACTGAAGTAACTAATAGGAGTTTAGGCAATTTACTTAGATGCCTATCAGGGGAAACTCCTAAACAGTGGGATTCATTCATTAGTCAGGCTAAGTTTGCTTATAATTCTTCTGTCAATAGAACCACTGGATTAGCTCCATTTCAAATTGTTTATGGTCAACTTGACGATGCAATAATTGGAATTGCAGTTGTCGAAACAATTTCACTTCAGAATTCAAAAATAAATACAGAAACGAGCTGAGAATTCAACGCCCAGATGATATTATGCAACTCCAACTCTCACCGAGCTTCCAGAAAATACAATCTCTCATGACATAGTCAAACTACTGATTGAAAACAACAAAAGATTCCTTCCTTAGGCTAATACAAAACTATTTATAGTATCTTCCTTTCCAGATCCGAAATATACGCTCTGAGTCTAGCTGGGTAAGAACAAATTAACAAAGGAGACAATGAACGAATTTAACGGTCTCGGCATTTAACAGTAAAGTCCATAATACCCTTACCTTCATTCCGATATTACTTGTTTCGACAACACAAATACTTGGACATCGTTAGTGATTAACGAATCTACCCCTCTGTGTTAAATTTTACACTCAGGTGTTTGTTAAAATGTCATATCCAACTATCTCTGTCCTGGTACTGAATTAAGTTCTACATCATCTTAGAGTTTATCCAAATATTTCTAAGGCTTAAAATGTTGTACAACATTTAAGAGAACAATCAAAAGACTAGCAAGAACCCAAATTTCTTTACAACTGAAAACCCATCTAAGGGCATCAAACAAGAATTCTTGGAACTTGATCAACTAGCTAGAAGAGAGCACTTCAATCTCAGTAGCCATCGTCATCAGCACGCCGGTTGGCCTTCTCGCACTCATCCAACCACTCGTTGTAGACATTGATAGGGTCTGTGAGATTTGTGAGTTTGGTGCAGTAGCTGGCCTCACAAACGTAGCAGACGGCCTTAGCAGCGGAGAGTCGTTTGTCGAAGACTCACTCAATGCTGCAGGCATGAAAACAGAAGGGGCAGGTGAAACAGGTGTCCATCTTCTTCTTCGGCTCAGGCTTACTCCTCGACTTTCTCTTTGCCATGGCTCAAAGACCTCTGTGCTTCGCTCTTCCCTCTGAGAGAACTCAGTCTATGATGATTATCAAAGAATGAGAATGGTCCGGAATACAACCCAACTCTATATAAAACGAAGACAGTCCAAGTCGGTTCATACCTTCCTAGTTGGGTTGTTTCCTAGTTTTGCTCACCAGTTAAAGCTTCCATGCAACTTGTGTTACTACTGGGTTTATGCATTCCTTGTTTAATTTCTACTTCTTAGTCCTCTATTTTCTGTCTGTCCAAAGTACTGGACAATAAGTCCAGCCAATTTCCTCTTGGCAGAATGCTTGGAAATATAATTTCAGACTGAAAATGCAGAAAATGGAAAATTTAAAGGACTCTTAGGCAAAGGATATTCGATCAAGCGAAAAGAGAATGTCAAAATAATTGAAAAGGGTAAAAAACAAAACTCTTACATTCGGATAGAGAAAATTTGACCTATGGAGTTTGGAGCTTCAGTCTCTTGACAAGCTCCTAGCACTGATTTTTGGTGGGGAAGATTGGGCTGAGTTCAATTTATACACCAAAGGCTTCCTTGCCTTGGTTATAGTCCTACCCCCTCATCTTCTATAATAGCTACCACAATGATTTTGGCGGGTAAATACAACAGTAATACCCTTTTCAAACAGCGAACAATGAAAACACATGATTTTTGTCACATAGAATGGTCAACTTTTTACTTGAAGATTATCTTGCCTTCTATATGAAAAAAACAAAAAACAAATTTTGTATTAACCCCAAATTGTGTGATATGAAGGTGCTAAAAGATTATGCCATCATACCTTATGTTATAAATAAGACCAATGAGGTAGCTGTTGCAAAACGAGAAGAAACTCATCTTTTTGAGATCGATTGTGCTAAGGTAATTTTCTTTATGTAGAATGGTGTCTATGGAAAATTTCTAGCCTAAAGTTTTATTCATTTTCATTATAGGTTGAAAATGTTAAGCAAAAGTGTTTGCCAAAGGCTTTGAACTATCCCTGTTGGAAGAGTACGATTTCATAAGTGATAATGTGAGTTCGCTGAGAGGATACTTTCTATATGTTCTACTTTAGAATATTCTTATTTAATTTTAAGATTATGCATGTAATCCCTTACTTCAACATAGAATTAAAGCCTAAACCGGAATTACACACTTATCAACAAAAAAGTCTCACAAAAATGTTTTAAAATGGTAAGGTTACATGATAAATGGAGTGCCTGCAATCCTTTATGGTTGTAATAATTTGAATATTTTTAACTAATTGCATCTATATAACGCCTTTGTTTTGAAAAATTGTTGTAAGTGCAAACAAACAATGTTATTGCCCATGTACTTTTCAAGGAGAGCAAGGTATGGCATAATTGTCTTCCCTTGTGGGTTTGCGCCGTTGACTGGATAATTCTGACACTTTGTCACCTTTATGCAAAAATGCATACGATTTCCTTGTCCACATCGCCGAACTTGTTTCCTGGTAGTTTTATAATTCACTTTCAATTTAAATTTTTTTTATTGGTTAAAGTGGGTGCGTCGGAAAATCATTTACCAAAGCTAAATTGGCTAGCATTAGCTTGTTGCTAAAGATTTCACTATTGATCATGTGCTATGTCATGACCTGAATGGTTGAAATGGGTCTTTTGGTTGCATTTTTATTTAGGGCCGAGGAGATGCATGAGTACAATCTGTCTCCCCATTTATTGTATGGGGTTGTAGTATTGGCTGAGTTGGATAGAAACAAAATAATTAGCATTCTGAACAAGCTTTCCAAAAACCACCTTCCAATTGGGGTGATTGATATTATTAATGTTATGATCCCTAATATCGGGAAAGTGAAACTCGTAATGAAGAAGAGTCGGTATTTCCTTGAATCGCCATTCCCATAGGTAAGTTGTATCCTTTCCTTCTGTCATCTCAATTGATGGAAAAAAATCTGAACTTTTTAGTTGATATTTATATGCAACAAATCCATCTTAGTAGTTAGTTAATCATGTGCAGCCTAAATTTGGTACGAACAATGAAAACACATGATTTTTGTCACACAGAATAGTCAACTTTTTACTTGAAGATTATACTGGCTTCTATATGAAAAAAAAAAACAAGTTTTGTATTAACCCCAAATTTTGTGATGTGAAGGTGCTGAAAGATGATGTCATCATACCTTTTGTTATAAATCAGACCAATGAGGTAGTTGTTGCAAAATGAGAAGAAACTCATATTTTTTAGATTGACTATGATAAGGTAATTTTCTTTATGTAGAATGGTGTCTATGGAAAATTTTCTAGCCTAAAGTTTTATTCATTTTCATTATAGGTTGAAAATGTTAAGCAAAAGTGTTTGCCAAAGGCTTTGAACTATCCCCTATTGGAAGAGTACGATTTCATAAGTGATAATGTGAGTTTGCTAAGAGGATACTTTGTATACGTTCTACTTTAGAATATTTCATATTTAATTTTAAGATTATGAAGGTAAACCCTTACTTCAACATAGAATTAAAGCCTCAAATGGAATTACACACTTATCAACAAAAAAGTCTTAACATAAATGTTTCAAAATGGTAAGGTTACATGATAAATGCATTGCCTCCAATCCTTTATGGGTTGTAATAATTTGAATATTTTTAACTAATTCCATCTATATAATGCCTTTACTTTGAAAAATTGTTGTAAGTGCAAACAAACAATGTTATTGCCCATGTTCTTTGCAGGGTGAGCAAGGTCTGGCATAATTACCTTCCCTTGTAGAACAAGTCAATCTTTAGTTAGTATTTTCGTTGTATACCAAATGAAGAAAACCTGCTTTTATTTAGCTATTGAGAGCTTTAATGAAAATGTCTATGTAGTTGTGACCACTTATAGTATGCTTAAATATGGTGGAGAGAGATCTAAAGAGTCGAATGAAAATTTTATAAGAAAAAAACTTATAAATATGCTTAAATACGTGTACTTTTGATAGACAAAGTACACGTAGTCCCTCCCAGCTGGTTTTAGACAGTTATGAAATTGATAAAATCATCTTACAAAGTTGTTTTAATTAGTAAGATTTATTTTTTCATTAGATCTTATATATTGATAACAAAAAATTTAAATTTAAATTTGTATTTACTTATAGAAACATTGGTGAGGGATGAGACTACATTTAAAGCCTCAAACGGAATTACACACTTATCAACAAAAAAATCTTGACAAAAATGTTTCGAAATGGTAAGGTTACATGATAAATGGATTGCCTTCAATCCTTTATGGGTTGTAATAATTTGAATTTTTTTAACTAATTGCATCTATATAATGCCTTTGCTTTGAAAAATTGTTGTAAGTGCTAACAAAAAATGTTATTACCCATGTACTTTGCAGGGTGAGCAAGGTCTAGCATAATTATCTTCTCTTGTGGAGCGGGTCAATATTTAGTTAGTATTTCCGTTGTATGCCAAATGAAGAAGACCTGCTTTTGTTTAGCAATTGATGTTATTGCAGTTAATCAATGAGTCTCTCAATTCAAGAAATGGTTTACCATTCGATATGACAAAATTCATTATTTTCTATATGACATTGAAGAGAGCTTTAATGAAAATGTTTGTGTGGTTGTTACCACTTATAGTATGCTTCAATATGGTGGAGAGAGATCTAAAGAGTCAATGAAAATTTTAAAAGAAATAAAAAAAGAAGTGGGGACTACTTTTGATGGACAAGGTACATGTAGTCCCTCCTAGCTAGTTTAAAACAGTTATGAAATTGATAAACTCATTTTGGAAGCTTGTTTTAATTGGTAAGATTTGTTTTTTCATTAGATCTTATATGTTGATAACAAAAAATTAAATTTTAATTTTGTTTTTACTTACAGAAACATTGGTGAGAGCTAAGACTCCATGTAAAGCCTTAAACGCAAGTACACACTTATCAACAAAAAAGTCTTTACAAAAATGTTTCGAAATGGTAAGGTTACATGATAAATGGATTGGCTTCAATCCTTTATGGGTTGTAATAATTTGAATAATTTTAACTAATTTCATCTATATAATGTCTTTGCTTTGAAAAATTGTTGTAAGTGCTAAAAACAATGTTATTGCCCATGTACTTTGTAGGGTGAGGAAGGTCTACTATAATTACCTTCCCTTGTAGAGCAGGTCAATCTTTAGTTGGTATTTCCGTTATATGACAAATGAATAAGACCTGTTTTTGTTTAGTTATTGCAGCTAATGAATGGGTCTCTCAATTCAAGCAATGGTCTACTATTCGATATGACGAAATTCATTATTTTCCTTTGTGGAGCGGGTAAATATTTAGTTAGTATTTCCGCTCTATGTAAAATTTAAATTTAATTTGGTATTTACTTACAAAAACATTGGTGATAGCTGAAACTAAAAGTAAAGCCTCAAACGGAATTACACACTTATTTAACAAAAAAGTCTTCAAAAAAATGTTTTAAAATGGTAATGTTACATGATAAATAGACTGATTTTAATCCTTTATAGGTTGTAATAATTTGAATAATTTTAACTAATTAGATCTATATAACATCTTTGATTTGAAAAATTGTTGTAGGTGCTAATAAATAATGTTATTGCCCATGTATTTTACAGGGTGAGCAAAGTCTAACATAATTGTCTTCCCTTGTGGAGTGGGTTAATCTTTAGTTAATATTTTCATCGTATGCTAAATAAAGAAGACTTGCTTTTGTTTAGCTATCGATGTTATTGCAGCTAATCAATGGGTCTCTCAATTTAAGCAATAGTATACTATTCGATATGACAAAATTCATTATTTTCTATATGAAATTGAAGAGAGCTTTAATGACAATGTTCGTGTAGTTGTTATTACTTATAGTATGCTTAAATCTGGTGGAGATAGATATAAATAGTAAAATAAAAAATAAAAAAAGTGGGGACTATTTTTTATGGAAAAGGTACATGTAGTCCATCCTAGCTGGTTTCAGACAGTTATAAAATTGATAAAATCATCTTCCAAACCTGTTTTAATTAGTAAGATTTATTTTTTCATTAGATCTTATATATTGATAACAAAAAATTAAAATTTAATTTTGTATTTACTTACAAAAACATTAGTGAGGGTTGAGACTACATGTAAAGCCTCAAACAGAATGACACACTTATTAACAAAAAAGTCTTAAAAAAAATATTTTAAAATAGTAATGTTACATGATAAATGGACTGATTTTAATCCTTTATAGGTTTTAAGAATTTGAACATTTTTAACTAATTAGATCTATATAACGTCTTTGATTTTTAAAATTGTTGTAGCTGCTAATAAAAAATGTTATTGCCCATGTACTTTGGAGGGTGAGCAAAGTCTGACATAATTGTCTTCCCTTATGGAGCGGGTTAATCTTTAGTTGGTATTTTCGTTGTATGCTAAATGAAGAAGACCTGCTTTTGTTTAGCTATTAATGTTATAGCAGCTAATCAATAAGTCTCTCAATTTAAGCAATAGTCTACTATTCGATATGACAAAATTTATTATTTTCCATATGACATTAAAGAGAGGTTTAATGAAAATGTTTTTGTTGTTGTGACCACTTATAGTATGTTTGAATCTAGTGGAGAGATTTAAAAAGTAAAAAAAAAAATTTAGAAGAAATAAAAAGAAAAGAAGTGGGGACTACTTTTGATGGAAAAGGTACATATAGTCCCTCCCAGCTGGTTTCAGACAGTTATAAAATTATCTTGGAAGCTTATTTTAATTTGTAAGATTTGTTTTTTAATTAGATCTTATATGTTGATAACAAAAATTTTAAATTTTATTTTGTATTACTTACAGAAACATTGGTGATAGCTGAAACTAAAAGTAAAGCCTTAAACGGAATTACACACTTATTTAACAAAAAATCTTGAAAAAAATGTTTTAAAATGGTAATGTTACATGATAAATGGACTGATTTTAATCCTTTATAAGTTGGAATAATTTGAATATTTTTAACTAATTAGATCTATATAACGTCTTTGATTTTTAAAATTGTTATAGCTGTTAATAAAAAATATTATTGCCCATAAACTTTGCAGGGTGAGCAAGGTCTAACATAATTGTCTTCCCTTATGGAGCGGGTTAATCTTTAGTTAGTATTTTCGTTGTATGCTAAATGAAGAAGACCTGCTTTTGTTTAGTTATTGATGTTATAACAGCTAATCAATGGGTCTCTCAATTTAAGTAATAGTTTATTATTCTATATGACAAAATTTATTATTTTCTATATGACATTAAAGAGTGCTTTAATAAAAATGTTTGTGTGGTTGTGACTACTTATAGTATATTTGAATCTAGTGGAGAGATTTAAAAAGTAAATAAAAAATTTTAGAAGAAATAAAAAGAAAAGAAGTAGGGACTACTTTTGATAGAAAAGGTACATGTAGTCCCTCTCAGCTAGTTTCAGATAGTTATGAAATTGATAAAATTATCTTTTAAGCTTGTTTTAATTAGTAAGATTTGTTTTTTAATTAGATCATATATATTGATAACAAAAATTTTAAATTTTATTTTGTATTACTTACAGAAACATTGGTGATAGCTGAAACTAAAAGTAAAGCCTCAAACGGAATTACACACTTATTTAACAAAAAAGTCTTCAAAAAAATGTTTTAAAATGGTAATGTTACATGATAAATGGACTGATTTTAATCCTTTATAAGTTGTAATAATTTGAATATTTTTAACTAATTATATCTATATAACGTCTTTGATTTAAAAAAATTATTGTAGGTGCTAATAAACAATGTTATTGCCCATGTATTTTACAGGGTGAGCAAAGTCTGACATAATTGTCTTACCTTGTGGAGCGGGTTAATCTTTAGTTAGTATTTTCGTTGTATGCTAAATAAAGATGACTTGCTTTTGTTTAGCTGTTGATGTTATTGCAGCTAATCAATGGGTCTCTCAATTTAAGCAATAGTATACTATTCGATATGACAAAATTCATTATTTTCTATATGACATTGAAGAGAGCTTTAATGAAAATGTTTGTGTAGTTGTTATTACTTATAGTATGCTTAAATGTGGTGGAGATAGATATAAATAGTCAAAGAAATTAAAAAAAAAGAGTGGGGACTATTTTTGATGGAAAAGGTACATGTAGTCCATCCTAGCTGGTTTTAGACAGTTATAAAATTTATAAAATTATCTTAGAAGCTTGTTTTAATTGGTAAGATTTGTTTTTTAATTAGATCTTATATGTTGATAACAAAAATTTTAAATTTTATTTTGTATTACTTACAGAAACATTGGTGATAGCTGAAACTAAAAGTAAAGCCTTAAACGGAATTACACACTTATTTAACAAAAAATCTTGAAAAAAATGTTTTAAAATGGTAATGTTACATGATAAATGGACTGATTTTAATCCTTTATAAGTTGGATTTTGAATATTTTTAACTAATTAGATCTATATAACGTCTTTGATTTTTAAAATTGTTATAGCTGCTAATAAAAAATGTTATTGCCCAGAAACTTTGCAGGGTGAGCAAGGTCTAACATAATTGTCTTCCCTTATGGAGTGGGTTAATCTTTAGTTGGTATTTTCATTGTATGCTAAATGAAGAAGACCTACTTTTGTTTAGTTATTGATGTTATAGCAGCTAATCAATGAGTCTCTCAATTTAAGTAATAGTTTATTATTCTATATGACAAAATTTATTATTTTCTATATGACATTAAAGAGTGCTTTAATAAAAATGTTTAAGTGGTTGTGACCACTTATAGTATGTTTTAATCTAGTGGAGAGATTTAAAAAGTAAATAAAAAATTTTAGAAGAAATAAAAAGAAAATAAGTAGGGACTACTTTTGATAGAAAAGGTACATGTAGTCCCTCTCAGCTGGTTTCAGATAGTTATGAAATTGATAAAATTATCTTTTAAGCTTGTTTTAATTAGTAAGATTTGTTTTTTAATTAGATCGTATATATTGATAACAAAAATTTTAAATTTTATTTTGTATTACTTACAAAAACATTGGTGATAGCTGAAACTACATGTAAAGCCTCAAACGGAACTACACACTTATCAACAAAAAAGTCTTTACAAAAATGTTTCAAAATTGTAAGGTTACATGATAAATAGACTGCCTTCAATTCTTTATGGGTTGTAATAATTTAAATATTTTTAACTAATTGCATCTATATAGTGCATTTGCTTTGAAAAATTGTTGTAAGTGTTAACAAACAATGTTATTGCCTATGTATTTTGCAGGGTGAGCAAGGTCTGACATAATTGCCTTCCCTTGTGGAGCGGGTCAATCTTTAGTTGGTATTTCCGTTGTATACTAATGAAGAAGACCTGCTTTTGTTTAGCTATTCATGTTATTGCAGCTAATCAATGGGTCTCTCAATTTAAGCGATGGTCTACCATTCAATATGACGAAAATCATTATTTTCCGTATGACATTGAAGAGAGCTTTAATGAAAATATTTGTGTGGTTGTGACCACTTATAGTATGCTTCAATCTGGTGGAGAGAGATCTAAAAAGTTAATGAAAATTTTAGAAGAAATAAAAAGAAAAGAAGTGGGGACTACTTTTGATGGAAAAAGTACATATAGTCCCTCCCAACTAGTTTAAGACAGTTATGAAATTGATAAAATCATCTTGGAGGCTTGTTTTAATTAGTATGATTTGTTTTTTAATTATATCTTATATGTTTATAACAAAAAAATTTAATTTAATTTTGTATTTACTTACAAAAACATTGGTAAGATCTGAGACGTGAAAAACAGACTGGGAGTATCAAATTAGTTGACCGCACTTATATTATGCGAATAGATTGGGATTGGATTCTGTTGGTGGACTCATGGCTGAGATAGACTGTGCAGAAGTAAGGTGCCCAATGACTGAAGAATTTTTTCATGAGTATTTGAAAAAAGAGAATCCTAGAAAAAAGCTGGTATATGTATTTATTGTTTGTTTATTTGAGTTGCACTCCTGGGATTAAGATAGAATATATTTTTGCAGGCCCTTGCTTTGTTGAACCCTAATAAATTTAGGGCTTGTCAGTTTTTAATGGCGTATCATGAACAACTACACAATAAAATTGTTATAATGTGTGAGCATGATTTTGCCTTTTCAAAATATGGAAATACTCTCAGGAAACAACACCTTATTCTTTTTTTTTTTTTTGCTAAACATTGTCTATGACAACATGACTGAAATTTTTAATAAAGTTTTAGCAGTGTTAGGTGAACTTTGCTAATTAGTAAATATGGAAAACGTGATGTCAAAATTAACGCAAGGCAAAGTTGATAGAACAACCACTGCAGATAATTACAATCAGGTACATAGACTGAGTCTCCTTCATTTGCTACAACAAATCATTGATTACTCGTCGACAACCTCTGCCCCTCTTGACTCGAAAACCTATATTGGAAATCAAAATTATAAAACTAGTGCAACAAATGTAAGTGTGTTATATATTACCCAAAACAGGTCCTCCACATATTGGCATAAGGAATATCCTAAGTGGAAAACTAAAGATGCAAATCTGGCTTGAACCGGATCAGCATGTGTGCCCCAACCCGAGGAGACCCGAGCTCCTCCCTAATCTAGTTGCACTGATGCAGAATTTGTAACTAATTGATGTTGGTGCCCTTGTAATTCCCTTTATGTGAAAATTAGGGTATCTATGCTATTAGTAATACAGAATCTTGTAATGGGCTCAAGTGGTTCAAGACACTGACTTCTACACTCACATCGGCGAGCTGAAGCCTCCAGTTCCTTTATAAATTCCAAAAAAACTCCACCAGCGAACCATCAGTCCCATCTTTATGTTCCTTAGACATTTAATCGCCCCGAAGTTCCAATTAATATGCAAGTTACCACTCTCCCTAGACACGAAAAACTAAGTATGATTTCGGTTCATTTGCTTTCCCATATAATGGCAAAATAATACTCTTTCCGTCTTATATTAATAACTATATTTAAAAAAACAGTGATTTTTATTAAGTGGTAAATCCCACGTCTAAGAAAAAAAGAAGCTTATGATACTATTTTTTAAGTACCCAATTACTTAAATTTTACAAAATAGAACAAGTTTTTTTCCCAATAGAGCTATTAATTTAAGGAGGGAGGGAATATGCCAATAATAAATATATACTTGCAAATGAGGAAACATATTTCACGAATGCTTAGAACTGTTAATATTAAAGTTCTAGAGAATAAAAGGATCCGATTTCAAACCAATCACAGAGCAAAATTGAAAGAGATGTATAAACCCAACACTCCAATGCAGCTCATATGGACACATATACGAGTAAAATCCAGAAGCAAACCATTTCCAATGTCTTTCATGGCCTTGACTACAGAAATCTAATCACTTGTTATGATCGGATAATCATTTCAACATCATATTTGCATTTAGTTGACAGACAAGAAATTCTTTATCAAGGTTGCATTAAGAGTTTTTACTGCATTATGCGATTTCATCAACTTTGCTCCCCTTTACTACCTATTTTGTGAAGTTCCTTTTCTGGGAGAGTTTGATCATATCAACATTCAACAAAGCTCCACAAGTCCTCGTATGATGGGCATCGGCGAGACAAATTGAAGAAACCAAAACTGTCTGACCCTAACCATGAAAAGCTTCCAGGGCCAGGCCTAGCAGATTAATGCTCGAAAGTGAGCACCTGAAGAAGAATATAACACTAAGAGCTATGAAAAGCATATTCTGAATATCAGGTTCCAATTCAACTTGATGAATGTCTCTTCCTTTCCTTCTTCAAAATTTATGAAAATCTGTCTCTTTGCACCTGTTTGGTTTCTGCCAGATGAACTTCGTGTGATACTCTTTTATAGTACATCCATGCATAAAGTCATTAATAGCTCCCTAATCCTTAGTGTGTTGTTTACAACTAGGGCTGGCAAACGGGCCCTGAGCCCATTTGACCGGCCCGGCCCGGCCCGAGCCCGTATAGGCAACTGCGGACGGGCTATTATCGGGCTGTGATTAAATAAATCGGGCTCGGGCTCCACCACAAGCACCCGATAAGGCTCGCCTAATTCAATTCTCGCTTTCCTCCTCTAATCTCATCCTCCTCCGTAATCCACTATTCCAATCCTCCTCCTCCAGCGACAGTGACGTGCTGGTAGCCTCCCTCTGATCGTTCATCGCCTCCCTCTTCACTTCTCCATCAGATGTTGTGCACCATATACTACTTTTTTCTATCAGCTGGTGCAGACCTCCCCCGGTTCCGCTACTACCGGCTTCATGAGTGCTTCAAGGAGGAGGCAGATACCCAAACTGAACCAGACTTTGCCGATCTTGACGACTCTCTCGTCTTCCCCGACGTCGACGCCCTCTTCGATGACTACCAACATAAGTCATCCATCCAAATGCATATCTTATATAGATAGTGCTCATTTTCCCATTTTCCCATTTTCCTTACTCTCATCAATATTTATATATATATTTTTCGAAAATAAATTGTTTTGAGTCTTCTGGATTTTTTTTCAGGCTATTCGATGACTTTTTTTTATTTTTAATAAAGGTTACATAAATGATCATTTTTTTTCTTTTCTGATATTTAATGGTTTTCTACTTTATAAAGTTTGTCATTTTTTCATATGTATAGAGTTCTATATACTGTGAATATGTGGTTTTAATCTTTATTTTTTGCTTCTTTGATTTTGAAAAATCCTTTAGCAAAATCTATATTTGGACATCTGACCAGGGTTTTTTTTTGTTTTTCACCAATTCGTATATGCTAAATTTGCAATAAAATTAATTTCCAGTTAAAATACGAAGCTTTATGAGTAGGGATGTAGCTTTCTTATGTTTTGCTTTGTTCCTACCTTTTTCCTCCGTTGACAATTAACTGTTTGATGTCTCCTTTGATTGAATTAATGAATTGTGTACTAGGTACTGGATTATGAACACTTGTTTGATCAAATATGTCTTGTGCTCTTCTGATTTGTGCTCATGTTTTTACAGTTTTAGGACTTTAGTTGTTGCTGGTGAGTGTTTGAGAAAACTTAATGCAATTCTGAATATTCATGGGTGATTTTGATTATTCATGATTCATGGTGAGTGTTTTGATTTTAATGTATGGGTCTCTACTGTTTGGGAGTAGGAATACAAATTAATGAATACATGAGAATTTTCACGAAACTAGTCTTTCTTCCAAGATATGAGATATTACTTCATTTCAATCATGTTTTTGCTTTTCTTGAGTAAGTGATTGCCACCTAGCTTCTTTAGATTTTTGAAATGTTGTATAGTGAGTCTATTCTCTGTTACAATATCTTGAGCTGGATGTTTTGGCTATTTCAGCCTATTTGACATACCACATATTGCATATCCCCAAAAAGTGAAAATGTGGAAGGAGGTGAGAATGGAGGATATCACGAAAATGGGTGGCGAAATTCATATGTGGAATTAACACTTGATTGAGGAATTAGCTGTCGGTGGATATGCTTAAACATTTGATGTTTTAACATAAGAAAAAAGAACTGAAGTACTTGGTAATTTATTGTATAAGGAAAACCAAGTTTTTCTTTCTGGAAACCAACATTTTTGAAGCCGCTAAATTTCTTCTGAAACCAACATGGTTTTCTTTCTTGAATGTTAGAAACAAAGACTACCATCATTCTGTACCAAAAAAGAAAAAATCATTTCCGTGGCATGTTGTCTTATATTTCAATTAATTTTGCTTTTGTCTGTCTTCCAACTTTGAGCTGCCAGATTATGGTCTTAAATACTCTTTCTCATCCTTCGCTTCTGTCTATGTGGTTTGCTATGACTATTTTTGTTTGTTGATGTATTAAACTTTATCGTCCCTTTTTGACAGTGCTGCTGAAGCAGATGGATTAAAAGCTCGGGAAACACTAGAGGAGAAGTGCCATTTCATTGATCTTGTTTTGTTGCTGCTGTAGCGGATGGGTTAAAAGCAGGGGAAACACGGCAGGAGAAGTGTCATTTCATTCCAATAAGTAGGACAATAGGGAAGGAGGACAAATGCAAGATCTTCTATGAAGCGGATTCTAATATGCTTCAAATTTGTGTAGAGGATTTGCTTGTGAAGTTGGATTTTGAGGTGGTGAAAAACGAAAGGTGTTGTCACTGGAAGTTGCATCGGTGATTGTTGTTTTCTGAGGTTGAAGAAGGCAATAGCTGCATTTCTCAGTTTTAAGTAGCTACTAGCCGAGATAGAAGAATGAAAGCATTGGTGTAGCTATTGAAGCAGAAGAGAGTCGTGCTTGGTCATGGGAAGTTTGTATGTAATTTCAAAATTATGCTTATGCCTAGAGAAGAATGAGTTATAATAGATCAAAAGCAAATAAATTATATTATGTACAAAATAGTTTCACCATTATCAAAGGCAATGGCAAATAGGATAATAAGTAGATTATTTCAATCAATGTCAACTCTGTTTTGGTATAAACCATCAACCAAATCAAAGGTAACTCTTTTTGGATGTCAACTTAGCTTTCAAATTCACTCTTCTAATTCAGAATTTAGCTTTCAAAGTATTTTTTTTTCACCCTTGAGCATGGAAGGCCTTATCGATACGTATCGATGACTATAGATATAGGTATGCATCGATGATATGCATGGTATGCATTGAGATGAGTATATATATTTTTATAAATACAAAAAATATTATAATTAATAATATATTATTATAATATTTATTTTAGAGTATAATAAAACCGTAAAATGTCATATCAACTGATACGGGTCACAATTATATGTTTCAATAAATGCAGAGTTGTGGAGCATTATATGCAAAAAAAATAATTATGTAAATTGTATAGACCTACTCATATTGAATTCATATAACTTTAAAAATATTATTTTTAATATAACAAAAACTTAAACTTTTAAAGAAGTTGGGTTTAAAATGTGTTTTTTTAAAGAAAAAAATTTAATTTTTAAATAAAAATTTATTTTTTAATACCGTATCGATCATATAGATACGGTACGGCCAATATGTATAAGCTTTTGGTAACAATTAGAAATTTATTGATATGTATTGGCCGATACGGTCTTTTATGTCTTTAAGTGCGTTTTAAATATTACATAACATCTAAATCACCTTTGACCTTGTAATAATCGAAATTACACCATTGATTGACTCGTACCAATTTGATGCATAGGATCCAATTAAAAAAATATAAAACAATAACTACATTAAGCAAGGGAAATTGAAACCCCTTTAAAAAATGCATTAAGGAAGCCTAATTCATTGAGATGGTTTCATATCTAAATAGGATTTAAAATTTTATATTTATTTTTTATTTAAAAATAATAAAATAGTAATTTTTAATAAATATTTAACTCCAATAATCAAAATTTACGGTATATTCGAGTTACATCTTATTATGAGGCAAAAAATAATTCTTTTTGAGTTGAATATAGTTATAGCCCGTTAAGAACCTGTAACTGGTTCATAACCGTTTGCCTTTAAATTGGCTGTGAGTAGTCGGGCTTAACAGGCTCAGGCTCTAAATAAACGGGCTCAGGCGGGCCCGAACCCGGCTCCATTACCAGCCCTATTTACAACCTTTAGGCTGATAATGTTGCGAGGATTGGTGCACAACCTTCAGGCACAGGGCACAATAGAGATTTTGGCGCAAAAAATGTGATTGTTATCCCAACCTGTTTACACAATAGGTTCTCAGTCATTCTGCATTGAGATAGCTGCAAATGACTTCACAAAATGTCCTACCTTTGAGTTCATTTGACCACAATTTGGACACCCAAGACGACTGCCATTAAGCTGTGCTCGTATCTGACCAACTAGCTGGTGTTCCTTTATTCGCTGCTTCCAAATTTTGGATGGCTTCAGGTGGAAAGAGTTTGCAATTACCGTCCCTTGGTCTTAAAGATTTATTAGTTGAACTGGAAAAAAGATACTTCCTTAAAATCAAGTTTTTAGACGGACTTACTTGAAGTGATCGTATCCATCAATTTCTCCATTACAATTGTAGCAAAAAAATTGTGAAGAGTTTTCACATTTCATCTTGTTGCAACCCTCTATCCGTGATATAGCCATCTTGCAAGTATAGGGCATTGCTTAGAATTGCAGAGGATCTATTTCATGCTTAAAATGCCGTTGATTATTTTGAGCTCTTTACGTCTTTGAGACTCTTGGAGTCCAGATGAAACTTGCCACATCTGCAAGTAATCTACAGATCTAACTTCTCTAAAACCAACAATAAATGCAAAGATATTTTGAAATAAATGGATGCCTATGGGAAGATTTTTTTCATGACTAAATTCTTCCTTAAATGGTTTCATAACAGAAAAAAAGAGAAGGAGAAAACAGAAGAGAGACACCATGTCACCATCAACATCAACTACAACAGTTGAAGAAGGTTAAATATACTACGACAGTTGCTACCAGTCCGATATTGAGCAATGTTTCCCTAGATTTGCCATAACCAGTAGACCAAACTAGTTAATATGTCTTTTACCAAAAGAAGCAATGAGACAATAAGACAAAAGTTCCTAATCCATAGTTAAGAGATGAGCTCAAGAACCATAATAATCTCTTGGCCATCAAAGGAAAAGCTTTCCACGTATTTTGTAGAAATTAAGTTAGAGGACCATTATCTGTAAGGAAAACCTGCAAAATCTGGGGTCTGTAACTCCCACGTGCCAACAATCTCTGCATAGACTACAGAAGCTAAAAAGAAACACTTAGCACATTGAGCATGATGATCCTCATCTTCTATGCAGGGTGTCATCTCGGGCAGTATACTAGATCAGCAATTGAGTAAAGTTTTCTGCAACATCAATGATCCCCAGCGCTCAAATGCATCATTTCCGAGCAATCTCTTAAACGGTCCAGGTGGTACAAGCTCATTACATTTGTCATCATGACAAAGATAGACTCAGACCACAAAAATGATCGGGGCAAAGTGGCGAAACTGTTTTTTTGAAGGTTACACAAATTCAATGAAAATAATGTGTGACATCATCATCACTATTGTAGCTTCACATAACACTTCTTTTCTAAACAGACGCGGTGGTCATGTAGACTTTTTAAGATTTTTTTTAGAACATTTTTCTCATTAAAAGCCATCATGTTGGGAATGTCAACATCTGGGAGACACTTCCTGAAACAGCACGTCTGTCTTTAAATTTTGGCTTGTCGTAAGAACCAAGAAGAAATTATCCATCAAATCCTAGGTAAGAAAGGGCAGAAACATGCAGCCACTCTACCCATATCTTGTCAAACGTATGACAAAGATCTGAAATCCTTGAAGAATTAAATCAATTGGCATAAATTGTGAAATATGGAGAAGAATGGCTAGAGTAGGACAATGGTAACAAACACATGAAAACAACTGGGGGAAGATATTGAAGAACGAATGTGTATAAGAACTCGTCTGAACTATCACCATTAGTACTATCACCGGATGCTCTTTTAGACTGACAGAGTTGTTCGTATGAAATCAAACAACTCAGATCCGTGAATGTCGGATCACTCAGAACAAACAAATTTTGGGAGAAATCACTTCAATATCTTCATAATTCAATTACAACTAAGAATTACATGAATCATGAGGAATTAAACTCAAACCTCGAAGATCCACCAGATCAGCAGCAGCTAATCTACAAGTTCTGCGCAGAGAACTTCAAACAGTCTACAAGTTCTTCGCAGAGAACTTCAAAACAGAGTCACAGCTCTTTAATTCGGGAATTACAAATTTCTAACTACCCAATCTCACCGGTAGATGTGCTATTTATACTCTTAAATCGATCCTACATGGATGACAGCTGATTCCTGCGCGATCCTTCTGGAATTCCAGCTCTCAGGTTGAAGATGATCAACCCACTTAACCGTTTGTAATGAAAACAAAATGACCATTTTATCCTTGATCTTCATCAGTCCACTTAATTCAACCGTCTTGATTAACTCTCGAGTTAGTGATAGACGTATTTACCCCTGGAGTTATTTAAACACAAATCCATTCGACGAAATGCCACTGAGACCATCCTCGTTTATGCTTTAACTTATTCTGCCTGCATCAAAAACCTAAGATTTTCACCAAATGAACTAAGTTTTGAGGTGATATTGTAGTTGTTGGGTACTTCATTATAGACATTTATCTGCAGCAATACAATGTTATTTCAGAAACTCGTTAAAATGGGCAATACAAGAAAAAAAAACGTGCAAAAAATTGCACTGGCCATGCACTGTTACACAGTGTGCGGAACAACAATAAGATGGAAGAATGTGTGTACACATGAAGAACAATGCCCTTTTTTGCAAAGAAACCAGAAACAATCGCAAGCCTCCCCTTCTGTCAAGGATGATAAGATTCTCCTCATAAATGGCTTCTAATGCCAGAAACTGCAAGCCACCAAATAAAAATGTCAGAACTTTCAAAACAAAATAGAAGTATATAGTCAAATGCATCGTGGGACAAAAAATACCATAAACCAACTCAACACATACACATTATGTCAAGAGTTCACTTACTTCATTATACAGAGCTTTGTATTTCAGCTTTGATTTATTTATGCGTTTAAGAAATGGGTGGAAGACATGTAACAGTACATCGTTTTGCAAAACACCTGGGGTTAACGTGCACACCATTGATTGTCAAACCAAAGAACAGGTAAAAAAGAATAGTACTGGATAGGAGCTTGTATGTGGAGGTTATATAGTACATTTCTAGTACTACTGATTCAACAGAAAAATCAGATATTCTAGATTTTTTAAGCTCAAGTGGAAAACCGTCAAAAGGCTTCCTCTAAGTTAGAGCTCGTGGAGACGGAGTTGAAGGGGAATCGCGCCTCCCAAGACGAGCTTTTGAGCTTCAGTACCCAGATCAATGCTCCTCCGGCCATCAATTTCACGACAAAATGCGGAGAGGGAGAGCACAAAGGAGAGAAGGGAGGGTCATTCTCAGTTCTGTTAAAAAGGGCCAGATGATTAGCGGTGACGGAGACAGGGTTGGACGTAGAGATTAGAGAAGCTCCTCGCCTGCATCGACGTTGAGGACGGTCATGCCGGAGCTCTCGCGGGCGCCATCGGAACCGTATCCATGTCCGAAATAATTGATCAATTGGGTTACGGTCAATCGAGCTCGAACATCTGACTCGGATGCGGATACGGTCAATAGGGCTCGAACATATCGAACTTGGAGGCGGACTCGGTCAACTGACATCTATTTCCACCCCTTGCCATGGTAAAGGGCCGGGCCTGGCATGAGGGCCCAGCCAGGCTCGGCTCTCATTGCCTAACGAAGGCCCAGCCCTGCGGGGCCTTTTAATATTTTTTAATATATAAATTAATAAAATTTTATGAGACCCGTTTATATGAGCCCGGGCTCTATGGGCCATCGGATTTACATCCGGCAGCCCATAATACTCATGAGTTTAAATGCCCATGAGTATTATGGGTCACCAGATGTAAGGCTGCTAACGAGCCGAGCCAGCTCGTCGAGCTGAACTGGCTCGGCTCGGTTCGACTCGAATCTGGCTCGGCTCAAAGTGAGCTCGACTCGAGCTCGGTTCGAACTCGAAATCAAACGAGCCGATCTCGAACATGGGCCAGCTCGAATCGACTCGAACTCGACTCGATTTGTTATATATCATTTTTTAATTATTATATCTATATTATATAAATTTTTTAACTTTTACCTTTCATGTACCCATAATATTTTATATTAATTTATAAAATATATATCCTATATATACATTAATATATGGTATATGATATATTATATAATATGATATATAATACCTATATTATACTATTATATTTTAAACAAATATAAATCTTACTACTAACAAAATTGAGAATGTAGGTATGATAAATTAATTTATTTCTATTCTACCCCTATTCATCTATATAATATTATTTAAATTTTAAATACTACCTTTAATCATTCTAATCCTAACAAATATAAATATGTTATTCTACTTGCAAATAAACATTCTTAATTCAACCAATTATATTAGTTTAGATTTAGAGATTTAGTGAATTATATCTAGATTTTTCCTATAAATATATCCAGTGAACCAAGTCTAGGTTTTATTATTGAATTTCAATTATATTGATTTTTCTTTTTACAGGCAATCTACACATCATGAAATATGTTATTGCTGAAGTCCAAATAATTCTCTTATTATGAATTTTTTTGTAGTTACTAGAATAATTAAATATGAAATATGTGAATAAGAGTTGTCATAACTTTGGTGACTAGTTCAGTCTTTTGTGACTTATTATATGATAAATTTTATATAACTATCAAAATAACGGAGAGAGAAAAATATTTACCAATATGATGTTCTTTTTCACTGATTAGGCGCTCACACTTGCATGATTTTTTTAATATTTTTTATAATTTTATCCTTTAGAAAGATAAAATAAGTACACTTAAATTAATACAATGTACTAACTTTGTCATTCCAAATGACGAAATCAATAATGAATTGATTTTTTTCTCTTTTCTCTTTCCTCTCTTGCTCCACTCTCTATTCACTCTCTCCCTCCTCTCTCTATTCTCTCTCTCCTCTCTCTTTCGGTTATCTCTCTTCTCTCTCTCCTCTTTCTCTTTTCTCTCTCCTCTCTTCTAAAGGATAAAATCATGAAAAATTTTAAAAAATATTATTTTCATCATTCACAAATATATTGTATTTTATTTTAAATTTAATATTTTAATATATAATATATAAATAAGAAAAAATTAAATTAAAATTTTATACTTTCTCCTCACTTCTCAAAGCTAGGGCTCACGTCATGCACATGAGAGAGAGATAGGGAGAGAGAAAGCGAAAGAAGAGAGGACAGAGAGAAGAGAAAGTGTAGAGAGAGAGTGAAGAGAGAGAATAAGAAAGATAGCCAAAAGAGAGATGAGAGAGATTGAATAGAAATATAGAGAGGAGAGAGTGAATAGAGAGTGTGTGAAGAGAGAGAAAGAGGAGAGAGAGAGATAGCCGAAAGAAAGAGATAATGAATAGAGAGAGAAGAGATAATGAATAGTGAGAGAAGAGAGAGCGAATAGAGAGAGGAGAGAGTGAAAAGAAAGAGGAGAGAGAGAGAGAGAATGAAGAGATAGTAGAGAGAAGAGAGTACAAAATTATTTCATTATTGATTTTATCCTTCTAAATGACGAAATCAATACATTGCATTGATTTCATCTTTTAAAAGCACGATATTATATTGATTTCGTCCTTTAAATCACAAATTAGTACATTATATTGAATTTTTCCTCTTTAAGAATGAAATTAAAAAATAAATTAAAAAAAGTCAGGGAGGCACTCGCGAAAAGAAACACCATATTGGTAAATATTTTTTCATTTATGTTATTTTGGTAATTATTATTTTTAATATTATTCATATAATGGGAAAAGTTAATATTATTTAAACCCGTGAGTTTGATGGGCTGTTGGATGTAAATCCGATGACCTAATCAGCCCGGGCGCACGCCGGCGCGCGTGAGCCCGGGCTGATATTAACGGGACTCTTATATAATTATATTTATTATATGGGATATTTGAATAACATTAGTTAAATTTTTGGTGACAAATGAAATTTTTTTGTTGGGTATTTATTTACTCTTATCTTAACCATGGATTTTGAAATAATATTTACAACTTTAATACAATAAAATTATGTTTATTATAATTTTTTTTATTTTTGTGTTGGTGTGATTATCTAAATTAATATAGATTTTTATAGAAAAAAAAATTTGTTTGTAAATGGGATTCGAGCTCAATTCGAACACAAGTTCGAGTTTCTATAATATGTTTTCGAGCTCGAGCTCGAGTTGAGTTTCGAATTTTTAGTCGAACCGAGCTCGAGCGAGGAATCGAGCTTTTCAATCGAACTCGAGCCGAGCTCGAACCGAGCTTTCAGAAATCGAGCTCAAGTCAAAAAACCTGAAAACTCGGTTCGACTCGGCTCGTTAGCACCCTTAACCAGATGTAAATTTAACAGCTCATAGAGCCCGGGCTCACATAGGAGTATATGAGCCAAGGCTCATATAAATTTTTTTCTAAATTTTATATAATATTATAAATTTACAAAAAAAGTTAATCTTAAAATGGTAAATATTGTATCATACTTTAATCTTTAATAAGTAGTGTTTTAAAACTCGGCCTGGCCACCGACCCGGGTCAACTCGGTCTGACCATGGTTCAACCGTGGTTGACCTGTTTATAATATTATTTAATAAAATAATTTACTTTTATAAAGTATATAATTTAATAATAATTTGATATTAAATATACCCCAAAATAATGATAGTGTAGTTAATTAAGACGCGTTGTGTGTATAAATTGGAGAAGAGAGGTTTGAATCCCACTCTTAGCAATTTTGTTTGTATATTTTCCATATGTATACTAATAATTTACAAATGTTTACCCGAACACAAAAACCTATTGTAGCCCATGAAAGAACTATTTAGGTGTTGAGTTTGAATCTCACTGTGTACGAGTTAAAAATTTTGTCCAGTTGTGTGTCAAACTAGACTAGCTCGGTGTGCCGGGTTACCAGTTCAACCGGCCAGGTTAATGTGACCCGAAAAATTATATGAACCGACCCGTTTTAGGTGCCAGTTCCAGTTCAACCAGCTGAGCCGGTTTTTAAAACACTATAAGTTTATTTTGAATAAGATATAAAAAATATATTTAAACTTTTAAAAAATTAAAATTTTATTAAAGTCTTCTTATAACTCCTTTTGTAATATTGAAACTTGTGCTCTCTATTTTATATCTACCCAATGTACTATAAAATGAACCTGTTCAATTTTTATCATATTTTCCTCTTTTTTAACCAAATTTGGGATTAAACCCCTCATATTGCAGTTGTCTTCCTTGTAGAGACAACCACGAACTTGCAAAGCTATGACCATGGCAGTGCTCTACCTCCGACAAAGCCCCACCTTGGCCTTCCCTGGCCAACAACTCACCGCTAGAGGACAGGAATTCCTACGACATTCTTTGGGTTCTTGTGGTGGTAGAGGTAGCCTCACGGCCACCCTCCTCTCCCAGGAAAACTCTCTGCAATATTGACGACCTCTTGTCACAACACACTACTAGCCCCTACATCTCCCTAAAGAAGAGCTTCTCCACCACCATGTTGATTAAGTCACAACCTACCTCATGGAGCATCATCAACAAGGATGTAGACGAAATTGAGTGGGGAGCATGTCACGGACTACGTTCTAAGTACTTTATAAATTCCCTTTTCCCTTTACTAACATGTATTTTTCTTTATTTTCATTGTTTATATTTTAAGGTACTACCATATCAGTACAGCCATTTTGGCTAACACTCCAGTTACATATAATAAATTTTATGCAATAAGGGGAATGGGTTGTTAGTGTTATTGCACCCATTGCTTGTAAACACATTGATAGTGAATGCAACCTGATTCCTTACCTATGTTCATTCGTTTTTTGGCAATGTGACTCTCTTTTGCCCCCTACATTTTACTTTACAGCACAAGTGATTTATACAATGCATCTATGAAAGGCAAGCCGATTGTCCCAAATAAATGCTTACTTATTAGGCTTTAAGTTTAAGCCAACAAGCATCGCAAGGTCGGTTGCCCAATGGGCACATCTGTGACACTCAATAGGGGTGTAGAGGGAGCCGGCAAAGGAATAAAAGGAGGAGAGGAAGAGTCCAGAAAAAAGAAAAGTAAATTGGGTTTAGGTTCGGTTTGGATTTTGGTGAAGCCAAACAGAGCCTTTTTATTCTGGGAAAATATTTTGTTTATTTTAGGCCTTGTTTGAATGTTGCTGTTAAAGAGAAGTGGTCACATCAATGTATAAAAAGGTATTTGAAACTTAACCCTCCTCCATAAAAAGAGTTAAGGTTTAAAAGCCCTTTTAAGTCATTTTGCTTTATCATCCAAGGGAACGAATTTTATTTCCTTAAAATTATAAAGTTGGTCGACCTCTAGTGAAAAATTATATTCCAAACTCCGCCTAATCATTACTCTTTTTACCCTACATTAATAACTATATTTAGTTTTTCAAAATATTACTAATAATTTGGGACAAAAGGAGTATTAATATAGTAAGTTAATGACACAGATACTTCTGATCCTTATTTTGATCAAATAGCCTATTTTTCCTAAGTTATAATTTGACTAAAGTAAAAGGATTACCTCATGTTTTTTCCATCTGATCCCTTGGACACAGGTTTTTTATATTTCCATTTTCATAAGACATGGGACACACATGCTTTGTCTGAATAGAAACCTCAAATTTTACATGGTTTTAATTAAAATTTTATATAAAAAAAATTAATACGAGTCAGGGTTAATATATGAGCCAAATCTTTAAGAGCCATCATATCGAGATCCGACGGCCAAGGGGACAATAACCTACCTGCCCCTTAAGTTATATGTGATGTTTGATCAAAATCTGACAGGCCACGGTCTCATGTTGAAGCGTGTAATCCTAGGTTCACACAATTGAAACTATTTTTATATATCTTGTTATTTGTGAATTTACATAGTGAAATTTACTTCACAATCGTCTTTTACTCAGGTCTCAAATAAGGAACTCAAATCCAATGATAAAGTTTCCCCAACCGTCAATGGCACGTACTGTACCAACACAAAATTTGCAGAAAATTGCAACCTTTGTATTAATTATAGATTCTCATGTTTTTATCATGAATCCCCCTTGTTCCCACCACCATCTGACACCATGGATCCCACTTTACAAGGTAAAATAATAAAAAAAATAAAAGCACGAAGGACAAACAGGATTTATTTAAAACGTTTATAATTAGTGCTTTGACTGCTCTATGTTGATTTATGCAATTGGCAAAAATTGAACTTTCAAGAAATATATAATAACATTTGACAGGTAAAAAGAATAAAAAATACATTTTGCAACACAAAGATGCTTTCAATTGTAATCTTGATACTAGAAAGACCGATGATAGCATCTCAATTGCTAGTGACTCTATCCAATTGATCCTCACTGGTTGATCCTTCCAAAACGATTGGTTGATCTTCATCATGATCCACTCTAAAAGAGCCTGGAGCCAAATTCTGCATTTGTATTACAGTAGATGGACCTCCTTGTGCAAATTTATTACTACCTTTTTCATTCTTTTTCCCCCTTCCTCTTGCCCCTGACATCCATTCTTGGATGGTTGAATGTGTTTGCTCGGCAAATATCTCTCTTTTAAACATGGTACCCATCTTCATGTAGTAGAGTAAACCAAAAGCATGATAGCCAAAAAAACAAAAGGTTAAGCTAATAGCAGCAATAAGTAATTAAGTATTTTAAGTTAAATACAGGGTTCAGATAGCTAAAATGGTCAATGACTGGTCTCTCTTACCTGAGTGACAAGTGCATATAAGGGAAGAGTACTGTAGCTGCATAGTACTTGAATTATCACTCTGTAGATGTTAAGAACACATCCGTTAGTGCCCATAGTTGCATTGCACATTCTTTTTGAAGAAACAAAATTAGAAGTAAATATTCAAAGACAGCTGCAATAAGATTATTTTCTTCTTGACACAACCTCTTAAAGCCCATAGTTGCTGGCCTCAATTTTTCATAAAACAACTAATGAAATCTTGTTTTGTATCATATGTCAAAGAAGACCAATAATCAAGCATGGGTCTAAGGGATAGGTAAATTGTTTCCAGCTTCACGCTCGTGTACCAATACGAAAATAATCCAGTGACAAGAAAATTAACAAATAAAGAAAAAAGAAAAGTAAAAACTGGAAACATGATCACGTACTAACTGGAGAAAAGAACAATGAAATCACAAAAATACCCGATAATGAGTCTGGGGATGATAAAGCCAACATCCTCCATGATGCAAGAGTCAAAGCCATAAGTGCTCTGGTCATAAATTTATAAAAATTAGAGCACATGAACACGAATAAGGTTAATATATTATAATTACCAAATGTTTGATGCCTAGAATTACTCACCAAGATCCAAAAGAAAAATGCAATTTCAAATGAATTTTGAAATAAGATGAAGTGAATCAGGTAAAGAACAAGTCCAGGCCGATGGAACCAAAAACGGTCATCAGACGGCTTCACTGATTGTGTTCCATCACCTGTTTGCTTCTCTGCTACCTCTTGAGCCATTTGAGTTATTATGTTCTCCAGCTTCGCTCCTACTAAAAGCAAAAGCTACCAAAGAATTGCAGCCAGAATCACTTTCTAAGACAAGGCTGATCTTGCAAGAATAACTTCCAAGAAGGTTGTGCTTGGGTAACACTAGTACATTGATAACAGCTTAAAGCATTCGGGAAAAAAGAGTCATCTAAAAAATAAACTTACAAACAGGGGCAAAAAGGACAACCAAAAGTATGTGTGCCATCCTGCATAAATCAAGAGAGTGAAGGAAAATGTAAAGAGAATTGCGCATGAAGAGGGAAGACGAAGAAGTACTATTAAGTGATGGTCTGGCGTCAGAAACTACCATCAACATTGAGCAAAAGGAAGACAACAACAAAGAGCCACAGATACCAGCTGCATTCGAAGAGTCAATTAGTACTCACACAAGACCATCTTAATGGTAGCTTGCAATTTAAAAAAAAAAAAAGAGGATGTGCCAAGATTTAATGTAACACTCATCAGGGGCATTTTTGAATTTGCAGACAAATCATTGTCATTTGTATGTTTAAAGAAAAAATTAGCTGCAAACTTCAAATCTTCTTTAGAATGTCCTAACTCTAACACACACTGAAAAAACATTCCTAAGTTTTTTCTTTTCATATTCCTAAATATTTAAAATTTGGGGTAGACTAGAAATAAAGTATTAACATCAATTTTAAAATTTCTTAAGAATGCTCCTTCACATAGACAGTTTAAAGGGATTCAGATAGATCGGAGGTGAAGCACTCCCGCCCATTGTGGTGTGAGGGGCCAATAAACTGACAACACTTGGAAAACACACGGGAATTTGGACAAATTCCTAGAGCCATATATATTTTGATGCGTTTTCCAAGGTAATTGGCCCCTCCCACCATAATGAGTGGGAGTGCTTCATAGTTCTAAAGCCCGGGGGAAGTATCATGGTGCAAATTACACGCTTCCATGTAAATTTTGTCCAACATTACCTGATGCCCACAACTTTCTTAAAATCTGCTTCTAGAGTTCGCATCATGTATTTGTGAAAATCAAATTCTGGGTTCGAGCTACAGTGAGTCTGCAATCAAAATAAATGCAGTCTTTGTTGAGCATACGTTTTTCCGCTTTTAATATGTAAGAAAATCAAGCTAAGAGCAGCAAGACATTTTGTCTAGCTTCTATTAGGTCTAAATATATACCATGATGAATCCTGCCCGAAGTGCGGCATAATCTGATGCAGTAACAGAACCATAGAACTGTTTGAAGAAAGACATCTGGCATCCAAAGCACAGAAAATTTTCACACAGTAACTAAAAGCCATTTTAGACCGCCCAGTGCATTATCTCTACAAATAGTATGAAACAACAAACTAATTATGAATGTTTAGAAACTTACCAACCAGTTCACAACAACAAATTTACCCCAAAATCCCATGGTACGCTGTGAGAGAAATTGGCGTTGATGGTGAGTAGAATGTACCATCTTTGCTTTCCTTTTTGGCGCTTCTGTAGCAGTCTTCTCTGCCCCTGAAGGAGCTAATGGTTAAAAAGAACAAAAAATTAGTTGAATGACAGTCGATCAGTGATAGCGTGCAGAACCAGTATACAGCAAATTATGCAACTAACCACTAGCCTCATTTTCCTTTTGTCGCTCGTTCTTCATTGAAACTTCCCAATGCTTCCATTGACGTATCTAAGCAATTCGGAAAAATATTTAGTATTGCTTACCAGATTAATAAAATAAAGGAAAGAATGAAAATACTTAGTATCAGCTAAAGCTTGAATGTGTCTATTTACGTACAAGTATTATGAACCATCCTTTTTCATTAAGTTGGACGTAGGGAATGTTGAATTGAGTTAAATATTATAAGAAGTAATAACCCTTTCCTTACAACTTGAGTTTTTGGGAAACTTGGTTATCGTAAGAGCCAATGATTTGGGTTCAAATAATGTAGGGAGTAGTTTTCCTCTTATTTCAGGGCATATTTTCTAAGATCTTAGTTTATTATTCTCCTCTCCCTTTGTTATGCCTACATGCTAAACTTTGGTAGGTGCTTGGATGTGCCATGGGCAGGGATGAATTGAGCTAAATATTATAAGAACTCTTTTCTAACAACTTAAGCTTTTTAGTTAAATATTACAAGAACTCTTTTTTAACAACTTGAGCTTTTAGAAAACTTAGTTATCTTAACAAACAGCACAAGTAATTGAAATGTTGGAGTCTCAAGTGTAATGCCATCAGCAGGTACCACAGAGGGTAAATTTTAACTATTTTGCTTAGTTACTAAAGTACTTAGGCTTTCTCTTGTAGGATATATAATGTAGTGAGATGGACCACAAAACGAAAAGCGCCCGACCATACGTTCCGCGCAATTTGGATCAGCCGGTCCATTAAAACTTAAAGGGCCTCATCTGATTTAAGCCGTTAGATCACGATCTGATAGCTCCCATTGAGCCCGTGCATATTTTTCAATATGCATTCCGGTGCACCTCAACCTTTTCCATTTGTTTTAACTCTATTTTCCGCATAAAAGTCAGCGAAATTAAACACTTTACTGGGCAGTGGCTACAATGTGGTCATTGATTGATTCTCATCGATACTTGATAACGAGATAGGAGGGCCCAGCACCCTCAAGCTGGTAATTTGAAGAACAAACCATATATTATATTAAAACAAAGCACATCTTACCTTTACTCCTCCTAGAACCATGGTAGTAGCACAGAAGAAAACATGGACAACTGCCAACACAAATATGAAGATGTGCAACTGGTGCAGTGCTTCAAGTGATAACATCGGAACTTTACCCTGAAACTCAGAAGAAATCAATCAGAATGTTGACAAGAGTAGGACAATAACGTTCACTTAGCTTACCAAAATAATGTGAACTATTGGGCGCTGAATTTGGTAAAACAAACATGAAACATACCCCACCACACTGACTTGATGCCTCCGCCAAAAGATGTCGACGAGTCATGAAGTGTGCTGTTTGCTCAGATCCTTTCTGTCTCTTGCATGGAAGAAAGGTATATGAAACGTTCTCAGGAATGCACATATGACTGATCAACCCTTGGAACACAGTCAGTAGGAGGGAAATGAATCCCAGCAGCATCAATTCTGAATAATATACATAAGCCAGAAGAAGTTATGATGCATATATATATTAAGCTAGCCAGACACAAAATGTTAAATCCAGAAAGAATATAGAAAGCACAAGAGCATATGATAAAATCAGGCAATCCAAATAGGAGTACTAATTTGAAAGCATCAAATAAAATGAAATAGAAGCCCGACCACCTTCTTTTAGCTTCTGCAGGGCCTCAAAAAGCGCGTACTGACGCTGGTGTGTCAAAAACTGATACGAAAACAAGACAAACAAAGTAACAGCCAGGATCCTTCAGTTCAGCCTCTTCAGGAATAAATTAAGGCCGCTCTCATTTTGGATTTTTTCAAACATATATAAAGGATGATGAAAGAAAACCAAGTGGTGACCTTTCCAAGGCGATGGAGAAGGCGCTCAGCGCAAAGAGAGATGAGGACGATGACGGAGCAGACGACGGAGACGACCCACGTAGGGGTGTGCTCAAGCGACCGCGACTCTTCACCACCTGTAGCCATCCTTTTCTCCGCAAGGCCGACGTCCGGGACAGTAACATAGAAAATCTACTTCCCACGGCCAAGCCAACGGTGCTGAGCGATCAAGTAGCACTCATATCGTAAAAAGGGAGTAGAAAGGATTGAGAAAGAAGGAAGGAACAAAAGGGTTGAGAGAGGATGAAGAAAGGAATTGGAAAGAAGAGTGGAGTTGGGAGCAAGGCTCCTGGCCTCGTCTTCTGCCTGCCTGGGAAGCAAACGCGGAATGTATATCGAGATTCTTATTGGGCCGGGTGTGTAAGGATGAAGGGTCTGGAGGGCGGAGGGGAGAGCGAATCGCCGCCATGTTCACCACGTAAAGCGACGGAGAAAAGGTGCGTATGTGAGAGAGACGGTGGCGGCGAGTAGTGTTCGTTCCAACTTCGCGAGTGGGTATCAATATCATTGAGCTCTGGACTCGGTGGTGGCGGCCTTTCGGTTTCAGGAGGGAAACGAAGTGGGAGGTGGTCCTAGTGGAGCCCACACTACACTAATGAATAGATGGCTGGTATTAGTCTTCTTCCCGCATGTCCGGAAATTTGTAGACATCGACAGGTGCAAAACTTTCGCTAACGACGAAAGTACACTAAGGAGTGAAGAGTTTTTTGAGCCGAGCCTGAGGAATGTTCGGAGGCGTTTATTTCTTAAGATCGATAGCGGATATGATAATGTACGTTAGCGTAAATATTATGTGTATCACCGTGTACATTGTCAATTTTGAAAATAAATGGGTGTCCCTTATGCTGGGCTCACGTTGAACGCATAACATAAAAAATGCTTCCCACAAAGAGGGGGGAATTGGGGAACTATTGGATTCAGTTTTTAAGCTTTTCTCTCTTTTTGTTGGTCACTTAATCTTCATCATCAAAATTGACCTAAATCCCACAAGTTTTATGGCCGATAATTCAATTATTAAGAGTAGTTTGGACTTTGAACATGAAATTATTAAAAAATAGAATGAAATTTTTAGAATTAGGGGTTGGGGAATGAAATTCTTCTTAGATTCTAAAAGAATTTTATTGCAGTTCTATTAATTTAGCATAGAATTTAGAATCAAGGTTAGTAATGGATATTTTTTAAAATAAATTCAAATTAAACTTCTTATTATTTAAAAAAAAAATTGTAACTCTTTCGTAAACTTGGATATTTACATTCAAGGTACTATTGAATTTGTATCACCGAGCCTTATTAAATAAGACCCGACATGGGTAAATTATATTAAACTTTTAAAATATGACTCACCCACATAACACACTTTGCAATGCTTAAAATGATACGAAGGGTAACAAATACAAAATGGTAGAATCTAAAATTCTCATACAAGAGGCTGGGAGCCGAAATTTACAAAATCACCTCATGAGGTGAATATTCAGTGATTCCATAAGAACCAATGAATTTGTTAGTGCTACGCCAACTATAATTCTATTGAACCAAGACTCAATTGTAGGCTTTGTAGCATAATTTTTAAAATCTGAGAAGAATTTTATACCCAAACAACCCAAACTGTAGAGTCCACATAACACTTTAATACAATCTATCCTTCTTCTATTAGATAAAAACTATTGTTAATATTTATTATTATTATTAATGCACACAATAATACAAGATCATCTCATTTCCTTCAACCAGGTTTTTTAATGGCTCATGAATTCCATTCAAATTCTTGTCTCCACGCAAGAGCTGCGGATTTTCCACCAGTATGAATAGATGGGACCCATACGCAAGGTAGCCCACGTCCAAACCAAAACTCTTTGAAATTATCATAAGCACTACACGGAGCCACATTCTGCCACAGAGGACATCCAAATTTCAAAAAGCCTCCATGTAAATTGAGCCAGTAAATTAATCCTAATAGGGTACAACATTAAACTAAAAGTCTATTTTATTATTATAAGAATAATTTTTCTTGCTCTTCATTGATAATTAGCCCAAATATAAGCTAAGCATCGATCCGTTTCATCCACAAGATTGACGGTGCATACCTTTAGGAAATATCAATGTTAATAGGAAAAAACATGTGCTAGCATGTGCATCGTCGATTGAAAATATTAATGGCTCCAATGTGTAGCTTATATTAGGCTCATTGTCAAATGAGAGCATAAATAACTCTTCCGTTATGAATATGACAAAGACATAGATAACTTTTGGGAACATGTTCACGTATAAAGCGAACGCCTTTGTATATGTGCTTAAGGGTATGAAGAGTGACTGGGTTCTCAGTGAAGTAAATGGCCCTAACATTTTCATGAGGTAAATGGAGGATTAAAAATGAATATAGAGATATTGATGAGATAAGTAAGTCATAAGAGTAATGACATAATATTATGCTTTTGTGCTAGTTAAGCTGCCTCTTAGTGCCTTAAGAGAGTAAGTTACGGCCTATGAAGATAGTAAAGTAATATAAATATTTTTAATGTTTTACTATGACAATGAACCTAACGTATGAAACACATAGGAGCCATTTATCTATGAGATTGACAATGCACATTAGCAATAGTGGTACTGTAGCTAACGTGCATTAGCAAATATGCAATTGATTTCAAATATCAAAGACGCACATTCATTCATTATGCTGAGCTTATTATCAAAGGGGAGCATTAAAAACTCTTCCTAAAGCCAAAGGTTGACTAGTAGCTAGCAGGCCATCCAAATCCCAAACAACCTCCAAGTAAATTGCAAAGTCTATTGAGTTTATAAAAAATAATAATATTTTTTTGATCCCATGTTAATAGCTCCATTTAGAATTTTTTTTTATATTAATATCTTCGTTGGGATCAACTTAAATAGTTAGACATTTAACAAAATACTTCCTCTATCTTAAATTAATAGCTCTATTTGACAAAATAAATTTATTTTATATTAATTATTTTATTTTATTTAATTTAAGTAGTTGAATATTTTAAAAGAGTATCATAAATTTATTTTTTTCTCTTAAATGTGAATTTTGTCATATAAATAAATTTTTTTATTTTTTAAATATAACTATTAATATAAGATGAAATAGTCTATTAAAAATTTATTTTTCATGATACGCGTCTCACTACTTAATAAGAATCACTATTTTCTACATAAAATTATTAATATGAAACTAAGAAAGTAATACAGAAAAGCCTCAAAAGTGGTCAAAACTTCGCAAAATCGACGCGGCCCCCCACCCGAAGCCAATAAACAGCGGTTTGTAATTGTAATAGGGGCCCGCGCTCAATCTCCTACTCTCGACCGCAGCCGAAGCCTTAACGCGGAAGTATATCGGGGCCACCGCCAGTCCGGGGGGAGAGTCGAGGGACGCCGAAGTCCGCCGTGGGGATTTTGGACTTTCCGTGCGTTCCCAAAACCCCACTCGTCTTCTCTACCTCCAAGTTCGGACCTCCAATTCGTCTGATTGTAACGCAGGCGATCATCTCCAGATTGCAATTTGCAATTTCCAATCTCCGTTTGGGTTTCGGATTTTCCTGAACTGATTCGAATCGGACTTCCGTCCGGCCATGGCGGCGGTGCCGACGACGACGGCGGTGAACGTGATGCTGGCGATCCATGAGAAGAAGACCGGGTCGAGCGTGGATATGTACAGGCCGCTGCGCCAGTACGTTGCCCTGCACTACGGGGAGCGGGAGGCGCAGAACCTGGAGGACGACCTGCAGGCCGTCCGCCAGATGCGGGCCTCCCTCGAGAAGGCTGCAGCCGACTCCCTCGAGGCCCGCCGCGACCTCCTCCAGGCCTACTTCCGGGCCCTCTCCGCCATGGACTCCCGCTTCCCCATCTCCCCTGACAATGACCACGTCAACGCCCTCACCTTCGTCTGGACCGACGCCTTCAAGTCCAACAAGAGGGCCTCCCAGGTGAACATCCACCTCGAGAAGGCCGCCGTCCTTTTCAACCTCGGCGCCGTCTACAGCCAGATCGCCCTCTCCGCCGACCGCGCCTCCTCCGCTGCGGGCCTCAAGCTCGCCTGCAACTCCTTCCAGCTCGCCGCCGGCGCCTTCGCCTTCCTCCGGGACCATGAGTCCCCCAAGGTCGCCGCTGCCGGCCCCGCCACCGTCGACCTCTCCCCCGAGTGCGCTGGGATGCTCGAGAAGCTCATGCTCGCCCAGGCCCAAGAGTGCTTCTTCGAGAAGGTCATTGCCGACGCCAAGCCTCCGGCCCTCTGCGCCAAGGTTGCCAGGCAGGTCTGCTTTTTAGGTGCTTACTTTGGTTTCGTTGCTTTGTTTATTTTCAAACGATTAGACTTACTAGATCAGGTTTTCTTCCTGTGTATGATTGGAACCAATGTTGGTACTCAGTCATGGGTATTAATAATGTGAATGCTCTAATGTTTTCTGACAAGTCACAACTGGGTTTGTTCATCCCTCTTCCGGTTTCCTGATACTGTCAACCTCGCAAATTAGTTTCATGCACCTGTTTCGTTTACAAAGAAATTGATAGTGGATTTGTGAAGAAGGGAACTCAACATTATGACAATTACGGAAAATGGTTTCTATTGTCAAACTATACATACTAAGCAGAGTGTCATTTCTACGGGTTCATTTGCTTGTTTTTCAAGTGACCAGCCTGTGTTATGTAGATTATTTTATGTCTTTCATGATAGGAAAATCAAGCAAGCAGTGTTTAACTTTCAGAATCTCTGTTATTTAATTTGTTGCACCCTTGCCATCTCATAGTCCTATTTGGGTTGCTCTTGTGTAATGGCGAAAGGATTCATGAAATTCATGCCATTTACTGTGGCAGCAACTTGCACTTGAATATTCAGGAATGTCATTTCTTTCTATTCACATGTTTTTGCCGATTGGTATCAGTATACTTGTAATATCTCGTTATTATGTAAACTATACATGTTGAGATAGACTAGTGGATTTCTTTATATGACTGTTACAGGTAGGCCTTTACTATGAAGAAGCATATGCCACATTGAGCATTGCACCTCTGAATCAGCATTTTGACCGAACTTGGATTTCCCATGTCCACCTGAAGTCCGTGCAGTTCTTTGCTGAAGCCTCCTACCAATATGGCCTAGAATTGCACAACAAGGAAGAGATTGCAGAGGAAATTGCACGATTAAAAAGTGGGGTTAGCACTCTCGCTGATGCCAAAAAATTAGCAAAAGGTGTAACAACCCAACTCCTGGATGCCGTTGCAAAATTAGAGGCTAACTTGAACCGCAACCTGGAGAGGGCCCAGAAAGAGAATGATAGAGTGTATCTTATGCGGGTCCCCTCAGCTAGCTCATTGCCTCCTATTCCTGCAGCCTCACTGGTCAAGTCATCCCCCCTGAGTGAAATATTAGATGCAAGCAAAGAAAAGTTATTTGCATCTCTAGTACCTGATAGTAGTGCAAAGGTGCTTTCAAGATATACTGAGATGGTAGATGACATAATCCGCACCCAAGCTGAGAAACTGCAACAGGGAAGTGAGATAACCAGAGTCAGGCTTAAGGAAATGGACCTACCTGACTCGATTCTTGCGCTTGAAGGAAATTCTACCTTGCCCATGGATCTTAAGGAAGATGTGGAGGCTGTTCAAATTGTTGGTGGTCCTGCAGGTCTTGAAGCTGAATTACAACAGCTTAAGGATTTGAGAAGGGTAAACCAGGAACTCCTAGTTCATACTGAAGAGCTTCTTCAGAAAGAAGCAAGAGAAGATTCCCAATTTCGAAGCCAGTTTGGGAATAGATGGACAAGACCCCAGTCCAGCACTCTCACAAAGAACTTGCAGGATAGATTGAACAGGTTTGCTGGAAATCTGAAGCAAGCAGCAGATAGCGATGCACGGATCGAACGCTCAGTAAAAGAGCATTTTGCACTTATGGCTATCCTTGATCGACGACCTGTATGTTTCCAACATTTCTTTCTTTATCCCAAAGAATTCTTGTGCCTTTTCCCATTTGATGTAATTAAGATATTGAATACCAAAGTTTTAATCGTTTTTATTGTTCAACTATGAATATTCTGTTATTTAATTGTGGATCTATGCAAACTGATTCACATGCTCCATAAAATTACAGATAGAATCTGCACTTCCATCTCTTGCTCGGCCAATCATGTCTTTGGATAGTAATGAAGATGCCATTGTGGGAGCCCTGAAACAGAGTTTGGTAGTATCTCTTTTACAAGGACCCTCTCCATAAGATATATTTTCTTAATTATTAAAATAATTAACTTGATTGTATTGTTGATAATCTTTGCAAATCTCTCCTGTTCGTTCACAAAGTCTTGAACATGGCTTATATTATGGAGTGTGGCACAAGCTGCTTTCCTATCTAATTGACCCATATGTTTCACATAGTGCGGATTTCATTTGTAACTACTTCTAAGGCAAATATGACGAACTACTTCTAAGGCAAATATGACGAATAAGAATGCAACAATTTGTTTATGTATGCGCATATGAAGATATGACAATAGGGCATTAATTATAATGTGATGGCAGTTTTTTATTTTTCAAAAAGAAGAAGAAAGATACATTCTGTTAATGTATGTGAACATCTTTGAGCTATTTCGTTTTTGTTATGTTATGTAACCGAGAGGTATGTCTTTGGGGACATCAAGAAGTAAAAGAATTGAAAGCCAATAAGTTGAACAGATGTCAAAATTCTCATCTGACTCTCAGCGGAAACTGATCAGAATTTATTTATGAATATTCTTTGGTTTGACAAGCTTCTTTTGGTTAATCTTTTGATAAATGCCTTCAAGGCATTTGATAAGCAAAAGCATCATGGCAATTTTAATTTTCTTTTCTAGTTTCATTAAGTTGGTAAAAAGAACATTAAATGCTATGACTTTGTTTTCTTTCCTTGAAAATTACATTTCGTGAAGTTAATGGTAATTGGTGTAGAAACACGCAAAACAATTATTTTACTCAAATGTCTCCTCAAGTTTCTGGAACAATTACTTGTTACATTGTGAAGAATGCAGTTTTTTATGGTGAAAGAATGTTATTGACAAATCTGCAGAATATTTGAATTTGATTGTGAAACATTTTTTTGATGTATATTTCTGTTTATGCAGAGGCAGTTGGAAACACTGGGCTCACAGCGTGCAGGTCTGGAGGATATGCTTAAAGAAATGAAAAGAAAGGTATGTTGGACTGTTTAATTATTATACAATTATTCTGAAAAACACGGTTAAAGTATTTAAGCATTTACTACTTTGGAATAATAATTGCCATATGCACTTGAGGATGCCTTATGTTCACCTTCAGTGCCCATCCTTAACAGATATACATTCACATTTTCTTCAACCTGAATGTCAAATTTTATTTTGTTAGTATGAATAAGCTAGCCATATAATTTTTTTAGTTAAATCTTAAGATTAGTATCTTCAAAGAACTTAATATAGATTTCGTTTGCAATTAATGTTGTTTGTTTAATGATAGGATGATATATTACCCAAGCTGATGGCAACAACTGGATCACATGAGGATCTCTTTAAAAAGGAGATAGCAAAGTATAGCCCCATCTGCCAAGAAATTGCAAAAAACATTGAAGCTCAAGAGCAACTTTTGCTGCAAATTCAGGTCTTCATATTCTTCAAATTATTAAAGAAGAAAATTTTCATATTTTTTAAGTACATTTTACATAATCATTTCCACAAGACAATTAATCTAGAACTTATAAGATAATGTTGTTGGTAATGCTGAAATAGTCCATTATTATTCACTGCAGGGTCAGAACAGTCATTTCGCTGCTGTTTTCAACTTGGAAGATTACAAAGGTGGGTACAATTTTCTGGTTAATCAAAAGGGGCTGTAAACTTTAATTTCATGTTGAAGTTTTGGGTTGATAGTATAATCTACGGTTCCTTGTGGATATACCTTTGCGTCCATGATGCTTCTTCCAACTATTTTAGGTGACAGAAATCTCTTTTCCATCAAACTGCTGACTATATTAACACAAAATTACTAAAACTATTAAGTTTGTGCATCAGCAATGCCACATGTTAATATCCAAATTTTGTGCATTCTAGGAAGTTGTTGAAGTGTACTGTCCTTTAAAAGATAGTGTTTCCCTGATACGGCAGTATGTTTAAAGTTTTTTACAAAATGTTCAAATTGGAGATATAAGTTATCATAAAGTCTCTTGTTTGTGTGGTTAATAGTTTAGTCCCTTAGCTGTTAGGAGTAATAGTAGTTATTTGACATTTTATCAGAGCGAAAGTTTTCAGTAGGAAAATAATATTCATACTCCATTTTCTCTACACCATAGGCTGTACACCACCTTTAATTGGATAGGGAAAGTGGGTCCCACCTGACAACATGACATTCACTTTTCCCTATCCAATCATAAGTAGCAAGTAGTGTAAGGCCTATAAATGTAGAGAAAGTGGTGTAGGAATATCACTATCCTTTTCAGTAGCAGTGTTCCATGTTGTGTGGTGTAGTGTTATTGTTGTTATTATCAAGATGAACTTTTTCCCTAACAACATGAGCTTTTAGAAGAAGTGGATAATTGACATATATTACTGTTCTTCATGTTTGATAATGAAGCTACTATAAATGCTGGCTCTTTATATTCTACCAGTAACACATCTCATTTTGTGAATTTCCATTTCCAGCTGCTCGTGAAAAGAGCTACAAACAAATCACTGCAGCAATTGCAAAGTTCCGAGAAATTAAAGACAACATCAATGAAGGACTCAAATTTTATGTTACTTTACAGGTTCCTTTTTTTTTCTTTGCCTAATCACTTTAATGGTTTTTTTGGGCCGTCAAATGACTGAAGGCATGTAGTCCGTAGAATGAGTATTAAGCATGTTTTCCTTTTTTAACAGGATGCAATTACAACGGTGAAGCAACAGAGCAGTGACTTTGTGATGACTCGAAACATTCAGTGTCGGGAGATGATAGATGATGTACAGAGGCAAATATCAGGTCTCAGCTTTAACGATGGGAAAAGTGGATCCTACAACTATCCCCCAGCTGGGCAACCGCGGTCTGGTCCTCCGGAAGCATTAGGCCAGCCAGCCCACTCTGCTTCCCGACCACAAACACCACCATATTACCAAAGTGCGGAACAGTCAGCAGGTGGGTTTACCCAGCTTCATTCTGTTTACTCATCACATCCACAACCCCCCTATCATACACCTTCTCCTGCTGCTGCTGCAGCAAGTCACTACCAGCATCCTCAGCAGCCGGCTGGTCATGAATATGGTCAGCCAGCTTATCCTGGATGGCGTGGTCCATACTATAATGCCCATCCACAACAGCCAGGATCCCATCCGCCTCCTCCCTATACAAACCCTTCTCCATATCCCCCTCCACATCAAGGGGGTTATTACAAGCCGCAGTAGACCGATGGCTTTGCACTTAGCCTTTCGTAAACTTTGAATGTGTGAGGTCCCAAAACTATTTCCTGGTTTCTGTCAAGACATCATGTGTTGGCTTGTTTATATCACTTGATGTTTGTATGTATGCCTCAGCGCATCTTATACTTTGATAATATTGTCTGTAATTTGATTGATTACTTCCCATTTGATATATTTTTGTAATTAATTAAAGTTACCTTGGAGTCAAAGTTGGTACATAGTAATAAACAATGAAGAATTTACATATTTTAATCCTACATGGGGGATTCAGGCATTCAGCTAATCTGGCCCAAAGTACGTGTTTTCTTATGATATTCCCATTTATGAAATGCCATTGATTTTTTCTGTCTCTAGGAGGACTGTTGCGTGTGCCTGCACACAGGCATACTCGCCGCAAGGGGTGTTTTTTATGCTCCGCTCTGATAGTGAGCTAAGCGTAAGGAAAGCCTGTGAAGTGTCTAATTTTAAGATCGATAGTGCACATGTTAGCGTACTTTAATGTAAGTGTGCTAGCGTTTACGCCATTAATCTTGAAAATAGACGTTTTACAAATGTTCCTTACGCTCAACTCACGTTGAGTACGGAGCATAAAAAGTGCTTCCCACCGCAAGATGTGTAGGCCCAAAGCGCACACGCAGGCCACATGAATGCAGCATAACATTCTTGAGACAACGCATGAAGGCATTGCCTTGTGTACGAAAAACTATTAAGAACTCTCGGTGTACCTAGGCTTGTACAAGTTACTTTTATTTTATACAATGTTCATCATGACATGCGCTAATACAAGTTAACTTAAATGTGCTAGCATATGGTGGTAGTGCGTGTGCCCGTCAATTCTCATATATATAGCTCTGATAAAGTGGGAGAGTACCAATAATTTATCCTTTATCTACAATATCTTTGGGAGTTCATGGTATGTGTAGAATTCCGTTGAGTTGGCAATAAAATAAGCTGCTTGCATGACACCCATTGCTGTCTAAACATTATTACTTCAAATCAGATTATTTTCAATTTGTATTGCATGTAAACATTGGTATTGAATTATGCGGATGACCATGCTTCTACATTAAAAAATGGTAAAAAGTACTTACATAAATAATATTACCTATGTCCTATATTAATAGTTATATTTAAAATAATAATAATTTTTATTGAATGGTAAAACCTAGCGAAAATAAGTTTATGATACTCTTTCTTAAGTAATTAACCACTTAAATTGAACAGAATAGAGCTATTAATATAGAACACATTTTAGTGTCAAATGAAGCTATTAATTTGGGACGAGGGGGAATACTAACTATGCTGGCGTGAATCCTGTTTCTCATAAGTTTATTGTATGAATATTTTATGTGCATTTGTTAAACTTTTATGTGCTACTTATTGCTAGGGAAAGTGGCCTGTTGGTCAACTTTTTTATATTTACTATATTTGTTTGTTGCCTTTAGTTCTTGTAATTTTGCTTCATACTTTTTCATTTCATGTAACTGATTTATAAGTGCTGTTATACCAACAAATCTAAATTAAGTTTGAAATATTAGTAGGATGCCTTCATACAGTAGAGGCTTTCTAAGATGGGTGAAAAGTTAATAAATGATTCCACTAAATGGGTGAAAAGTTATCTAATGCAAAAGCACAAGAAAATTCATGTTGGCAAACGATTGGAAAAGAAAAGAAGCTTTCTCCGTGATTACAAAATGTCACATCATAAAGAAATTCGGTCGTATTCTAACACTGTTCGTGAAGAAAAATCCTCTTTCCTTTCCTTAAAAATTAACGCCAAATATGCCCTTAAAAATTAACGTCATTTATAGAGGAAAGGAGTGAGGAAGGTACCGTGCATGGAGGGGCACCCCCGTCAAAGAATCTGTTGTTCCATTGGCACGGAGGAAGGTCATCTTTCAGTACGATTTCCCTCTTTTCTATTTATATATAGTTTTTATATTTTTCAGATAATTCTAGAAAGCATTACACTTTTTTTCCATAAACAACAGAATGTTATATATGATGCAAATGGAATAGTTTTTTGTTCTCCTTGTTCACAATGAGCTTCAGTGTAGGGAACACTTGGGGATAGTTTATTTTTAAGATTAATAACGTATATGCTAGTACATGCTAGTGTAAATAATATTGATGCTAATGTACACTAGCGTGTATGTCATCAATCTCATAGATGCTCCTTATGCTGGGCTTATGGTGAGTAAAGGTAGCAAAAGGACGGGTCAGGCCTGACCCTCATCTCCAAAGGGAGGCCCAACACGGCCCTAGGGACTGATATGACTGGCCTGGCCAGGTTGGCCCTTAGGCCCGCCCAAAAAAAAGGTATCCAAAAGCCTTTATGGAGGCTCATGAGTAGGGCTGCAAATTTATGGGCCAGCCCATTAGCCTGGCCCAGCCTGTAAATATTCGGGTTTGAGCCGAAAATTATTTGCAACAGATCGGGCCGGGCCTCATATTTGAAAACTTGTTATAGATCGGGCCGGGCTCAGGCCTTGGCCAAAAAAAGAGAAGCCCGGCCCGGCCCGTAAAATAAGCATGTTACAGCCGTTTATCACTGCCTCATTTTGTTACAGCCATTCATCTCCTCGCCGCTCTTCACTTCATTACCTCAACCGTAACCCTAAATCCAATCTCCAGAGTCACCACTTCCGTCTTCAGTGCTTCAGACTTCAGTGACTCCACTTCCCCCTCCACCGCCCCAAGTGCAACTTGTCGGGTTCCCGAAGTCTGGCTCTCCAACTCGACTAGCTCCATCATGGAGCCTCCGTGTCCTCTCCCTCTCCGACAACTCTGTTGCCTCAGAACCGCCATTTCCGGCCCGACTGGCCTCCCTACCGATCCGGCATTGTGCGGCTCGTCCTTCGGCAGTGGATTCGAGGCCATTTGGTGAGACACCTCTGTCATGGCGTACACCTCTGGCACAGGTGCTCCGAACGTCAATCGCCTAGAGTGCAAGCGGACAATCGGGGCGAGGATGAGCAAAATTTCCTGGAATGGATCAATCTGACAGACAGAAGAGGAGTTGGTCTGGGCAAGGAAGCGATTGAAGGAGGATGCCAAGAATATGGTGGTGGCTGGAGCATAGGTATGCCGTGGTGAACGTTGCCACGGCCCAGATTGCTGGAAGGCGACCTCCCCTGTTTTCAATAGTGAAACAGGGAAGCTGCTCAGACCCGCCACCGATCCATGAAAATTCATAGGTTGTGGCAGCTTGCAATGGAAATGGAATAGCATCACCGGCAAAAACGGCGGTGAGGGGAGCGAATCGGTGCAGCCGGCCATGAAATCGCCGGAGCCAAGGATTTGCTCGAGAGGTCTGTGTAGACAGAATGAGCCCAAATTTGAGGGAGATGCCACTGATCGAAGGCGACACATCATGTTTCCCCCGAAAGCGATAGCCTTTACTTCGGTGGCAATGGGAATGTCAGAGCGGCCGGGAATGCAGGGTAGGAAAGGGCAAGGAACAAAGGACTTGTGCAGGACTACCTCGCTCAGTTGCACTTGCCTGTGGTTGAAGCCACAACTAATAGGGAGGGCGGTCGAGTGGAAAGGCAAAAGCTCGAGAAGCAAAATCCACAGCGGTGAGGAAGGGCTGCTGGGCCTTGAACTCGGTGCGGCAAGACATCAGCCCGGCCTTCTCGACCTCGACCAGATCTATCTCTTTCACCTTGTACTCCCGCCACCAGCAATAACCTCGCTGGAATGGTAGAACTGTGGCCGACCACCATCGGTAGGCCAAGCCAGCAGTAGTCGGGCGTGTTTTGAAGAGGAGGCGGACTGAGAATCCTTCGTCTATGCGGCAATGGTGGTGGTGGATCTGGGAATGGCGGAGGGATTTATCGAAAGTTTAGAAAAGTACCGGTGGAGGGATGGGAGGAGGACTGGGGCTTCTGGCCAGTAAGTACGCTGCCCGGCCTGGCCCGGCTACGGGCCAGGCCTGGGCCAGCTTTCTAGAAAGAAAGTTTGGGCCAGGCCGGGCCGGGCTTGATTTTTTGGGCCGGGCCTGGGCTACCCTTGGCCCGTCAAGCCGGGCCCATTTGCAACCCTATTCATGAGGCTTTATGCACTATGCCCATGAGGCCTTATGGACCATTCCCATAAGGCCCAATGGGCTAGGGCAAATCAATTGGCCGATGGGCAAAGGGTTGGGCCTCGACCGAGCTAGGTTGTGTCCTGGGTCACCATCGGGGTGAGCCCATTTAGGCACATGGTCTTAAACCCAGGGCCTGATTGCCACCTCTAATGGTAAGTAGGTAGGTCGAAAGTGTGAGGGAGTAGCTTCACCAAAAACAAAACATAGTCTTATATATAATTTAGTATTAGCTGTTGTCTATGCCTCGCGTCTCGCTCGATTTGAGAGCTTGAACAAAGTTCAAGAAACTCTATTAAACAAGAATTAGGAGCGAAGAAATTTGATGATAAATTTATTCATAAGGGGGAGTAATTCCTCTAAAAACGGTTATACTTGAAAATATGCGGGGCGAAGAAAAATCCCATTTAAAAGCAATTACGACCACCAACCTCTCGAAACTATGTAATAACATGGCATTTTCTTTTTTGCCTTTTTGAGTGTAGCCAAACGCAAGAAAGAATTTCACTTCTCTTTCCTTGTCTATGCTCCCCGCCCCTATCTTTTTGTCTCTACTTCTAACTCTTTTTTTGGCCGTGTTTTCACTTGTGGTTGGCTTCAACTTTCTTTGGAACCATGAATATTTGTTCTACTTTTCATTTTTCAACTGGGACTTCTTGTCTTGCATTTTATTATTCCCTCCGTACCCAATTAATAGCTCTATTTAATTTCTCAAAATAAACTAAAATTAGTATTTTAAAAAAACTAATATGAAACTATCAATGTAAATGTTCTTTTGTGTTAATAGGCGTGACTTTATCTATTCTAGAAGGTAAGAAATTTTGTCATGCTTTATTGCAATTATCATTTTCTTATGAGAGCTGAAATGATTATGGAGCTTAAAACAGTTTTGCACTATTTCTAAGATAAAATACATGATTGAGTCTTGGGAGCTAAACTTGCCCAAAGTCATAATATGTTACTAAGCTGAAACACTTTTGATATGGTCAAAGGAAAAACAAAGCCTTTGTTAAAAATAAAAAAATAGAGAGTGACGTTGTTCAGGGTGGCAGAGCCCAGCCTCTTTTGTATACACGCAAACGCTTCCCACCAAGGGGCGATTGCTGGCTCCTCCACCAAACACCTAAGGATTGTTGGCAAATAATTCTTTAATGTTGTGAATTGAGATTTACGCAGATCTGATTCTTACAATATGAAGCCTTGTGCCATTACTATTGGGATTATTGATTATTAGCTCTTGTATGGTGCAAAAGGTATGATGTTGCACCAAATTGATGATACCTTAGGAATCACATATACGTGGTTAAGAAATTAATTAAAGAACTATGCTATTGACACCCCAATAATGTCTTACTTTCCTATTACTCACTTCTCCCTAATAAATCTTACAAAATCTTTCATTTCTCCCTATTAAATAAATATATTTCACATACTCACCTTAGTCCTCCCACAACGGTGAAGAGTCGGCACAAGCACAACTCGGTGCCGGTGTCCTCTTCTTGTTCCATCCCTCCCCCACCGCCATAACTTCCTCAGTCATCTTTTTCTTCTCCTCATCTTCCCGGGAGCTTGTAGGTCAAGGTGACGTGAATTGAATCATGGCTACAACAAAGCCATGACTTTTTTGGCTATAGTGGTCCCAACAAAAAAGGCCACACCAACACATTTGCACCCTATACCACTTCCTCCTTCCTTTCTCTTCCTTCTCCTTCTGCTATTCCTGCCTCGCATTTAGTGGGATGGCAGCTTAAACCAGCCAAGGCAGGGCAAGTACAATGTTGACACTGCCATCATCAGCATAGGCATTGTTGCTAGCACCCAAGGAGGAATAGAAGGAGAACAAGGGAGGACACAGTGGGTAATAGGGAGATAATAAAGGGAGACACATGGGAGAGAAGAGTAATAAAAAAGAAAGAATTTTTTAATTTTGGGAGAAGTGAGACATTGTTGGGGGAGGGGGAGATAGTAGCATTCTTAATTGAACTATCATTCATTCAATTATTTATTGCTAGGATGCACTCATGGAAGGCCCCATTGGTAACAATGATGGTATTGATGACCAATACGCTTGGTACCTACTGAGATGGGCACGAAACCTCTAAATTGTATTAAAACTTAATGAAACTTACAAACTATCATTATAACACAAATGTAAGTAGTATAATTAGAAGTAGTTGTAAGTGAATGCACAATTAAATTAAGAATGTATAATTAACTATTTTCTAGCTGCCATAGAAGATTTTCTATGATAAAAAATATTTTGTTAGGCTAAAACTAGAAAAAGTATCCATTTGTTTCAATAGTAATGCTATTAAGTATATGAAAAAAAAAACTTCTAGTATATAAGATAGTTATATTGTCCACTAATTAGTACTCTAATATAAATTATATAGGGCAATTTGTTCAATTAATTGATGCAAATTTGTATTAGGGCAGTTGTCATGTAAATAAGTGATTAAGCAATTTATTTTAATATTTAAAGGATAGTTTATATGGTTCACACACTCATCATGTGCTGCTCAATTGAGATTTGCCAGCATGCATGTATCCTGAGGTATTAACTAGGGTGAGAGTAGCTCATCCCACACTTTCGTATCGATATAGTGGCCGATACGGGTACATGTCATCCAAAGCACACTCATATTGGTCGATACAACCTTCCAGGTATGCAATACATTTAAGTTGATACATGATTTTAGAATGATATGTGTATAGCAATTTTAACTTATATATGTTTGTTTTCATGTCCACTTTTAACTTTGGATTTGGTATTGAGGAGGAATATCCCATCTAAGAAGCCAATTAGATGATGAAAAAATAATTAATCACCTTCAAGTGAGCATTATCTAATTTACATAGAAATTGAGAATGACAATTAGGAGCCTCAAGTATTGCACACAAAGAACTATGTTAAGAAGCAGCATCCCATGCTTTGTCTTAGTTTCTTCACACAATCTATATTAGAGAAATTTTAACATCTATGTTGATGATTTACACATTTTTTAAATTTGTTTTGGAAAATCCTAATTTTAGACCAAAATACCCACCTAAACATGAACCCAAATGTTATAAAAAAAATCCTTGAACCTAATTTGCTCCTCCTTTGGCTATAATCGGAGACAACCTTCCTTTCTCTAGCAATAATCTTATCAATCCCATTCCCTTGTCATACCGCTTGTTCGGACTTATCCCCCCTCCCGCCTTAACATTTCTTCAGTCATCTCTCCATTTGAGAAGATTTGGAGCACTGCCAATAGAAGAAAGCAAAATTTGAAACTTTTTTCCTCCATCACTTACGTCCCAAAGAAGATTGGTCCAGGCCCCCGACGAAAAAATGAAAGTTTTGGAAGGTTACATACAATGGGTTATAGACATGAGATATGTAATATATTATTATTTTTTATATTGAGAGATTGACTTAACTTTATTTTCAAATGTATTTGATAATATGTGAAACTAATGTACAAATCAATTTAACATTGTGTACATCGTTGTGGGAGGTCTCAATCTCCTCCATCTCATCCCTTCTTTTGAATTCATATCGGCATGCTCCTAAGAAATGATGACAACTTACTTTTGTTGGATCGATTTAAAGATATGATCATGTCGTTAAATTATTTGTACAATATGATCTTATTAGTTGGACAATATGATCATATTGTTGAATCAATTAAACAATCTATGGTTATATTGTTGAGACTAGTGTTCAATCACAAATATATATAAAAAAACAACACAAAGGGAGCGGAACATTCTACTGCATCCAAAACAATTGTTTTGGGGGAGGGGGGGAGGGGGGGGGGGGTCGCCACATCAATTTGTCTGCGTGACATCTTCTATGATGTAAGGGATGGCTCCATGACATTGCTTCATCCATGTTTCAAGGGAGGCTCCACAATGTTGATTCGAGGGAATGAGGTGGTGGGGGAGATCCGTGGTGGTGGTGATTTGCCAAGGTTAAAAGGGGGAGCCGTGGTGGGAAGTAAGGGTGCGATAATATAAAAAATAGTGTTAGATTTGAATTTGGATGCCCTATACCTGATGTAGCCCTATTGTTAACATCGTCCATGCCTCTCCCTTGTGTTAAATCAAATATCCAACCTTAACCCTATGTGCGAGCACACCTAAAATTTGTTGAAAATGGAACGATATTTTGGTCCTAGAATGTACAAAATTCAAGTCATTTGTAAATTTTGTTAAAAAATCATGTAATATGTAAATTCTTCAATATTAACTATGTAATGTGAATTCTTCTCTTTGAATGGTGGGTCACAAATTGGGAGAATTTGCATCTACTCTTACTTTCTGGGGACACACAAGAAACGATAATAGATCTCCCTAATTGATGCAACCACAGATGTTTCAATTGTTTCATCTAGTTTATCTGGATCATCTTTTTCTTCTTAACAAAGAGAAGGGTCGCGGATCCCTCTTGTTCCTGTTTAGTCCCCTTCATTTTGGATAACCTCTATAAATGGAGCTTGATTAGCATGTATTTCAGTGAATCTGAGAATAGGAATTTAAGGCTTCATTAATCTAAATTCGACTTGTCTTTGTAGTGACTTGCACCCTTGAACTGCAAGAAGAGGCATTGGTTGTCTAATAGCAAGGCTATAAATTTTCATTTCAATGTTTTTAAACGTAATTGCATTGATAAATTGTATTTCATATTTTACTCTTAGTTATGTATATGATTGAAGTCCAACTTGTTAGGAAAAAATATACTAGTTGGTTCTATCAGTGATACAAGATCATGGTATTGAATTACACATACCCCAATGTGCACTTTCTACAAATAAAGATTCAAATTGTTCATCGATGAACCTTTAGGGCAATCTTTAGTCACGACACCAATGCCCGAGTGTGTATTATTTCCAAGAATTGTGGAGTTACATGGCTATTTTTTGTTGTGCTTTTTTTCTCAGATATTATTTATTCCCTCCACCCCACATTAATATATGAACACATCTATTTGCACCCTATTAATCCTCTCATTACCTCGCTTTATAAAAATATAAATTTTTTTACTCTTTTAACCCCCAAAACCCCATTATTTTCTCCCCTATTAACCCAACCTAAAATAACCCCATCTCTCTTTCCAACTCCCGTGAAGGTGACAATATTTTTGGTGGCGACCCTACCTCACCCCCCCTCCTCCATCCTCTTTTTTTCTTTTTCCTAATCCTTCATAGCTGGCAACACATAGGAACCATGCCGCCTCCACATCACTAGCTGAAAGGGCAGCCTGGCCTAACCGTGGCCAGAGGATCAGCCAGATCTTCTTACAATGGTCAACACAGCCTATGTCCATTGCCAATGGGTTTGCTGGCTGCAACCAAGAGAGGCAAGAGGATCTAGCCCTGTAGCCAGAAGGCCAAGCCTCTAGTCGGAGGAGGAGAGGGTGAGAAGAAGGAGGTCGCTGGCGTGTTGCCAGTGTCGGCACGTCAACATTGGAGATGGAGAAGAAGAAGGAGAAAAGGGTAAGGTCTAAGTTAAAAAAAAAACCATATAGTGTGGGGGTCTCTATGAGAAAATTTAAAGAATTTAAAAGAGGTTAATGAGGAATAGGGTATTGAGGAGATTAATGAGGAATAGATAAACGTGTTTTTAATATATAGCTTCATTTTCTTTTTTAAAAATAAACTAAGTAATTTTTGGGAAAAAAACAAAGGAGACAAAGTTTTAGACTATGGACCATTTTGAGCATCTTTCGGAAAAATCTAAAATAGACCAAGTTTTGTAATTTGACAAACAATATCTTTTAGATGTAGTGCAAGAAGAGTCCCATATGAGCCTGGGTATCATGGGCTGTAAGATTTTTATCCAATGACACACACTACTCAAGGGTCTGGTGAGCCTTCTTTTATTAATGCACACCATTGAATTGAGATCGAATAGAAATTTCCAAGCTTTATCAAACCTGCCCAGAGTTTTCGTTTCTGCCGATTATTCCTCCCGCGGTAGGTGGCATAATTGGAGGACTAGAGAAGTCTATTTTTGTTTGGTGAGAAGAAGACTAAATTAGTCAGTGGTTTTAGCCTTTTAGAACAAGTTCCCAGCATCGAATTAGGATAGCACCACCTCATGGCTTGTATGGCTGACTCGCATTTTGGGAAGTCGTCCCAATAATTAGTTAGCATTTGCAAGAGAATGGGCATATAGCTCTGGTGCAGTTGTATTGTACACTCTACATGCATTCAAAAAGAGTGACAATGTGGTGAACCTGAGTTCTTCATTAATATTTAATGCTCATTAAACCCAAAATCGCCATTTTCATTGTAAATCTTGAATTTTATGCCTAACATTAGTTGTCTATCGAGAAGACAGAAATTAGCGAGGCTGGATGGTTCATTTGTCCATCAGATTTCAACCTCAGCCGGGCGATGTTAAATTAAGGTATGTTTATTATCCATATACCAAATTCAAATGAAGTTTCACGAGCTAAGTGTTGGTGAAGTTTTGGCCGCCCTTGATAACCAGGAATTGATGGCCGCCCTTAATATATACAGATTGTAAAAAATTATATTACCTCCATCCTAAATTAATAGCTCTAATTGGTAAAAAAATTATTATATATTAATAGCTCTATTTATTAAATTTAAATAATTAGATACTTAAAAAATAGTATTATAAGCTTATTTATTCTTTTTAAAATTTTACCATTTAATAAAAACTATTAATTTTCTAAATTTTAAAATATAACTAGTTTGGGATGAAGGGAGCAATTTAAATAAATAATTTGTGAAATACATGGTATGCTGTTGATTCTAGCCACCTATATCCGGTACGTACGTGAAACTTCACCGCAACAAACGGCCGGTGATTGAAACTTCACCGATGACTTGTTGGTGAAGCTTAGCCATTGGATTTGATCGAATTCATTCACACCTTTGTTGGCCTTTGGCCATGGCCCAAATGAAGAAGACCCACAACTCAGAACACGACCAAATCTTGCGACTCTATTCATAGTTCAGGGGGCACCCTGTCCCATCTCGGAGACTAATCTCCGGCCGGGCAAGGATAAAAAAGGTCTAACTTGGGCGACGGGGTCCAAGCAAGGGTTGAAATTTTCATTTTTTTTATTAGATAGTGCAAGGACTGCAATCAAGCACGCAGCAAGTGGAAACGCAGTGACGAAGAAAGTGCTGAAACACTGCGCAAGAGGCGAAAGACATTGAAAATTAGATAAAGAAGACTCATCGCCACTCACAAACGAGCACCAGCGTGAGAAAGATCTCGTATCGACATCCCTCTGATGGGTCCACACTCTAGAATCTAGACGCAGGACTTCGCTTTCCATGGAACCTAAGAAACCCAAAAAAACAGCTATTTGGCACTTGCAAGAGGACTATGAACCCGTTTGGCGATGTGAAACCAGATGTACCGAAGCTACTTGCTGTGCAGGATGCCTTCATCGATCCGGACACTTTTGCTTTCAATCTCACCACTTCACGCGGAAACAAATTTCTATATAAATAACTGGGCACATCTCTCGACTCCTAAGCAAGGCAGCAGGCAGCAGGCAGCAGGCAGCAGCAGCAAACAGTTTTGAGTGTTCACTGGCTAAGAGTTCGATGGCAGCAGCAAGGCCTCTTCCAGCCACTGCCAGGCCTTCTTCATCTTCTTTGCCATACTTCTTCCCACTCCTCTTCTTCGTTTACTTCCTTTCCACTGGCTTTCTCAGCCTTGTTGCTGCTGCTGATGCAAGAAGAAATTACCGAGTGTACCATGCCGACTCCCTTAAGCCTGCACCATTCTGCTCTGCACCACCCAAAGGTTTTCTCCTACTCCCTACTACGTTGTACTATGTATACATTTTTCAATTGGGAGAAAATATTAGGTACAGTGGCATGCTTACGTGGTGCCTATCATCCATTAATCTGATTTGTTTATGATCTTTTACATTGATTCTTTAAAAATAGCCGACATAATTGGAGAAAATATAGGTATGAATATGTTACCTACATGGTATGCTGACGTGGTATCTATCACTAACTCGTTTGGTCTTCTCCATTGACTCCGTCAAAATAGCCATCATATTAGGAAATAAGAGGTTATATCATATTCTGATTGGTACTCTATTTACACTTAATATTTTTTTATATATAATTAAGATAAAAATAGCCATCGTATTAGGAAATAAGAGGCTATATCATATTCTGATTGGTACTCTATTTATAAGATAAAAATATTAGGTACAGATGAAATATCAATGTGCCATGCCTAGCACTAATCACATTATGTAAAGATTATAAAATAGAGATAATTTGGTGATTTCAGGTACGAAGAGGAAAGGCCTCCCCGTCATTCACAGGTACGGGCCCTGCTCGCCCCTCGGCCAGGCCAATAGCTCCACCCCAGAGTTCTTCAGCCGAGACCAAGCCCGGGTGAACTGGCTGCAGACCCGACTATCAGGCTCGGCCCAGCAAGTCGGAACCCAGGACACCACCTCCCTCCCGGCTAAAATCGGCGTTGACGTCGGCACCCTGAACTACGTCGTCACAGTTGGCCTGGGCACCCCCAGGAAGTCGCTGACTCTCGCCTTCGACACCGGCAGCGACCTCACCTGGACCCAGTGCCGCCCCTGCACGGGCGGCTGCTACGACCAGCGCGACCAGGTCTTCGACCCGGCTCAGTCGTCCACCTACCAGAACATTAGCTGTAGCTCGGCCGAGTGCGCCAGCCTTCCCTCCGGCACCGGGAATAATCCCGTCCGCTGCACACGCAGCGTCCCCTCCACCTGCGTCTACGTGAACAAATACGGGGATGGGTCCGGTTCCGCTGGGTTCTACGCCCGCGAATTGCTCGCTCTCGGCTCCGACTCAATCCCAGCCTTCCGGTTCGGGTGCGGGGTCCAGAACAGTGGGCTGTTCGGCTCTGCTGCTGGGCTTCTTGGTCTAGGCCGGGACAAGGTCTCCGTGGTCTCGCAGGCGGCCCAGAAGTTCGGCAAAGTCTTCTCCTACTGCCTCCCATCCTCCTCCTCTAGCTCCTCCGGCTACCTCACCTTCGGCTCTCGCCCTGTCTCCGGCGCCAAATTCACGCCGATTTTGACGAAGCCCGACGCCCCGTCTTTCTACTTCCTCCAGCTGACCGCAATCTTCGTCGCCGGCAAGCAGCTGCAGATTCCAGAATCGACGTTCTCTTCACCAGGGACGATCATCGACTCCGGCACGATCATATCGCGGCTTCCGCCATCCGCATACTCTGCGCTCCGGGCGGCGTTTCGGGAGAATATGGCCAACTACCCGCTGGCTGCGGGTTACCAGATCTTTGATACGTGCTTCGATCTTACCGGGAAGGGAGATGTATCGATACCAAAAATCGTGTTGCGTTTCGGCGGGGGAGTGGATGTAGACATGAACCTGTCCGGAATCCTGTACTACGTGAAGGACACCCAGATTTGCCTGGCTTTCGCCGGCAACAGCGACGCCAGTGATGTCGCGATCATCGGAAACCGGCAGCAGCGGACGTACGGGATCATTTACGATGTGGCCCGTGGGAAGGTTGGGTTTGCAGCTGGTGGGTGCGATTGAAGAGTAAGCGGGTAGCTGGGTCCGACTTCCTTAGCCGGGTAGTAGGTGGACTCTCACAAGTCAACAAGATGGCCGGTTATTTGCCTTGGCTCAGCTAGTAGCTTCAAAAGAAACAGTTGTGTGACCGTTGCTTAATTTAACGCTTATTTAAATTGGCCTAATTGCCATTTAGCATGGATAAACCGCAATCAATAAATAAATGACAGACATAGAATAAATATTAATAAACATGTTGCCTCTTTGTGTGCCCAAGTTTGTTATCCTATTAATTTCAGATATTATAATTAAAATCATCATGATGAAAGAAATAATGTCTTCAAGCCATTCTGCTCTCTTCATGGAGCCAACTTCTTTTACTCTTTTTTGTACTTAATTCGCTAGAAAATGATTAAAAACTTTTAATAGTGACCAGTTATATACATCATGAGCTATATGGTTTCCTTCTCAACATTTAATAACGTGCTACTTTCTTTTCTTTTATCTTTTTTTTGGTACCATGTGTTACTTTCAATCTAGAATGAAGCATTGCACTAGAAGTGGCTGTATCTCCACTAGGGCGATGGGTATCATAGGCCAAAGAAAAATGCCTCCAAATGTGTTTTATAATTCTAGTTAAAGTGCACGTGCAAATGCACATGGTGGTATAAGCCGATTAAAAACTTCACTGGAGTATCCTATTAAATTTCTTGAAGATAGATTTAGGAGGAAGTGTATCTTCATGTAGTTTACAATTCTTTTAACATCTCATCCCCTACTACACATTACATTATAATATTATAAGTTTTAAAACCATCTCTCTAATTATTCATATATGAAGGTAATTATGGGTATTCCTCTTCTTTTTTATTTTGCCTCTTTATAAAATTATACATTTTTACCCATATACATATTTACTTAAACTATACATTGTGCTCTCTGTAATATGAAGGTTAGTATGGGCACATCTCTTTTTTTTTTCCTTACAAAATTATACATTTTTTACCCATATACACATTTACTTAAACCATACATTGTGCTCGCTATACAATTTCACAAAAAGTAATAACAACCACGTCCGTGGCAAAAATATTTTGGTTAACCTTATAAATTTATCATGTACAACTTATATATCATATCAGATAAAAAAAATTATAATCAAAATTAATTAGATAAAACTTAGCATACTTGCAATACTTATAACTAAACTAATTAGAACACCAATCACGACAAGAGTCCACCCTTGCTAACCACTATATATGGTTTTATGTTCAGTTATTGTGTCTCCATTAAGTGTCTCTCCTTGCAAGTACTTGAAATCAGGTGAGAAAAATTTGGATACTTAATTTCTTAAGTTCTTAGGATAAGATTTGTGTAGTAGACGTTATCTATGTATCCTCCGTCACTAAATTAACAATCAACCTGTTACCTGTTTACTGCAGTGTTTAAATTGAACGCCGCAAGGTCAAACAAATTTCTGTCTGCATAGCCTCCAGAAATTGTAATATGACTGGATGTATGTATATATAATTAAGTGACAATATTACCAACATCAGAAGACCGTCATGTGATGGTTTTTCATGCATAATGTATTAAACTATGCTAGTTAACTTGCAAATCGATCTTCCACATCTAAATGCAATGTCAGCATCTCTTGTTACTTTTGTAATTAATTAGAGACCTTTTTCAGTACCATATATAGAATCTTGTGAAGTTTTACAAGTGTTAAATTAATTAGCACTTGAACTCCATATTTTTTATGCGGAATTTGACTTAGCATGTACTCCTTGGAAATGAGATTAGAAAGAGTGAGAGGGCGGAGGTTCAAAATTATGGTAATTTGGGAAAGATGAGAACTTGGACAATAAACATCCCAGCCTGCACGCAGAAACTCGATGTCGATAATCAAATCACCCTATGTTATTACTATCGCATGGCTGATAACCTTCTCAAGTAGGTCTCTATTTTTTAAAAAAAATTGTGCCTTTTTTATTGTCTAAAATTTGAGTTATTTTGGTACTTTGTGTTTTAATGTTTAATTAATGTTACCGATTGCCTTTTCTGATCATGTGGGTATGCTTATGTTGTTTTCAATTTTCTCATCCATTTAGTATGTTAGACTCGTCTGAGGTCATCCAATATAATTTTTTTTATGTATGTCATTAATATAGTCATAATGACAAAAAATTTGCCACCCCCTTCTCACTTTAATAATATTACAGAATTGAGAAGGGTAAGTTATACTTGACTTTTACCAAAACAATATTTATACCTTCTAGCATTTAAAAAAATATACATACTCAAGTAGGTCTCTATTTTTGTTATTTTTTGTGCCTTTTTTATTGTCTAAAATTTGAGTTATTTTGGTACTTTGTGTTTTAATGTTAAATTAATGTTACCGATTGCCTTTTCTGATCATGTGGGTATGCTTATGTTGTTTTCAATTTTCTCATTCATATAGTATGTTAGACTCGTATGAGGTCATCCAATAAATTTTTTTTATGTATGTTATTAATATAGTCGTAGTGACAAAAAAATTTGCCCCCCTTCTCACCTTAATAATATTACATAATTGAGAAGGATAAATTATACTTATACCCGACCCTTGACTTTTACCAAAATAATATTTATACCTTCCAGCATTTAAAAAAATATACATACACCCCCTTACCTTTGGAGAAATGACACTATACTCCTTGACATTTTGAAAACTACATTCACACCCCTGACCTTTGGCAAAATGGAATTTACACTCTTTAATATTTCAAAAACTGCACGTACTCCCCTTGACCTTTAGCAAAATAGCACTTACACCCCCTCACATTTTAAAAACTGGACATACACCCTATGCCACGAACAAAACCATTAACAGTCATTTTTAAATGATAAAAATATGTTTATCCCTTAATTGCTAAGTGATTCACAACTGATGGGAGTGTGGTGGAGGAACAGGTGAAAGAGGGGCTGTGCCCATCATGCTCATATTGGTCGTGACCCCTAACAACCCCCTTAACAGTTAAGTGAACCTATTAACTTAATTGTTAAGGGGGTCATGTGGGACATTGACCAATCATGAGCTGATAGATACCCTGTCTTCCACCTGGTCCCCCACCATTCTCCCATTGGTCATGAATTGCTTACTCCGCTTGCCTCCCTTCCAACAAAAAAGCTGGCGCAGGGAAGAGATGTCGAGAGAAGATATAAGAACTTATTCGTGTGGAGATATGCACGAAGCATCAACCAGTGGATTTTCTCCTAAAATCCATAGGTCAATGGGTGAAAAATTTTGGGCCCCTATTTTCATGCCCTTTCCCCCGCTTTTTACCCCACTTTCCTTTTCCACACTTCACTAAAAGAAGAAAACAGGGGATTTTAAATAAAATCATTTCCTTTATCCAACTTTCCCCCAGTCCAAACTTACTTTTACAAAGGAAAGAAGGCTTAAAAAAGATACACCCTTAACCCCTTATTTGTCTTTTAAATTGAAAAAAAAGATTGTGTTTGCTTTTATAAGGTGCTGATAATTGTATATTAAATTTGCACACTAAATTTGTAAACCACTAAAAAACATATTATTACTGGACGGTAATATATGGCCTACTTTTTTCTTTGTCCAACCAAAATCTGCCACTTCAAGAATGTACAAATTTGTCCAACATATTCGGTCTAATTGTGGTAAGATAAGCATGTTACTCAATAAGAGTTTCAACGTACAAAGCCTCTCCCAAATCTTTGTTTTCCATGAAAGGCTTGCTAACGACAGAAATCAATATACTTGGTTGTAGCAACGGGGAACTTAAGTACTGGCATAAGATGTAGAAATTGGTAAGCTAATTGAAAGTAAATAAAAATATACTTCCCATCTTGCATGAGAAATCTAGCCTGCCATCCAGCCAGTTCAGAATTCAGTGATTGCAGCAGCTACTCAAAGACCTTTTTATTTGGTTATCCCGTGACAATAGGAACTCCAAGGTACTTCTCAAAGGTACTCACGGAGCCCACCTCTCCCAAAAAACAGTAAGTCATCCGCATCGTAATTGGAGGGGCTGAGGCTTTTAACTCGATACCATGAATGTATCATGTGATCATTTGCAGCTGCATTTAGAGATAACAACATAATATTTGGATGCATGCACTCAAACAGAGTGCATAACATAAGTATTTGGTACATCCATCTTTCGGTATTTTTTGTCTCATAATGGACCAACTTCTTTGCCACCGTGACAGCTGACTGCTCCACAAAGTTGCCTTAATCACTCTTTCTTTGAACATTCATGATCATACAAAGTCGTTCATAGATGCCATTCTCTTGCTAATTACTACTTTCTAATTCCCATGGGCCCCCTCCTTATCATTCTCCTGCTCATATTAATTGTATCCAAACGGGCAAACAAAAAGAATGTCTATAACTACTTTTACCTGGCTGCAATAGCTCAGAACCTGTGCACTTAATATTGGAATATAAACAAGCACAATCATAACATAAAATCATCAAAATGTTCTAAGCCAATTTGCCTCGGATGGGAAACCAAAAAGCCACTCCTTACGCGTCCTCTTGAATTAGACTGTTCAATGTTTCTAGCTTTCTCTCATAAGTCATGGCCAATAATTTAGTGTATTCCTTCCGAGAAGGCACACTTTGGAAGCCGCGCGTTGCCCACCCGAGGAAGAATTTTGACGAAGAGCAGTCTTCCTTACAATCAAACAAACAAGTATGAAGTCTCCGCATCTGTCCACGCCCCGATGACTTGGAGATTTCCAAGTCTCGGTCCTCCACACACCGTGTGTATCTGCAAACTGCATGGACTGCCGGATGGCTAACCATTATAAAATGGACGGGGAAGTGTACCATTTCCCAGGCAACCAAGGAGAACAAGAAGCACATGCCAATGGCTGCTCCTAGCTCCTCGCAATGCCTCCTCTTTCTCCTCTTGGCCTCGTCTTCCTATGTCCAAAGCCTTTCTGTGACCAAACCAAATCATGGTAGTACTAGTGGCCAATACTACACATTAGATTCTGATTCATTTGATCCCCCAAAAACTGCTTGTCGAGCTCCAAAAGGTATTTAAATCAACGACCAGATTTGCATCCGCTTCATATTCATTAGTTAAATGCTTAGTTTGCTTGTTTATAGTTGTAACTTGAACCAAGTTGCTGTAATGTTTCAGACCCGAATCCGAGGAGGCTAACGGTCTACCACCGGTTCGGACCCTGCTCGCCACTTACAAAGCGGGGGAAGGCCTCCCCGTTGGCCGTCGGCATACAGGACACCAACACAAGGGTGAGTAACAAGCTTGGCTCCGCCTTCGAAACCGATAACTACGTGGTGACGATCGGCATCGGCACGCCAAAGACCGACGTGACGGTCATCATGGACACAGGCAGCGCCATCACCTGGGTGCAGTGCAAGCCCTGCAGCGGTTGTCACGACCAGAAGGGCACCATCTTCGATCCAGCCGGGTCCTCCACCTACCTGAACGTCTCCTGCTCCTCTTCCGACTGCAACCGGCTCCCCAATTACGGGAGTTGCTTGGCCGACACCTGCTCCTATGAGAGCAAGTACATGGACGGGTCCCATTCAACCGGGTTCTTTGCCTCGGACACTCTCTCCCTCGCCGCGGGCAAATCGGTCCCGGGATTCCTGTTTGGGTGCGGGCAGAATAACAAGGGCTTATTCGGACAATCGGCCGGGCTCCTTGGACTCGGCCCGACCGGCTACAGCCCATCCTTGCTCAATCAGGCTGGCTCCGCCCTGGGCGGGGCCTTCGCCTACTGCCTGTCCAACATCGAATCCACTGGATACCTGGAGTTCGGCACCGACGCCGGAGCCGGGCCCAACGCGATGTTCGCAACTCTGGACGACAGCGGCGACAATTTTGGCATTGTGCTGGTGGGGATGGAAGTGGGGGGGAGGGAGCTGCTGCGGCATGAGAGTGCGCCGATCAAGATGGTGGTGGACACCGGGACGGTGGTGACTCGGCTGCCCGGTGGGGTCTACAACGTGCTGAAGGCGGCCATCAAACAGGCGGTGGGGAAGGAGCGCAGGTCGACGCCGGAGGACAAAATCTTCGACACTTGCTACGAGGTGAGGGGTAAGATGAAGGTGCCGAAAGTGACACTAAAGTTCCATGGCGGAGCAAGGTTGGAGCTGGACCCTACGGGGGTGTTTTACAGAAAGAGCAAGAGTCGATGGTGCTTGGCCTTCGCCCAGAACGATGAGAAGGAAGATGGGGTGCTGGGGAATTTGCAGCAGAGGACTTACAGGTTCTCTTATGATACAGGCAACCATAGGCTGGGGCTGGCTCCCCGTGCTTGCTGACCCCGAATCTCCTTTTCATTGCCATGGATGTTAGACAAGATAAGAACGATTCAAGGGGATGGAATTGACCTAATTGAGACTAGGATGGGACGTAGAGTACGCTATTGAAATGAGAAACAGAAACAACTTTATAAAGGAACATTTCGTTTTCAAGTTACAATTATATGCAAATAAGGAAAGAGGTGGAAGATGTAACGGGCATTTTAGCAAGAACGTGGCTATATACACCCCGTTTGTATCTTTATGTCCCCTACTGCTTTTTTACCTCGTCATTTTTAACTAAAATCTCTCGTGTCCCCCATTTTACTCCATTTCTATTTTCGCCACCCGCGACTGACCATAGCCGCTGGCCGAGGCGAGCTGGTCGTAACCATGGCCAGCAACTGCCGCAGTCAGAGGGCCGGTGCGGCCGGACTAGCCTGCGCCGTGCGTGGCCAGATCTGGCCGCGCAGGCCGTGCCTGCTGCCGGACTGGCCGTAGGCACTGGCCTGTGCGGCCATTCCGGTTGTGCACTGCCAGTGCCGGCCAGATCTGGCCGTGCATGGTCTGCGCAAAATGGGGGAAGCATGAGCAAAATGAGGGGGGAATATGGGGGATGAAAGTGAAAAAAAAAATCACTTTTTTTGTTTGTTTTGGGGGACACAGAGATAAAAGTGGGGTTTGAATAGCCACGTTCTTTTAGCAATTTAATTTTCTTTGTTACAGGTGCCAAAGGTTGAACGCGAATCTGCTGGGGAGGCTTTTTCGCTCAGCACCCATTGGCCACCAATGAATGCCTTCCACGTCACAAGGACCAGCATCAGAAGACGCTCAAATTAACGGTCGGAATTTGGGTCACGGTTCTCGCTCAAATTAATAGACATGGAACCGAGATTTGGGTCAGGTTCAAATTAATAGACATGGAACCGGGAACCTGGTTTTCTAACAAAGACGAAACCAGGTTCTAAAACTCTGAAACCAACATAGAAAACCCACCTCTCGTACAGAAGACGCGAATTAGAAATAGTTCAGAAAACTCTTGACTTTTTTCCCGCCTCTTGTACTTGTTCCCTCCTAGTTGACAGTCGCCACCGAAACTGTCTACTGCAGCGCCTCCCTCTTGATTGCCACTGAAATTGTCCACTACAGCGCCTCCCTTTTGATCGCCACCGGAATTATCCCTTGCAGCGCCTCCCTCCTTGTTCATTGCATAGACTCGACCTTGACCAAATCCCCGCCAGAAAACTAGTCAAAAGAACACGAGAGAGAAGATCAGGAGAAAAAGGCCAAACTTTTTTCCTGCCTGTCATACCTCCTCCCTCCTAATTGACCGTCGCCGCTGGAACAGAGGAAGTTGGAGCGCCTCCCTCTTGATCGCCAGTGACCAAATTACCGCCGGAAAAAGCCTATATTTTTTTTGCCTCTCACACCTCCTCCATCCCGATTGACTGTCACCATCAGAGCCGAGGAAGTTGGAGTGCCACCCTCTTGATCGACCGCAACGACTTAGCTGTCGGAAATGTAATGTCCTTGAATTTTCTACTATTTTCTGTGATTTTCCTGCTATTTTTCTGGTCATTTTTTAAGGGAAAATGTGACACTACGGCGTATTCGTATTTATGTATTTTTTCTATATTTATACCCGTAAAGTCGGGTGTGGGGCTTAGTCGCAGGCCGCGGGCCTCGCTGCACGCTTACAGTGCGAATTTTGGAGCTACAACGTATAACCGATGGGTGAACGCGTATTAAGGATGTGGATGTAAAAATTAAAAAGATTTTATATAAATGTTAATCCGAAGATCGGATTCCAGGAAGTTCGACTTCCAATAACTTTTTCACGTCTAGAGAAGAGAAGAGAAAACCCGAGCCCATTTCCGGTCGCTTCGTTCTCCCTCCTCTGTGGTCGGATTCCTTCAATTCTTGTCAAGATCCGCTTTGCCTCACCGCCAGAGTCCGTAGGTACCGGCTATGACCACCGCCACGGCCTCTTCGCTCCTCCACGAGGTACCGAACCTTTTTCGGGTTTTTTTCTCTCCTTTAATCCCGTTTTTGAGCTGTGGGTGTACGATTTTGATGTCGTTTGCGGCCGCTCTCAACTAGACTTGTGTTTAGTTGGCCGCTAGGAACCCATAGGCGCTGGCTAGAGCTACCGCTGTGCTTTCTGCGCTCCGCTGTGAGCTACCGGTCTTTTGGTTGGGTTTTTATCGCTATTCCCTCTTCACTGTCCGTGGCAGTATTTTGACGCCGGTGGGTTTCCGGTTGTTGTCTGGCGGTGGTAGGACTCTGTCCAGCCTACCTCGACCCAGTGTCGGTAGGGGTTTACCATTTCCGACCCCACCCCGCCCCTATTGTCTTGCTCCGCCTGATTAGACGCTTCGGGTGCGTCTCGGGTCGTTGCCATTAGCGAACCGTGGGCCATTTGGCCATCGTGGGCTCTGCCCCGGATCGGCGATAGTGAGGGCCAGTCTCGATTGGCCTGATTTTACACTCCGCTTGGAACGGGCCGCTTGCCCTGCCCTATACCGTGCAAGATGCACTATTACCCGCACTAAATGTGTTGGTTGTGGGTGGCGATCGGCGACGTCGTCACTTCGATCGGCCACCATGTCTTGGCCTTAGCTCGACCGCCCTTATGTGGGCCTTGGGTCGTCACCATCCGACCAATCTCCCCCTATAGTGGCACTTTTTGACTGCGTGTGCATGTGGCCAGGCATGCATTTTTGGGTTTAGGCGCCGTATTTGTGCCACCTGACCTTCAGTTGGCTCTGCCACCGAATGGAGTTGACATTAGAGTCCTCCACCACCTCTCCTTTGTCCTTAAGCGTTGCCCCATGCTCTCCGCATGTATGTGGGCCCTTGTTGATGTGAAATCGTCACCGTTGGGTGCTATCCACGGCCGATTTCGACGTCTTGTGGCCGGCTGAGCACGTCTTAGCCACTGGCCAATCTTTAGTGAGTACACCCTCAACATCTGGTCTCACCGCCATTCTTGTTGGCTTGACTTTTCTCCCAGCTGCCCTAGTGTGCCGCCATGGATCACGGGTTTTGCCACATTGATTCTGACACCTTGTTTGGTCGTGATTATTTTCGGCACTTCTTAAAATCCTCGGGACAACAGCTCTCTCCACTTGGCAAAGCTATTGGCTGCCAACTCCACCGCCGACGCTACCACCGTCGTGTGCTCGCCATCAAACGTCATGATTACGAGGTAGGGGAGCTTTGAACTTGTAATTTCATGATAGCATGCTTTGAATGAATAGCAGCATGCTAGGACTTTATGATGGAATGTTATGGATGTTAAATCATATCCGTTTGCATGATGTAAAAAGGATAAATTATGCCATGCTGAAATGTTATGACGTGCATATGGGCCGTAAGCATATTTGAAGTATGTATGGAATGTGTGTGCTAGTGATGGCTAACGTGTATGTTTGAAGTATGTATGTATATGTTAGTGATGGCTAGCATGTATGCTTAAAGTATATGTGTATGTGTTAGTGATGGCTAGCGTGCATGTTTGAAGTATGTAAGTATGTGCTAGTGATGGCTAGCGTGTATGTTTGAAGTATGTATGTATGTGCTAGTGATGGCTAGCATTTATGTTTAAAGCATGTATGGATGTGTATGTATGTGCTAGTGATGGCTAGCGTGTATGTTAAACGTATGTGTATGTATGTGTGCTAGTGATGGCTAGCGAGTATGATAGTAAGCTATGTATGAAAGTACCTGTATGTTATACATATGTGTGATAGACATATGTATGTATGATAGCTAATGGCCTATGCTATGGATCTCTGTAAGTGTATGTGGGCAGAGGTATGGGCGATGGATAGTAAGAGGTGACCGAGGTTTTGTTTGGATTTGGATATGGATGTGGGATGCATAAGCGTATGGCAGATGACAGAGGATATGAGTATGACGGGCAAGGATTTGAAGCGGTTTGTTTGATTTGTAACAGAGTGTATGTAGGGGGACTGTCAGACAGTAAGAGTGTGTATAATTGTACAAGCATAATGTATAAATTATGAAGTGAAAAGTAAGCTCAATAAATAAGGTATAAGTAAGAGGGTGATAACTGGGGTTGGCTCTGAGGAGCTTTATTTGATGATGTCAGTGTATGATGATTTGGCCATAAGGGGATGGCGGAGTATGTAAGACTGTAAGATTTCGGTATACGGTGAGTTTTGTTGTGATATGGATGAGTTAAGGAAGTCTGCTGCCCTGACAAACTAGGGTTTTCGATCGGGCTCAGCTTCGGTTTGATTAGTCAAGGATTGTGAGTTTGTGTGGCATAATTGTACAGCATAATATACTTAATTCAAACTTAAATTATAAGAAAACTAATGATAGTGTAGTGAGTTTGAGACCTGAGGGTTTGACGGATTAAGTTCCGTGTTTGAGCTAGCCGATAATGAGTCGGCTGAGCGTTTATCATGTCTTGTCATGGTGTTTATCCTGCGGAATGTTGTTTGTGTGTTGTATAGAGCACCAGACGTCTATTGCTCTTTTGAGAGCGATGTATGTTTCTGACTTTGTCTGTGTGCTATATGAAGCCCAGACGTCTGATGCTCTGTTGAGAGCGAAGTATGTTTCCGATTTGGTCTATGTGCTATATAAGCCCAGACGTTTGATGCTCTGTTGAGAGCGTTGTATGTTTCTGCCCAAGAGTGGCACTGTACTTTTCTGCCTAATTGGCACTGTATGTTTTCTGCCTAAGAGTGGCATGGCACTATAAGACCAATTATGGTGGGCAATTCTCTGGCACTATAAGACCCATTATGGTGGGCGATTCTATGGCACTATAAGACCCATTATGGTGGGCAATTGTATGACCCCTTATGTGTGGGTGTTTATGTTTGTGCACTCAGGTAAGTAGTATCATGGACCTACTCTTACCTATTTGATCCCGTGCCCCATGAGCACTGGTGTGCCTTACCTTTGGAAAAGTCCATGGCATCTAGTCACTCACCAGAGGTTAAGGTGTTGCCCTAGTGGCATTCTTTTCCATTTTGACGGTGGAGATTATTAGTTGTAATGAGCTTTAGTGGTCGTTAATATGTGTACGATTATAAGTTTGAGCACGGCTGTAAGCGTATGTGTATGAGAATGACTGTAAGTGTATGAGTATGAGTACAACTGTAAGCGTATAAGTATGAGCACGACTGTAAGAGTATGTGTATAAGTACGATTGTGAGAGTATGTTTTTGAGTAAGATAGTGTGATTTTGTGTAAGCTGTACGAGTAAGGTCGTACAGGTATGTGTAAGCTGTATGAGTGAGCATATGATTGTACGAGTAAGGTCGTACAAGTATGTGTATTTTGTATGAGTATGCGTGCAATGGTACGAGTAAGTTTGTAAGACCCTGGATAGGGGTGTTTGTGTAAGTTTAATTTGATGGTACGATTTTGGCACGATGGTGCCTTTGGTATGATTTTGGCACGATGGTGCATTTGGTATGACTTTGGCACAATGGTGCATGTGGTATGTTTGTATGTGCATGAGCATGATATTGATATGACTATCTGCTTCATGTTTGAGTTGCATGAACGCATGTATTTATGAACTTATTGAGTTCACCGTTTAGGATTTTCACTACTGGGTATTTTCCTACTAAGTATGAAAATACTCATTACCCTACTTTTTAGCCCCATTGTACGGGAGGTTTTGTAAGTTGTGTGGAGAGCTCCTAGAGATGGATGTTTATTTCAGCGGTAGATTGATTCTCGTTGACTCAGGTATATGCTTGACTCACTGCGAGTTTATTTGTGCCACGATCTAATGTATTGGGTGAGATGAGATTTAAGCTGTTGTGTATTCTGGACTTTAGTTTGGATTAGACTGCGGACTATTATGGGACTTGCACTCAGGGATGCCTGGGAGGGATTTGTATTTAAAGTTTATGATCATAGCAATTTATTCGTACGGTTATTTTCGAGTAGCGCCTGAGGATATTTGCTTTGGCTGTACGATGGTTAATCGAATGAGAAAAGTGATGTGTTATGTTTTAAATTATAAAACTGTTTTATCAGGTTTCGTATTCGTCATTTTCTCTGATTTATAGCAATTATATTGCAAAAAATTTTCGTGAATTTTGAGAAAAATGTATGAAAAACCCTGGGCATTACAGGGAAAGCCTCCGTTTTTCCTGCCTCTCATACCTCCTCCCTCCTGATTGGCCGTCACTACCGAAACTGAGGAAGTCGTAGCAGCTCCCAAATAGTAATGCCAAATATCTCTTCATTTGTCTCTTATATCATTGTGTTTTTGCATTAATTTTCTTTGTCTAGTCCTTGCTTATTCTGTATATGTTGGTGAAGCATGGCGCGGGGGGAGCTTGCATTTCGTGCTCCATTTCTCCTCTGCCTTTTGTTGGCGTTGCCCAATTTTGAGACATTTTTGCTAGTTTGCCTTAGTGGGTCTCGGCCTCACCCGTTCTGGAAACTCCCCTATAACAATTTTTTGATCTGGGTTCGATTTCTGTCATCATGTCGTGTTTATCTCCATATCCCGACTTGGGTCTATCCGATCTCTCAATTGGTTCATTGCATTTGTGTCTAGTTGAGCAGTTATGTGCTTTCATTTGGACGTTGTTTTATTTTGTTCATTTGGGACCTGCTCCGTTCTGCCATATTCATTTATTTTTACTTTTTCTGATCTGGGTCTGTCCAATTGGTTCATTGCATTTGTGTCTAGCTGAGCAGTTATGTGCTTTCATTTGGACTTTTTTTCTTTTGTTTATTTGGGACCTGCTCCGTTATGCCATATTCATTTGTTTTTAATTTTTCTGATCTGGGTCTGTCCAACTTTTTAGTTATTTTTGTCTGTTGAATAATAGTCACTTCGTTCTTCTTTGAATTTCTTTCGTTTTCAGTTTGCCACTCTCAATTTCTCGGAAAAAATCCTCTTAATGTCTTTTAAAAAATTATCTTTCAATGCTCAATTGTTGGTATATGTTGTGAGATATTTTGTTATTTATATCTCTTTCTTAGGACGTGAGACTTTGAAATCCCTCATATGGTCAGATTGTTCATATTTTGATCGCCATTCACGTCACTTTTAAAGAAATTTGCTTAATGCTACAAACTACATACATGCATCTCATTTGTGCATTTGTTTGTGAATTTCGCTTACATTCATGATTATTGTTTAGCTTGGTCTTAACTCCTTTTGGTGTTGTTTACCCCTATGTTTCGTCTTTCTCTATGACTTTTACTTAAGCTTGACTGCCCTTGTATTTTTATGAAACCTAGAGGAGTTCTGCTTATTTTTTATCACACAGAGGAAATTGGCTTATATTGATTTCATGTGTACTATTGATACGTTTTATGTCTCTAGTTTTATGTTATGTGATTCATTATTCTAAAAATGAAATGCTAAATTCTCTTGACAGCATTATAACTTTATGAATGCACTTTATGCATTTTCAGGAGTTGTCATTGAACATTTAGTGTCTTCTCCACAGGAGGCTTCCATATATCAAATCCCTATATCATGGAGAATAAATCAAGTATGCTTTCTTTAATCCCTATGGTTAAATAATGTTAGCAATATTGTTGAACTTGTAAGAGTATTGCTGATGTATTATGATTATTGCTAATGTTTTAGCATTGTTGTTGATGCTTTAGCATTATTGTATATGATAATCCTATTATCAATAATTTAAGTATGCCACATTTTCCAAGCATTATTGCTAAACCATGTTAGCATTATTAGTAAATTGTTATCGCATAATTGCTAAGACTTTATAACATTATTTGTATAATGATTTAACTTTATTGTTATAATGTCTCAACAAGCTTCTTGATGTATATTTCACAAACTATTTTAATTTTCTTTTTCATTTTAAAAGATTCTTAAGTAAAAATAATTCTTGAATTGAGATCTCTACTCATAAGATATTGAATTATATGGCTATGTTATTCATGGGGTATACTCAACACTTTTGTTAAACATCTATATACCTTCATACTCATCCATGGATATCCATGCAAAAGTTTTTGAATTGAAGAAGAGGGGCCCAGACCTTACAGAAGGGTCAAAAAATATTAGGCGTGAGTCACTAAAAGTCCCTTGCACCCCTATGGGACTAGCAAAGTCGATCAACATTCTCTCTACCTTCCCGCAGGTGAAGAACTTGGTTGGCCATACCCCATTCATCAGATTGCTTGATGCCATAACCATTATTAGTCAGGCGTCAATGTTTGAAGTTATTTTGGGTTATTGGTCTGAGGCTCAACCTGGGGTCATATTCAAGGGACACAGAGTGGACTTTACTGTGGAGGATGTGGCCTTCATCACTGGCCTAAAAATGGGGGGCGATTGGGTGGTATTCGGCCAGAAATGAGAGGTGTGATTTTTGTAAGCGCCATTTTGGGAAAAAGGTGACAAGGTCTGAAATTGAGAGGAAACTGGACCTGTTAGCGGGCAAGACTGATTCTAAATCGATGGAGGATTGTGCAAGATTGATAGTCTTATACATATTTGTGTGTCAAGAATGAATTAGTTGACTTGGTGGAAGACATGGGCAACCTCCATCGGTATGACTGGCCGCAAGCTATTTATGACTTTTTAGTAAGCTCAGCCTTAGCCCTCCATAGGAAGCTTGTGTTGAAGGAGGAAGGCAAGTTTGAGGGATATGGATCATTGATTGGGGCCGCATTTGTCCTACATATATTTTATACTTTGTACATAATTATATTTGTCATAGGTGTGGGTGTTTGAGCATTTTCGGATGTTCATATCCCCTATGCCGGAGAAGCTACCCCGATTTTGCAAATGGCCAAATTGTGGCCTTGTAAAGGGTGAAAAAGAGGGAATACACCACAGGTCGGTGGGTAGATATGCACAATTGTTCAAATATTTGAGACCACAAGAGGTAATTACAACACGATAATATATATAATGAATTGTTTGAGAGTTTTTTAGAGTTGTTCAACTCTTTATTTTATTGAAAGTTGGATGTTAAATAATTGTTCATATGTTGACTGCAGGTTTTGTCTGTGTTGGTTTCGTTGGTTCCAGCTATAAATGAGGCTTCTCTACTTCAAGGGGCAAGAAAGGCTTCGAAGAAAAGGAAGGTAGGAGTGGATGTTTTGGAGCATGTGAAGGAGAGTGGGGGAGGACTATTGGTATTGAAGTCCTCCATAGAGAATATGTCCTCTGCACTTGGAGTTGTGCAGAGTGTCATGTATATATTGCATGAGGAGGGTTACCATACATGCCAGCTACATGGTGTAATTGACGTCATTTCAGAAAAGTTTTCAAAATTTAAAAGCATGACCAATCATTTGGTGAAGAGGCCACTAAAGAAGATGAGACATGCCTCCCCCCTAGAGCTGGGAACAAGGAGGAAGGTTGTGAAGCAGCTAATGAAGATGACGAAGAGGAGAATGATGATGTAGGAGGTGAGGGTGAGGAGGGGGAAGAGGCGGAGGAAGAGGAAGGAGAGGAGGAAGATGGGGGAGAGGAAGTAGAGGACAAAGAGGAGGGGGGGAGAGGATGGAGGAGAGGAGGGGTGTGAGGAGGAAGGAGAGGATGGGGTAGAGCAGGGGAGTGAGGAGGAAGTAGAAGATGGAGGAGATGATGGGGGAGAGGAGCAAGGGGTGGGTAAGAGAGAGGAGGGGCCAGATGGGGAGGAGAGAAAGAAGGATGAGGAGTGAGAGGGATATAAGAATAGGGGTGTTGATAATGTGGAATGTCCATCGAAGAGGCCTGTTCGGTTGAAATATAAAACCAATAAGTATAGGACTCCATTTACACAAGAGATGAAGAGAACAAAGAGGGAGAATATGGCATTGACTGAAGATGTGGAGGCTGTAAAAATTTTAGTTTCTTCTCAGGCCTCAACCAAGCAAACAGTCCCTACCATCCTTCGCCAGCCATTGAAGATAAATTTATGCAGTCCTCTCTCTGATTTGACTAAGTGGGACCAAGATACTATTGAAAAATTCATTAAATACGGGAGCCACTCCGTGGTGGGGGTTGTTGTCGCTGACAGAGACTTAATAGATATGTTGAAGGCGGAGTACATATCCTTTAATGTAAAACTACAATTTCTCCTTTTTAAATCTTAAGTAGTCAATATTGCTTATATATTAAATATATGTTTCTATGCATGTAGGTTATAGATGCATATATGTATATGCTAGAGCAGAGGGCCTCTAGATCAACTGGAAATGTCTTTCCTAAATGCCAGTTTGGGAGCTTTGCCTTGCAATATTATTTAACCCAGGTATGGTCAATAGTATAATGTATATTTATTGTATTAAGTTATGATATGGACTAAGTCAAATCCACACCAATTGCAACAGAAGGATGTGGCAAAAAGCATAATGGATGACCTGTCGATCACTTGTTTCGGAGCTGATAAAGATTGCCCTGACTTCATCTTCTTACCACTATGTGACAATGCACATTTCCACTTGTTGGTGGTAGATGTAACCAAGGGTGAAGTGAAATGGTTTGATTCAATGCCAGGGCATGGCCATAAGAAAAGGATGCCGAATGTGAGGAAATTGGTGAGTAATTATATGATTAAGTGAAAATGTATTTTTTTTAGTAATTGCTTTTAAACTAATTCAACCAATATGGCTAGATGGCAAACATTAGAGCATTACTTGAGGAGCACCTTAAGGATCATAATGCTAAGAAGTGGAAGATAAATAGTCAAAAAGGACCATATCAAGGCAACGGTGTTGATTGTGGGTTCTTCCTCGTGCATATGGTCTATTGCATTAGTTCTGGACTGCCAGTTGATTTTACTCAGGTATATGGCCCAATTGTAGATATTTGTTTGAATTTCTTCTTTGTTCCTTCATTCAAAGTAAGGGGATGCAATATTAATTGTTTCAGCGTTTTTAGGAAGATATCTCTCAGCGCTTGAAACTTGGAATGACTGTAGAGATCTTGAGAGGCTATGTTGAATGAGTAGGTGATGCACTGAAATAATGTTTAATTAAATGTTCTCATATTTCGAATTGCAATCCTATTTTGTGTTAATTCATTGCTGATTTGGGCTATTTATGTTTTGAATAAGTTAATTGGACCTTAATTGAGTTTATATGTCTAAACAGGCTTTAACAGGATCCAAGTGGAAGAGGAAGTAAAGCCCATCTACCCAAAGCTATTTGAAAGTCAAGAATGGGCCCCTAATGGTCTAAACATGCATGGAATGGTCGAACATAACCTTGTGGACCCGTTTGATTTGAGATTTGTATGAAGAGGACTAAATTAGGAAAGAAGCTGATTCGGACAGATTGATAGAGCCTTAGTATTTCGATCATATCTTTTTGTGTATAATTCGGATTGATATGATTCTGGTGGCATTGGAAAGAAAACTTCCGTGGCTACAAGTGTTATTTCAAGAAGAAATTCCAAATTCCGAAGAGTAATGGGGCGAATTCGGCATGCAATCAGACAGCTAGTAAACTAACCCGAGGCCAGCACATGAAGAATATTTTCATTTATTATGATTGACACACATAAGGAAAGACAAGGAGGCTGATTGGTTAACTAAAGGAAGATTCAAAGATACTTATTTGCTTATTTAGTATCTAATCATTGCCAAAGAAGCAACCAATCAGGCAATCAATCAGGATGCAATCTAGAGATATGATTTCACTTTCCTCTTTGAAGCAACCCCTTCTATTCCTATAAATAGAGGGGTGGACGTGATAGATGACTTACTCTCTCCTCTTTGGAGCTCTCCTCTCCTATTTTCTTCTCTCATTTTGTAATTTTGTTTTTAGTTTTATTGTAATGGCTTTCTAAGCTCTCAAGCTAAGGCTAGAGGTGATTTGTAACAATCTAATGGAGTTCAATTCATGTTTCATCAATAGTTTCAAGTAAGTCTTGTTTATTTGAAGTGATGTTTATTTAATATTGTTCTTCTTCTTGTTTCTTTGTGATTTGGATACATAAGATGCTTAAAGGCTCTCCTTTTTGATCTTTTGTGATTTGGATACATAGAAATCTTTAAGAGACAATTATTTTTATCCTTCATCTATCCAAAGCATTTCTATTTTTTATTTTCAATTTTAATGTTCATATCTTCCGGTTAGATAGAATTTTCATTCGATTCTAACTGAGATAACATGATACATGAAGAACATCATTAGATGTTACAATGATCTTTAATGCCTTAGTATTTTCTCATCTTGATTTCTTGACTTTTTATTGCCTCAATACTCTTCTACTCTTTCTTTCTTCTATTTCTTCGTAACTATTTTCTTTGTTGCACAAGGCTTTCCCTGTGGATCGACCTTGTCTACTACAATTGGCAAGTAAAATAAATCTGAATTTGACTTCTTCATAGTCTTGTTTCAGACGTAACAACAGTAGGAACATGTAGGTGATGGTAAGAACCTTAAAGTTTATGTATTTCCAATGAAAATTATATTGATGGTACATTTTAGCACTTATTTTGATAGGTTTCATCTCTCTTCCAATGGATCATATTAGTTAAAATTATGACTCATGTAGGTTAATCTTGTTTAGATAGGAACGTTTTTTTTTGTTATACTCTCTTTTGATATTACTATATAATATAGCATTGTTTCAGTATCAGTGCAAGACAACTCAAATTTTGGAGAGGAGCTGGTATTTCTAGTCTTATAGTTTTTGGACGAGGAGAAGTTCAAGGAAACAGTGTACAGGTACCTCCTTTACCTACCTGTGGTTTTCAACTCATCCTGTGGTTTTCAATGGATAGTTTATTTGTTGCTCAAGTTTTCTGATGCGGTTTTATTCAATTTTAGATTGGAACAAGAATCTGGTTTCTACTTCAACATGAAACACTCATGTAGAAGTTGTTTTAAAAAAAAAATTTTAAAACCCCAAACACCACATTATTTATCTCCCTTCTTACCCCCACTTCAACAAAAGCCCACATCTCCCATTCCAACTTCGAGTGCTCTGGCAGCAAGCCAAAACGATTGCGGATAGAAGCAACTGGCTAGGCTGTTTTGGCTCACGGCCATATCTTTCGACTACGGTCACCTTGATGCCGGCTAGTGCTCTGGCCACGAGTCAGCACTGCCATGGTGAGGACGGCTGTGACTGTTCTCGCATTTGAAGCAACTAGTTGGGCCACAATAAGATCTTTGGGCCGCACTTAGAAGAGGAGGATGTCCCGATGCCGAAAAAGAAGAGGGAGAAAGGGTTAGGGTCTAAGTATAAAAAAATACCATATAATGTGGGGTGTACATAAAAGAATTTAAAGAAATTAAAAGGGGTAAATAAGAAATGGGGTATTGAGGAGATTAATGGGGTGCAGATAAACACATTCTTTTATATATCAAATATTCTAACATATCTAACTCTCTAAGAAACGCATTTCAACATACAAAGCCTCTCCCAACTTGTGGCATGTGAGGCATGTTTCTCATCTTTGTTTCCTTAAAAGACTTGCTAACTACATATATCAATGTGTTTGGTTGTAGCAACATAGAACTTAAGTACTGACATAAGATGAAAAAATTGGTTAGTTTTTTTACTCTTTAAAACCCCAAACACCTCTCTATCTATCTACCTTCCTTCTTACCGTACCTCAATAAAACCCCACACCTCCCATTCCAACTTTGACAATGGTAATAACTACAGCATGCGACTCCAGCGACAGCAACTCTGGTCATCTTTCTCCTCCATCTTTACACCTTTTCATCCTGGATGTAGCTATTATGGCAGTAATAAAAAATTTAAAGAAGTCATATAATAGGGGGTATATATGAGGAAATTTAAAAAAGTCAGAAGGTGTAAATAAGAAATAGGATACTTAGGGGATTAATGGGGTGCAAACAGACGCATTTTTTTATTTTTTATATATTCTAACATCTCTAGCTCTACCAAGCGTACTTCAACATACAAAGCCTCTATCAACTTGTGGCATGTCAGGCATGTTTCTCATCTTAGTTTTTTCCTCAAAAGGCTTGCTAACTACAGAAATCAATGTGTTTGGTTGTAGCAACAGAGAACTTAGTACTGACATAAGATGTAAAAATTAGGAAGCTAACTGAGAGTTAATGAAAATATACTTCTTGTCTTTTGTGAGAAACCTAGCCTGTCATCCAGCCAGTTCAGAATTCAGTGATTGCAGCAGTTCCTCAAAGACCCTTTTATTTGATTCTCCCGTGATAATAGGGACTCCAAGGTACTTCCCAAAAGTCGGTTTCTCGTAGAGACCATAAACTCGACACACAAGTTATCATTTGAGCAATAACACCACTGAAAACCATTTTACATTAATCTCCTTAGGTGCAAGTGAACAAAAAAAAATTCATCTTTTTTCACTCACGTGGCCCTCCTCTCCCAAATAACAGCAAGTCATTGGAGGGCTGAGGCTTTTTTCACGATACCATGAATGTATCGTGTGATCATTTGCAGCTGCATTTAGAGCTAAAAACATAACTTGATGCACTCAAACAACCTGCATAATGTATGTATTTGGTACATCTACATGGTGTTTTTGTCTCATAATGGACCAACTTCTTTGCCGCGTAACAGTTGACTGTTCCACAAAGTTGCCTTTATCACTCTTTCTTTGAACATTCACGCTCATCCAAAGTCCTCCATATATGCCATTTCCTCTTGCTAATTGCTTCTTTCTAATTCCCATGGGCCCCCTCATCATTCTCTTGACTCTTGCTCACATTGTGTCCAAACCGGCAAAAAAAACAATGTCTTTTAACTCAGAACCTGTGTACTTGTATGAATATAAACAAGCACAATCATAACATAAAATCATCAAACTTAATGTTCCAAGTCAATTCGCCTCGGATGGGAAGCCAAAAAGCCACTCCATACGCGTCCTCTTAAATCAAACTGTTCAATGTTTCTCACTTTCTCTCCTCATAAGTCATGGCCAATTTGCTGTATTCCTTCCGAGAAGGCATGCACACTTTGGAAGCTGTTGCCCACCCCAGTAAAAATGTTGACGCAGAGCAGTCTTTTTTACAATAAAACAAAGAAGTCTCCTTATCCACGCCGACGACTTGGAGACTTCCAAGTCTCGTCCGTCTCGGTTCTCCACACACCGTGTGTATATGCAATCTGCATGGACTGCTGGCTGGCTACCCATTATAAAATGGACGGGGAAGTGTACCACTTCCCATGAAACCAAGGAGAACGTACAAGAAGCACCTGCCAACGGCCGCTTCCAGCTCCCCGCTCCCCGCTGTGCCTCCTCTTGGCCTCTTCTTCCTTTGCCCAAAGTTTTTCTGTGACCCAACCAAATCACGGAAGTACTAGTGGCCAATACTGCACATTAGATTCTAATTCATTTGATCCACCAGCAACTGCTTGTCGAGCTCCGAAGATGCTTAGTTTGCTAGTTTTGTAGTTGCAACTTGAACCAAATTGCTGCACTGTTTCAGACCCGAATACGAGGAGGCTAACGGTCTACCACTGGTTCGGACCCTGCTCGCCGGGAGTGCCCACCCAACCTATCTGAGCCAACCCTCATCCTCGATGAATTTCCTAAGCCTCTTAAAATTTGATCGATTATAAATCCTTTTCTACATCAGATAGTTGCATAAAAAAGGGTCTATTTAAAAGGAGCGAAAGAAACGACCGGACCCATTCATCATCACTTGTGACACTGGCTTTCAATTTTCTAAATCGTTGTACAAAATTATGACGGAATATCGAAAGAAACGGAGAGAAACCTTGTGTTGTTGTGCCTTCAATATGGTAGGGAAATGGCCGAGGCTTCAACGCCAATAATAAGCACCAGTCAAAAAGTTCAATCCGTTTATAGAAGATTAAATCTCCTCTAAACCGAATGGTATAATATCCAAGTAGAGAGAACCAAAATAAAGTTTTGGTAATTATAAGTCCATAAACCATCACGACCTAAAAGTTGAAAAGAAATTGCTAAAAGATAACTAAAATCACCATGCAACGGAACTGATACACAGCAACCGAGCAAAGGCAATAAGAGACCCAGATCATTTTATCACTTAATCGACCTCTTCCATCTTGCTGCCCTCAGCATCAGCATCGTCAAGGGGTGGCATGTCCGCGTCAACATCGCCAGAACCATCGATCTCATCAATGCTCAGACCAAGCTTAAGCATTCTGTGGATCCTGTTGCCAAAGGTGTTAGGGTCCTCCAGGCTGAACCCTGATGTCAGGAGAGCGGTCTCAAACAGTAGGAGCACCAGGTCCTTGACAGACTTGTCGTTCTTGTCTGCTTCAGCTCTCTTCCTGAGCTCCTCCATGATAGCGTTCTCAGGGTTGATCTCCATTGTCTTCTTGGATGACATATAGCCAGACATGCTGGAATCCCTCAATGCCTGAGCTTTCATAATCCTCTCCATGTTGGCTGTCCAGCCATACTCGCCAGTTACTAGACAGCAAGGAGAGTCCACAACACGATCTGACACCACGACCTTCTCCACCTTGTCACCCAACACATCCTTAATAACCTTGCAAAGCCCCTCAAATTGCTCTTTCAGCTCCTCCTTTTTCTTCTTCTCATCTTCAGTCTCGTCTAGCTTGAGGCCCTCCTTGGTTGCCGAAACCAACTTCTTCCCTTCGAACTCCTTGAGCTGCCCTATAGCATATTCGTCAATAGCATCAACCATGTAGAGAACCTCGTACCCCTTCCTCTTCAGCTTCTCAAGGAAAGGAGAGTTCTCAACAGCTTTCTTACTTTCACCTGTAATGTAGTAAATGTCATTCTGACCCTCCTTCATTCTGGTCACATAATCCTTCAAACTGGTCAGTTCATCACCGCTCTTTGTAGAGTGATACCTCAACAGTTCAGCAAACTTATTCCTATTTTGGGAATCCTCATGAATACCCAGCTTCAGATTCTTTGAGAAGGCTTCATAAAACTTGTTATAGTCTTCTTTGTTCTCAGCAATCTCAAAGAAGAGTTCAACACATTTCTTAACCAGGTTCTTCCTGATAACCTTGAGGATCTTGTTTTGCTGAAGCATCTCACGTGAAATGTTGAGAGGGAGATCCTCAGAATCAACAATTCCTTTGACAAAACTGAGATACTCAGGGATCAACTCCTCACAGTTGTCCATGATGAAAACACGCCTGACATAAAGCTTGATGTTGTTAGGCTTCTTCCGGGTGTCAAAGAGATCAAACGGAGCCCTCTTGGGAACAAAAAGAACTGCCTTAAACTCAAGCTGGCCCTCCACAGAGAAATGTTTCACAGCCAAATGCTCCTCCCAGTCATTGGTAAGGCTCTTGTAGAAAGCAGAATACTCTTCCTTGGTGATCTCCTCAGGCTTCCTCATCCAGATGGGCTTCTGCTTGTTGACCACAGACCACTCGTGCGAAACCTCCTTGATCTTCTTCTTTTTCTTCTCTTCTTTCTCTTCATCAACATCCTCAACCTTCCCTTCCTCGTCCTTCTTCTCTTCTTCATCCTCGTCATCTGAAACCTCCTTCTCAACTGTCTTCTCAGTCCATAGAGAGATGGGGTAACTGATGAACTCAGAGTGCTTCTTAATTAGATCCTTGAGTCGGCGCTCCTCAAGGTACTCCAACTGCAGAAATTTAACAAAGAAAGGTTATTAAAAAATAACACACATCAATATTCATAAGCAGACAGTTCTATACAATGTTCTTCCGTTTGCTTTCGTATTTATGCGCAAGGGTATACCACAGTGACCAAATAAGCTACATTGAGCGGAATCTAATGAGAAAATTGCTAAAAGACAACAGTTTACAAAGCAATTTTTTAAGTACATCTTCGCGAACAATGCAATTTAATTATACACACTCCAAAAAGGTAGTACTAAATCCAACTTGATCAATAAATCAGGACAAATTATTAAGTGCACGTGTGCAAAGCAGTATGCGATCTAAACAGGACACTACCCTGCACGTCAGCTCTAATGACAGAAGTTTCTCAAGCCTAAAATGCTAGCACACACTAAACTATATGAAGTTAAAATCCCAAGGACATTTCAATGCTCCAAAAACGTAAACAGCACAAAAACAAATCACGATCATGCATTAGTGAAATCAAAAACATTAACGGGCCTTTCCAAAAGGCAGATGTCATCCATCTGTCAAAACCAGATAACATAAGAAAACTATAAAGAATACCTTTTTTTAACACGGAACAAACAAAGATGGCTTTTCGTGAAAATGTTACATAAAAACACGTAGTATTCCCTTGTTAAAATTAATAATATGACCCCTAAAGGTGAGAACAAAAGGTCAACTTGACAATGGTCCAGGTGCAAGCTATAACACCAATTATAGAATTAGGCTGTTCATGACACAAATTCGCACATAGAATGTTTACACACACTAATCCATTGACCACTGCTTCAAAAACAATTACTTCAATGGCCACAGAAGTAAAACATTAACATCAGTTGATTTTTACATATAACAAACAAACATAAATCCCCTCTTTACCATCATATATTAGGAGCTATCGTAGTTAGAAGTATCAACACATAAAGAACAACGAAACATAGCTCTCAGAGTAACGACAAATGATTTATGAAAATGGATAATCACGAAAATAATTGTGTGCTACACAGTTCTTCCAAACGCTCAAGAGTAATCGCAGATAGCCAAAAATCACCACTTTATGTCTAATGCCTGATTAATAAAAAAAAGTGTACCTGATCCTCTTTGAGGAAGAGGGTAATCTTAGTCCCCCTTCCGAGATTCTCTCCAGAGGTGTCCCTGGTAACTGTGAAGGAGCCACCAGCCTGTGACTCCCACACGTACTGCTCATCGTCATAGTGCTTGGTGGTGACGATCACCTTCTCAGCGACCAGATAAGCAGAGTAGAACCCAACACCAAACTGCCCAATCATGCTAACATCAGCGCCAGCGGCCACGGCCTCCATGAACTCCTTAGTTCCGGACCTCGCAATGGTCCCCAAGTTGTTCACCAAATCTATTAGAAAAAAAGAAAATACAACAACAGCACCAACAATTTAAGCCCATACTGGTCACATAGATTGAAGAGAAAGGAAGAGTATTAAAATTTCAAATTTGCAGAATACGCACCCGACTTAGTCATGCCGATGCCGCTGTCGATGATGGAGAGGGTGTTGTTGGTCTTGTCAGGGATGATGTGGATGAAGAGCTCCGGCTGGGCATCGAGCTTGCTCTTGTCGGTCAAGCTCTCGAACCTGATCTTGTCCAGCGCCTGCAATCACAAACCAACCGCCAATCAATACAAAACCCCTCCAATTTACAACATTTCTCACGATAAAACTCCGCGAAACCTGGAAGTTCATACTCACATCGGAAGAATTGCTGATGAGCTCCCGGAGGAAGATCTCCTTGTTGCTGTAGAACGTGTTGATAATCAAGCTGAGCAGCTGGTTGATCTCGGCCTGGAAGGCAAACGTCTCCGCCTCCGCCATCTCCGACGAGCGAAAAGATGACGAGGAGTTCGGGGGCGCGGATCTGGGGCGGAAGCAGGAAGACGAAGTGCAGCGAATTGGGGGAGCAGAGACGCGGGGGAGTGCTTAAATAGGACTGCTTCGCTAGGATTTCTAGAAAGATCGTTGGTTCCCGGATTAGGAGGCTTTTAGTTTAGTCATTTTACTCGTTTAGAAGGTTGATTAATTGGGGTCCAGGGAGTGGGGACTGCGTTTTGCACGCTGATGGTGGGAGAGCTTCCTGACCGCTCGTTGGCATCTCTGACCGGCTGACGGTCAGGATTTCGAATAGTTTTGGGATATTGGATGGCTAATGGGCTTCGACATAATCCTCAGATGGGCCCATGGGCTTCTCTTTTTTGGGCTTCTGCATAATCTTGGGATTGGGCATCTGTGTTTAATTACTACTGAACTTATTAATGTGAGAATATGGGACGGAGAGAGTATTATTTAAATTTTTTACTATAAATTTTTTTTAACTTTATGAGGACCTGTGGCCTGTGGGCTTGCTCTGAATTCTTCTTCATATGGAGTATATTAAAATATGTCGGCGTCATGCGAATGCGAGCCTTACAAATCAACAGATTTTACGTTGAAATGTGGTTTCCTAAAATCTTGGAACACAAATGGGAGAAACTTGCTCTTTTTTGGAAATGAATTTTAAGTTATAAAATTGAGAAATAACTATTATTTTTAAATAGTGCAAGCTCTTAGATCATTAATTAAACTTAACTTATCTTCTCTTCATCCACATTAATAGCTTCTTTTGGCCAAAAAAGTTGGTTCCATATGAACAACTTCATTTTGTCTTCATTCTTGTGTTGTACCTTATAAATCGAAGAGAATGACATCTGTATACACTTATCAAGGGAAATGAAAACACTTTACTTGTATGTTATAGGTTTACTTTAACGTGTTAATATGCTCAATTGCAAACAATGTGTTACACCTAGGGTTGTCAACGGGTAACCATTAACCCACCTCACCTGCTCTCCCGATCCCAAATTTATGAGCGGGTAATTTATAAATGAGTAACGGGTAAAATAAGTGGGTAATTTTACCCGCCTATTTATTATGCGGGTAAAGTATGGGTAACTGCTTATCTATACCTATTACATGTTACCTAAATCATATATAAAAACATAATTGTATATATTTCCCAAGGAAAATATCTTGCATATTGAACATTTTGGAACATTATGTACTTTCATCCGAATATTTTATATTTTTATTGTGATAAACTAGATAGGCTTTTAAGAAATATATATTAACTTATAATGCAAACTAAATGATAGAGTAAATGGAAGAGAAAGTGGTCAATTTTATGTGTCTTCTCATGTTGTGCTTATTACATAAAATGAAATTTATTTATGCAATATTGCTCATGTCCTTATTAGAATAAACTTGTAATACAATAGATAGGCTTTTAAAAAATATAAATTATTTATGATAATTTATTTTGTATTGTTTGTTATTATTTTTTATTTATTGATCGGTTGGCCGTTTACTCGTTACCTGTCAATTTACCCGATAGGTAATGGGTAGGATATGGGTTATGAATAGAAAAATAAGTAATAGATAAGATATGGGTAAAATATTTAGAAGTAGATATAGATGTGGGTAAAACCTTACTGACCCATACCATACATGTTTGACACCCCTCGTTACACCTATCATTTCTTCTTGGAATACCCCATCAAATTCTACTCCCTTTGATAATCCAACATTGTATCGTGGGTTAGTTGGTACTTTACAATACTTAATATATACTGGACCTCATATATGTTTTGTAGTGAACTCAGCTTGTTAGTATATGCACTCACCAACTAATGAGGATTTTGTGGTTGTCAAATGGGGTATGTATGTGAGACTTCATTATGGCATACAATATACTAAAGGGCCACTCAACTTAGTTGCATTGTCTGATTCTGATTAGACCAGTTGCTGTATTGATCGCCAATCTATTTATTGGTCCTAATCCTATTACCTGGTTAGCCAAGAAATAGCCTCCAATTGCAATATCGCAATATCTTCCACTAAGGTTGAATAACTCAAGGGAAAAGTTTTTCATACGCCACTCTAACAATGAGCCCAACATAAATAACGTATGAGAGCCCTTCATCTATTAGATCAATGGTATATACACTAGTGCATATTAGTGTCAATAGTACCGACACTAGCATGTGCATTATCGATCTCAAATATTAAGGGTCCCTATGTGTTTTTTATGCTGGACTCATTGTTAAACTGGAGCATTTAAAACACTTCCTCTCCCAAGTTGCTAATATTAATTGGTTAAAGATGTCTCTTGGGGATTTAAATCTTCTTCTTCTGACAAGCCAATTTTATTATGTGATAATATTTCAACCATTTCTCTTTCTCATATCCTTTGTTTCATGCATACACAAAACACATTTGAGGTCGATTATCACTATGTCGGTGAGAAATTCGTGGCAAATGAACTTTGTGTTCAACACGTTTCTTCTATGGATCATATTGCAAATTTGTTTAGCAAAGCTTTCCCTCGTCAACCTTTGATGTACTTAACTTCTAAGTTCAATGTTATACCAACATGACCTTGAGAGAAAGTTCAAGTGCAGTTGAAGACAAACTATAATGACATAATGATAGCTCAGTTGTATATTTCTTATTACATTACACTTTCACTTGTCTTTGTCTTCATTCTTTGTAGTGAACCTATAAATAGATAAGGATAGAGCTGAATACAGTGTGCTATAAACGAGGCAAAGCGATTTTTTCTAAAATTTTGTCTCCGACACCAGTGCGTCCAAGGTATCAGATTATATTGATCTTAGCCATAAAAGCTAATGAAATTTCAGGCACTTTGGAGCAAACTTTTATGTACGGAAAGTCAACATTTGAGGCCTGATTCCGATTCATGTACTTCAGTCGTTTTGGCGAATGCATCATCCGTCCGCCAACGCCGAGGATAAATTGACCTTAAGCTGCGAGCGCTAGGCAGGCAGAGAGAGCGTATCACTCGTGACTTAAATTTATAGAAGGCAATATCAATATAGATGATAGTATTGATGATTATAAATATAGGTATATATTTATGATATATTTGATATATGTTAAAATAGTCTTAAACCTTTTGATATATATAAAAAAATATTATAATTAATAATATAGTATTATAATATTTTCTTTAAAACATAATCAGACCATAGAAGGCCGTAGTAACTGATATGAATGTTCTAATATTAATTCATTTTAGAACCATGCACTTTTACTTCTTCTGTCCTGTATAAATTATTATTCCCTCTATCCCATAAAATTCTATAAAATTAATTTATTTTGAAACCAAATAAAATATTTAATATGAGTTGCATAAATATTATGGAGAAATTTATAGGTTAGATATTTAACTAAGTACATAATTGTAGAACACTATATTTAAAAAAATAATTATGTAAATTGTATGGACCCGCTTGTATTGATCTTATATAAAAAAATTTAAATTATTTTTAATATAATAAGAATATTATCATCTTTAAAATTTGAAGAGGTTTAGTTTAAATAGTATTTTTATTTTTAAGAAAAAATATAATTTTTAAAAAAAATTAATAAAATATTAGTATATCGATACATATTGGTCGTATCGATACGGCCGATACGGCCAATGAGTATCAATAAACCATTAGGGGCATATCGCCCCCCTATTGTACTAGTATCGACGATATGGGTATGTATCGGTCGATACGGCCTTCAATGCTTAAACTTCATCCCACACCTCCATCAGTGTCTAAAATGTCAGGGCAGCATAGTTTTTCTTGCATCAAGCTTGCATCTATTGAAGTTTTTCAAATTTTCATATTAGCAAACAATCGGCCTAAGAGGCGATCAATTGGATCAAAGTCGTTCTATCGATCGATTAGTCTAAAATACAGTATGACATGTTCATAATTATTTGAAAGATCAATCCACTTCGGTTCAATAATTATTTTAAATAATTTAAAATTATGTCTCCTTGAAAGGAGATTTGCCCCAAAGTCATATATGGATAATTTTCCACTCAGAAAATACAGATCTTTTAACTTTGTCACTTCATCAAAATTGCCTTGAATTCTATTTCTTAGAAACAAGAGCCTATTGTTCTAAAGGAGAAAGAAATCTTTTCTTCAAGAGTGTAAATTACAAAAAAGGAAGTAAACTTCATTGTATCTACCAAAAAATAAAAGAGTTTTTTCTATATTACCTGGTTCGATATATAAATATTCCATATTCCCTGGATTTTAACACTTAATCCCATATAACCTGGTTTAGGACAAATATACCCTTAGGTCAAACCTAAACCTACACCCAAGCTCTTATCTCATTATTGGTGAAAATTTACCGACAATGGCACAAATTTGTATGAGCAAAATCAAAACACTTAACATACAGAAAATAAATCATTCACTTAAAGATGATCGATAGAAAGTAAAATCTCCTTCTCAATCATGTGTTCCAGAGAACAAACCAAAATAGAGCCACCTCCCGGTTTAAATCTAAAAACTGGTTCAAAAAGGGGAATCAAAGGAAGCCACTTTAGTGCTTGCTGAATTGCAACAAATAGAATGTTCTGACAATCTGAAAAACTGGGTTGTGTTTAGAACGGATTGAAGGACTCCGGAGACTTGCGCCAAATGGGGATTGAATGTTGCAAAAAGAAAGGATTTTTTGGAGTACAGTGAATCCGAATGAAATCAGGTAGAGTACATCAACTTTGCATGACTCGCGAGACTTCCGAGAATACTAGAACGAGAGGATGGCTCCTACTAAACGGACCAAAAATCTCACGCTCTGCATGGCTTGTGTCCAACACTTAATCCATATCGCATATACGATAACTCGATATGTCAAAAAAATATATATCGCATAATACGATATGTATTCTTTGAGCCAACAACCCATAATATGATATTCTTTATATCGCATATATGATAACACAATATTCGTCATAGCGTATTATCTATAACACGATATGCCACCATAGGGTATTATCAATAACACGATATGCCACCATAGCGTATTATCAATAACACGATATGCCACCATAGTGTATTATTGATAACACGATATGCCAACAATGCGTGCTATTGATAATACAATATGTTACAATATCCTCTATATCGCATATACGATAATACAATATTCGCCAAAGCGTATTATCGATAACATGATATTTGCTATAGCGTATTATTAATAACATGAGATTCGCAATAGCGTGTTATTGATAACACGATATGTTGGCATAGCATGTTATCGATAACACGATATGTTGGCATAGCATGTTATCGATAACACGATATGCCAACAAGACATGTTATTTATTTTCCTCTATATCGCGTATACTATAATATGATATTCGTCATAGCGTATTATCAATAACACGATATTTGTCATTCGCCATAATGTGTTATCGATAACATGATATGCCAACAAGATGTGTTATTTATTTTCCTTTATATCGTATATACGATAATACGATATTCGCCATAACATATTATCGATAACACGATATGCAACCATAGCGTATTATCGATAACACAATATGCAACCATAGCGTGTTATTGATAACATAATATTCGCTAGTATTTGTTATTTATACAATTGTTCATCAAGTCAAGGATGAAAACCTCTGAGATCGTGTACATGCTTACATAAGATATTCTACATAGTAAAACTTGCATATAAAAAATCATACTAGAGTCCCTCTTTGCAAAATAGGGTAGGAGGCTATCCTTCCTTGGCATCTACATCCTTCTCAATTCTTATATAGTCATGTTCTCCCTAGATAGTCCCTTAAGATTCATTTTTTGAGTTACAGTATCATCTTCATCTCCTTTTGTAATGATAAATAGTTTATGTAGTTAGAAATTTTTGGACGAAAATTAGAGAAGAACGATGGCCGATGAAGTGAGGGAGGCCGACAATCACCTAATAGAAATCAGAATTTGTTGTTAATGAAAACCGCCTGACGAAAATCACAAATCGTCTTTGAGCTCTAATCTCCTTTTTGTTTATGCTTCGTCACAACTAGTTTATACAATTTTTAACCCAAACCGTATTAAAAAGGTATTTTGGTATATATTTTTTTTAAATATCGTGTAAACCCAGGATCTATGGAATTTTTTTACAAAAGTAGAGAATATAGAATATTTGTATCTTAGGCTAGGTAATATGGAAAAAACTCAAAATAAAATTGGGAGTGAAAACACTTCTTGAAGCAAAGTGTGTTATAGTATATTTCCTACAACAAATTCCAAAATCTTTTCTTCAAGACTGTTGAAGTTTCAAAAGTTTAGAGCATTCCTATCTTAGCTAGTCATAAGATACAAGCAATTTCACCACCAACAGCATCAAGCCTACACTGACAGGGAAAACCTTCTAACAAGCATATTGGACATACGATTTGGCAATTTTCCCAATGGAAAAACCCACCAAATATAATTGGATCAAGAGAAGTAGCGAGAGATCCTTCACCTACCTTCCTTGGTGTTGTGCATCAGCACAAAGCCACAAACAGGTTCTCAGGTATGAGAAGCATTGTGTTCATCAGACACCAGCTGCTCGTCCCAATGGGATGGGCCCACAGTGGTTATGAACGAATAGAAGTTACTGGATTACAATGGTCAAAAGAAGCTACAATCGTTGTATGAGCGAGCCAACTCTAGTTAGTATGAAAGGTCTTGAATCCTTCATCTTAATCAACGAGTTTACTTAGACCGATAGATATCGAGAAAAGAACGATCCAAGTCTAAAACATAAAAAACGCATTAGAAGAGAAGACAGCAATCCAACTGGAAGGACAGGACTGATCATTGCTTTTTAGCTCTTTTAAAGATCCACTCTGATCCAATAGGACCTAGCGTATGGATCCAACCGAAAGGATTCCAGTTGATGCCAAAGTAGATCAACTAACTGATATAGAGTTTAGAGTTAGACCCACTGTTCCATATACACAGATACTTGCCGTCCAATCCTTGGCTGAGAAGCTTTAAATCATATTGATAAGCTACTAGTTGCATAAGAAGTGAATTGGATTTGCAAACCATTAGCACAAATTGTGGCTTAATTGGATGGAACTTTGCCCCGGCTTGTTCTGCACGCCAATCGATCCTATTGTCTCCCTAACATACACCACATCTTACCATCTGTCAGCTGACGCATAAATGTTCGACAAAGCTACGTAATCTTGGCAACTAGGAGTTTCCATCAGTAAATTTGGTTGCCACTGTTTTTCCAGCTTCAAGAGATGCTTCCCTACTTTTTCCCCCAATTCTACATATCTATGAAGTTTACAGGCAGCAAGCAACGAACGCCACATAAGAATATCGGGTTCCAGTGGCATCTCTAGCAAGAATTTGTGAGCTTCTTCCAATTGCCCAGCTCGCCTGAGAAGATCTACAACGAAACCATAATGATGAATCTGTGATCAGACACCAAATTTGCTAAACATACTCCTAAATAGGAGAAATTATTCAGTATGCGTCGCTGATGCAGGAGCTTAAATGGATCGAAGTATTAAGTTTGGTTACAAACTGTTATTTGGTTCAGTCATTTTGTCGAATACTTATCTCAAGTGTTAATTGAGAGGGGTAATTCTGGTAACTACTAATGGATTTAAAGTTGTGCGTTGAAACCTCGAAGGTCTTTTAGACATTTTAGTCTAAATACAGTGACCGTTAATTCTGTTAATCGCCTTCATCCTTTGAACATCGAAACAGTGAAAAGGTTAAACAGTGACTACGGGAAATTGCTGACGTCGTCACATTCAAATGAAGTTTTTCCGTCAAGAAGCTTAAGGAATATCTAAAAGTATAAATAGCCTTTTGATGACAATTAGAGGCAGTTGTTGTTGAATGAAATTTTACTGTAATTGGATATTCCAATTGAGGGTATTTCCCAGAGCTATGTTTTGAGCTGGAATTGACAGTTCCTTCGAGATGAAGAACTGCAATTCGATTTCTTTTCTGTAATTGATCTTCGAATAGTGAAATTTCAAAAGGAATTTGTTTCGTTTGTCTGTTTCCACTTGTGCGCTGCATCAAATTGGTATCAAAGCTGGATTGCTGACTTCGATGGCAGCAAACGATCGAGCCGAAGGATCTGCAAATGCATCTTCCATGGATGACATGGTGAAACTTCAGCAACAGATGCTACAATCTCTTCAAATTGTAGCAACACAAATGGAATTGATGAATCACAACTTTGCAAATTATTTTGGAAATTCCTCCCTTCCTGCTCGTGGTTCAGAAAAATATAGAGCACCAGATCCGAAATTTGCAGAACCAGTTCAGGTGCGTTTTCAAAAATCTTCTGCATATCAACAAAGTATTGAATCATCGTTTAGTGATGAAGGGGAGCCACAGAATCAAATCCCAGTTATGAATCCAGGTACAAATAATTTTTACCCTCGATTTAAACCTAAAGTAGAGCTATCAGCATTTAATGGCCAGATGCATATAGAACAATTCTTGGATTGGATTTCTAAAGTAAAAAATTACTTCTACTGTATGGAAGTTCCAGAAGATATGAAATGTAGCGTAGTATCTTGTAAATTGAAATCTGGTGCTTCAGCCTGGTGGAACCAATTACAACAAGAGAGAATGAATAAAGGCAAGCACCTAATTCAATCCTGGCCTAGAATGAGAAATTTACTAAAGAATATGTATCTGCCAGTAGATTTTGAGCAAGCATTATTTAGGCAATTTCAAAACTGTCAACAGGGAAATAATACAGTGTCTGAATATGTTGAAGAGTATTATCGTTTGGCAACTAGAAACAATCTACAAGAGATTGAAGCACAAAAGGTACAACGATTTTTAGGTGGATTAAAATATGAACTTCAATTGCAATTGGCATCAAAACCTATTTGTTCTGTCACTGAAGCAATTCAGTCTGCTTTGAGAAATGAGTCACTGATGACTCATCCCAGGTTTAAAACATCTTAGCTGACAAGATTACCTGGACAAGAGATGCCTTTGAGCCATGTAAAGAATAAAGAATTGATAAATACTGATTTACGAACAGCCAGGAAAGACAGAACCAGGGTGGAAAAAACTACATTCTTTGTTCCTGCAAAAAAGAAAAACATCTATGCTAAGCCAAAACCCAATAACTGTTGGAAGTGCAAACAACCAGGTCATTACTCTTCATATTGCCCTCTCAGAACTGGTGAACCTAATTCTAGACCAAAGGCTATGATAACTAGTCCAATTGCTACAGATGACAATGAAGAAAATAGTGAAGACAGTGATGAATTAGAAGGAGTGTATGGAGACAATTTACAAGAAGGTGAATCCAGTGAGGTTGAATTGGGGTTGGTTACTAGGAAAATGCTTATTATTCCTAAACAGTTAAATAACACCCAGAGACACAGAATATTCACCACTATGGGAACCATTGAAAATTCAAATTGCAGAGTAATTATTGATGGTGGCTGCACTGAAAATATTATTGCACAGACAGTGGTAGATAAATTGAACCTAAAGACTACACCTCATGCACAACCTTATATTATTGGGTGGATCAAAGAGGTTGGGGAAGTTAAAGTTAAAGATCAATGCTTAGTGCCTTTTTCGATTGGGAAAAGATATAAAGCAAATATACTTTGTGATGTTTTGGATATGACTATATGTCATTTGCTGCTAGGAAGACCTTGGCAGTTTGATAACTGCATTATCCATGATGGCCATGATAATACTATACAGTTTGTATAACAAGGAAAAACTATAAAACTGTATCCACAGTCATTACATTCTACTAAAATGGCAAATGAGAAGGACCAAACGCCACTAGTCTCTAAGGGGAAAACAACAGAAAAGAAGCAGACAGCAGTACAGATTACTAAATATCCTACTACAGACAGAAATAACAAGAAGACAATTAAGCTAGGCAGCAAGCTTGAGTCGAAAGAAGTGAATCAGAAGAAAACACTCATAGTCACAAGTAATATCTCTTCTTCTCTTAATAGTGAGTAGTTAGTTCTTGCGTTTGTGAATAAGGAAGCATTGACAGTCCAGGCAGCAGAATTCAGTCATAGTCATAAAGGCATACAACTGTTACTCCAACAATACTCAGCTTTAGTTAATGATGAGATGCCAATCACTTTGCCACCTATGAGGGATATACAACATTGTATTGACTTGCAACCTGAAGCTTCATTGCCTAATTTACCTCACTATAGGATGAGCCCTACTGAGAATGAAGAATTGAAAAGACAAGTCCAGGATTTACTCAAGAGAGGACCTATCAGGGAAAGTCTCAGTCCGGTAGCAGTTCCTATTCTGTTAGTGCCTAAGAAAGATGGGTCATGGCGTATGTGTGTAGATTCTAGGGCTATAAATAAGATCACAATTAAATACATGTTCCCTATACCTAGATTGGATGACATGCTGGATTTACTTGCAGGAGCTCAGTGGTTTTCTAAAATAGATCTCAGGTCAGGGTATCATCAAATAAGGATGCAATTAGGGGATGAATGGAAAACTGCATTTAAGACTAAAGAGGGGCTCTATGAGTGGCTTGTAATGTCCTTTGGATTGTCAAACGCACCAAGCACTTTCATGAGATTAATGACTCAGGTATTACAACCATTACTGGGAAGGAGTGTTGTAGTATATTTTGATGACATTCTTGTCTATAGTATGGATGAGGTAGACCATTTGAAACAATTACAAGCAGTTTTTAGGTTGTTAAATAAAAATACTTTGTATATTAATCTCAAGAAATGCACTTTTATGGCTGACCAGTTAATTTTTTTGGGATATGTTGTCAGTCGAGAAGGGCTGAAATTTGATAAAGGAAAAGTTGAAGTAGTTGTTAAATGGCCAATTCTAAAATCTGTAACTGAAGTGAGGAGTTTTTTAGGACTGGCTACATTTTATCGAAGGTTTATACAAGGGTGTAGCACTTTAGCAGCTCCTTTAATAGATTGCTTAAAGAAGGGGATGACAGTCAGATCAGCAACGAAGCTTTGAGTTGTTGAAGATTAAACTTAGTACTGCACCTACATTGGCACTTCCAGACTTCTCCAAGGTGTTTGGAGTGGACTGTGATGCGTCTATATATGGAATTGGAGCTGTATTAATGCAAGAAGGTAGACCAGTAGCCTATTTCAGTCAAAAAATTAATTCTGCTAAACAGAAATGGTCGTCTTACAAACTAGAGTTATATGCACTTGTGCAGGCTTTAAAACATTAGCGGCATTATCTTGTTTATAAGGAATTTATTTTACATACTGATCATGAGTCTTTGAAGCATTTGCATACTCAATCAAAGCTAGACAGACTACATGCAAGATGGATAGGGGAATTACAGGACTATTCTTTTACTATTAAGCATAAGTCTGGTAAGATGAATAAAGTGGTTGATGCGTTGAGCAGAAGAGCAGCTTTGGTTAATGTCTTATCCACAACTTGTTTTGGATTTGAAGAAATTAAAAGTCTTTATCCTTCAGATGGAGCATTTCAGGATAAATGGCAAGACTGTATAAATTCACAGCAACCACAAGGTGAGTTTTCAATTCGAGATGGTTACCTGTACAAGGGACATCTTGTATGTATTCCCTCTTGTTCATTGTGAATGCTATTAATCCAGGAATTACATGAAGGAGGGTTAGCTGGGCATTTTGGTCGAGACAAAACTCTAGTCCTGGTTAAAAACAGATATTACTGGCCGCAATTAAGAAGGGATGTGCAAACTTTTGTTAAACAATGTTTCATTTGCCAACAATACAAAGGAAATGCTACCAATGCTGGTCTATATACCCCACTTCCTGTACCCAATAAGCCATGGGAAGACATCAGCATGGACTTTGTGTTAGGTTTACCCAAAACACAAAAAGGTTATGAATCAATGTTCGTGGTAGTTGACAGATTTTCTAAGCAGACACATTTTATTCCCTGTAAAAAAATAATGATGCAGTAAATGTGGCTAGATTGTTTGTTAAGGAAATTATTAGACATCATGGTGTGCCTTTTACCATAACTTTTGACAGAGACAGTCGATTTTTGAGTAATTTTTGGAAGACTCTTTGGTTTAAAATGGGTACTAAACTGCAGTTTAGTAGTTCTTGTCACCCTCAAATTGATGGGCAGACAGAAGTAACAAATCGTAGTCTTGGTAGTTTGCTTCGATGTTTCTCTGGTGATCGTCCAAAGCAGTGGGATTCAGTTATTCTCCAAGCTGAATTTTCTTACAATTCTTCAGTTAATAGAACAACTAGGCTGGCTCCTTTTCAGATTGTATATGGTTATCTTCCAAACTGTTCAGTGGATGTTCTTCGTGGTCCAGTAAATCCTACCGAATCTAAATCTGCAGTGAAGTTTATGGAACAATTTCAACAATTGCATTTGTCTGTTAGGGAAAGAATCTGTCAGTCCAATGACAGATATAAAATTTGTGCTGATAAATGTCGACGATCAATTGAATTTGTTGAAGGAGACCTGGTCATGATTCATCTAAGCAAAGATAGGTTGCCTGCACATTACCATGGCAAATTAAAAGCTAGAAAGTTCGGACCTTGTTGAATTTTACAGAAATTTGGTGATAATGCTTATTCAGTTGATCTAATATTCCATCTGACCTGCATATTTCCAACACTTTTAATGTGCGGGATTTAACTCTTTTTCATTCTTCAGAAACTGATGAACTACCAGCATAACTTTAGTTCGAGGACGAACTTACAGTTTACTAGGGGAAGGTTGATGCAGGAGCTTAAATGGATCAAAGTATTAAGTTCAGTTTGGTTACAGACTGTTATTTGGTTCAGTCATTTTGTCGAATACTTATCTCAAGTGTTAATTGAGAGGGGTAATTCTGGTAACTACTAATGGATTTAAAGTTGTGCGTTGAAACCTCGAGGGTCTTTTAGACATTTTAATCTAAATACAGTGACCGTTAATTCTGTTAATCGCCTTCATCCTTTGAACATCGGAACAGTGAAAAGGTTAAACAATGACTACGAGAAATGGCTGACGTCGTCACATTCAAATGAAGTTTTTCCGTCAAGAAGCTTAAGGAATATATGAAAGTATAAATAGCCTTTTGATGACAATTAGAGGCAGTTGTTGTTGAATGAAATTTTACTGTAATTGGATATTCTAATTGAGGGTATTTCCTTGAGCTCTGTTTTGAGCTGGAATTGATAGTTCCTTCGAGATGAAGAACTGTAGTTCGATTTCTTTTTGTAATTAATCTTCGAATAGTAAAATTTTAAAAGGAATTTGTTTCGTTTGTATGTTTCCATTTGTGCGCTGCATCAGTCGCACACCGACGAAACCCCTCGTCCAAAAGCCCTGCATGGCAAGAAGCCCGTAGCACGTACGTGAAAGTGACTGCATTGGGATTGACATTTGCACTGTCCATCTTCTCCAGCAACTTAAGGGCCTCCTTCCCCTGCCCGTGCATAGCCTATCCTGAAATCATGACAGTCCATGTGAGGACATTCCGCTCTCGCATTGCCCCAAACATCTGAACCGCACTGCTCAAACACCCACAAATAGAGTACATGTCCACCAGCGCGGTGCCGATGAAAACATCCTCCAGAGCAGCCACCATTTTCTGTATGTATCCATGGACGCATGCTCCTGTTGCTAGCACACCTCGCCGACAGCACGCCCACTAGAGTGACCTCAGTGGGCTTCACATCGTCTAGCAACAGCATATCTCTAAAGAGATACACAGCCTCTTCCGCATAATATTCGTCCCCAGGCTGTCTTCCCTGGCAACAATAACCATTTATCATGGCATTCCAACTGACACTAGTCCTCACAGGCATTTCACCGAACAACCTTCGAGCCGACGCGATGTCCTTGCATCTGGCGTAGAAATCCAATACAGTCGTCTGAACAGTCACCTGGGCATCTAAGCCACTCTTTACAACTCGAGCGTACACCTGCATGCCTTCCCGGAGACCCACCATGCGCGCGCAGGCACCAAGCGAGAAGACGAAGGTGGACGTGTCAGGCACCAATCCTCTCCCGCCACCATGGGCGTAGATCAACAGGCCTTCCTCCGGCGGGCAGCATCGGATCACAACGTTCCACAAAAACAGGACCTGTGTAGGAGAGGGATGCATCTTGCCCTTGGAAGCATCGTCTGCAGGCACATGACATGTGGTCATGACGGTAATAACTAATCGCAAGTAGCTCAAATTGATATGTACGTGGTTATTTGATAATAAGTGAATTTTAATTATGAATGTTAAATATAAGTAAGAGTGATTAAAACCTTAAAAAATTATTATTAATTTTTTTTTTTAAAGTAAAAGGTGTTTCAGCACGGGACTTCAAATTTTTAGTCCCAAGGGCCGCCATTTTCACGTAAAAAATAGAGTCTCACTTAGAGCCTTGAAGTCCCGTGGGGCTTTAATTTCTTCTATGGCAAATGTTATATAGATTTGACGTCTATTGTTGAAGATGATTTTAGTTTTTAACCCTCCTCTCATCGGAGTTGTGGTCTCCTTTTCCATCCAAACAGACCCTGTATAGCACGTCTGTTGATGTCAATGTAACTCATTTCATAGTAATGCTACACGGCTACATACGATGGCGTCGAATATGCTTGCAACACGAACCAACATCCTATGATGCATGCTTGTAATCAATGACTTGACTCATATAAAGTGGGAGGAACTGAGGCTAAGATAAAACGGAAATAACTCCGGAAGGATATCCTTGCGTAGGTATTCGTAGAGTACTAGATGGGATTTATTCTGACTTTACATGAGCCACAATCTTCAGATATAACGACATATACATTAACATACTTGCATTAATGTGTGTATGAGGAGTTTTTACTAACATACGGAGTAATTACGGCTGAAAGTGGGCTGGGCCTTTGCAGGCCAAGGGAAGGCTTGAGCCCGACCCTATGAATGTTAAATTAAGGGTCTGGGTCTGACTTAACCTTAACCTCCCAAATAAAAATTAGCCCAGCCCGGCCGGCCAAATATGGGGTATGGGCCGAGACAAGCACGGTTAACAGGAGAAAAGGTGAATAGCAGAGATAAGAAAAGAGAAGAAGAAGGCGGTCTGATAGAGACGAGAAGGGAGAAGACGGGCTAAGGGAGGCAGTAGTTCACCGGTCTGGTGGCAGACTGAGGGATTGAGGCAGGAAGTAATGGGTGGTGAACCGAGTGGTTGAGGGAGGTTGTGGTAGTTTGGTCTAGAGGAGGTGAGAAAGAGAAGTGGGACTAAAGGTTGAGGGAGGCGGTCTACTAGTCTGGCGGAGGCAAGAAAAGAGACGAAAAAGGAGTTTTGGTGGAGGCGAGAATGAAGAAGGAGAGACTGAGGGAGGTAGTGGTCCACTGGTGTAGTGGTGGGCTAAAGGACTGAGGGAGGCAGTAATGGGCGGCAGACCAAGGGGTTGAGGGAGACAGCGGCCTGATATAGGCTAGAAAGAGAAGAGAGATGAGGAAGGTGGCGGCTGGAGCAAGCAGTGGTCTGATGGAGGTGAGAAAGGAGCAAGCAGTGGTCCGACGGAGGCGAGAAAGACACATGTGGTCCGATAGAGGAGAGAGAAAAAAGAGGGAGGATGGCGTGGTTGGGCTTAGGCTTGAAATGGGCTCAATGGCCGCCAAATGGGCCAGCCCGCATTTTGTACAGCCCTACCTGTAATGTGTAAGCTCAGGCCCTCTTGTAAAGTGGGAGTTCAGGCCCCCGCCAACACATAACTCCTATTCTTTAAATCGTCACTGCGTTAAGTAGCATTTTTATGGTGTTTATTGATAAGAGAAGCTTAAAGCTAGTGCTTCAGGAGTCCTTTTTTTCTGGAAAATTGTTTCAAATCCTAATTTAACGCAAATGATCAAATGTCAGATAAATAGCAACGTTACAGCCTTTCCAAAAAACAGCAAAAGTTGATACAAGGTAGCCGTCTATCCAATCCCCGTTATATTGAATCCAACTAGGACGAATACAAACCAGTCGTGCTAACCCATTGTGAATCAAATCATACGGTCTCACCAACCGCAATGTGTGTTCATAATCTCCATCTTTTTTCAATCCTTATATACTAGCAGCGCCTGAAACATAGTTTCGTTGACAACAACCGCGCCAAACGGCGGAAGGCATGCGGTAGTTTTCATTTCTTTTCAGTTCTCTCAAAGACCCTGTCCAGGAACTTCAGCATGCTCACCAATAATCAACCTTTTTTCTCATTGACATTCGTATAGTCCCACCAAATATCATACATATAACAGAGCAACACCACCTCAACAAATACAAAGGGGTGAAGGACAAGAAAAAACATTTCTTCCAAATAACAAGGTATTGAAAAACTAGATTCATTCCCCTTCGAAGTCAAACACGGCAAACTCAACTGGCTGGAGTAGCGTCGTTTGTTGGGCTGCTCTCTGATGGAGGGAACGCATTGGTGATTGTATCAACATCACCAGACGGCTGTCTGCTAATACTGTCTGAGTTGCCACCGGAGCTTTGTTCTTTGGGTTGCTGAGGCCCATTAAGAGCATGACAGTGTGGGCAGAAATACGTAATATAAGAAAAATCTTCCTTCCTCGCCAGTCCTGAACGAAATAAGCAAACTTTATTTAAACATACAACCGTATTATTTACAATGAAACATCGGATGCAAGTTTGGAAGACCAAATAACATGACTATACTACAGATACCTTCCGTTTTAGAGATTGGCTCTACAAGGTCGCTGATAGTTAAGCAGATATAGTTCTGTCAAGTACATGGTGAAACCAAAGAAATCGACACAAAACAACTGACCGTTGTGCATGTGACAGTTTCCACATATCAGGGCATAGCACTGTGCCGGATCCTCACCCACCAGCAAAGCTGCAAGACGAGCCATCCATCCTCCATCCTTAGCGGTCGTTGTCTGATGATGTCCAACCATCACGGTCTGATTATTTGTAGGACTACCCGACTCTTCATGTCCCATCTCCTGCATCCTTTCCTCGTCTATCTGTGGCATCACCATACTTCCTGCACTGTTACTTCTGGAATGTGCTGGTTTTCTTTTTTTAAGACCACTGGTTTGACCAATTTGAACATCATTACTCTTGCCTGCAGGCTGGTTGTCCACATCATCTCCTAGATATACTTTCAACCCTGAGTCTGCACCCAACTTGTGTGCTAATACACTAGCTGCAGCTGCCTTTTCCGCAGGATCGAGGTCATACCTCTGTTTTAAACAAAAGCATGAAAACAACAATGTAGTTCCAAAACCATCTTCAACACACTTTTCCAAATCATTTAAATATGTCATTTATATACATCTCCATAAAAGTATAAATCATCTTCTGCACTATTTTAAGCAGCATATTCCTCAACATGAGATTTTCATACTTTAGAAGTAAAATATAGGGGCTAGCTGCAAGAAAAGAAATATGACCTGAATCAGTTGTTGTGTGCTGTAATAATTAGTTCTCTCCTTAAATTCATCTATTTTTGCCTGCCGTTCAGCCCTGAGACGCTCAAGGGTCTTTTGATCTTTCTGATCACCTACATATCACAATGTATAATATTGAACTATAGAATAATAGGACTAAGTTATCATTCCTAAAAACAAATACGCGTGCATAAATTGCCACACATTTTTAAATTGATGAACTCATTAGCATTTGATAAATGTAAGCTAGAATGAACCCCGGCCAGAGGATAAAGAGTAGGCGCATTTATACTATCAGTTCCTTCCTTGCAGCTTCATTCTTGAATCACTGGGGGCAGGCCCATTTGATCAACTAAGAAAACACTTGTTTAGCATTTGACCAACCGTGGTTTCATTTCAGTAAAGTTAAAGAGGGGCAGGCAATTGCCCCACATGCACCCACCTGGGTCCTTCCTACCCATAAGTACCCTTTAAAATGCAGATAACAGTTTAAAAATTGACAATAAACAAACGTTAGTGATAATACCAAAAGAGGGTGCCTAGTTTGCAAGTAATATCATCTTAAGATCTGACAAATGTGATACCATCTTCCCCACCCCACCCCACCCCCTGACAATTTATCAAAAGAGGTGTCTTCCCTGACAATGCATCGGGGGAGGATATTCAAAGCAAACAGCGAGACAGTCAGCCCGGCCTTCGACTTGCACTAGTGGGCCGGTCACTGCACTCTGCCACTGCCTTTGCCCTGAGCGGCATTGAGTGCAGATATTAGAACATTTTCTTATACCAAACATTTTTTCTTGAGAGAACCTAGGACATCGTTGTTAATCATCAGTATACAGAGGAAAACCCACGGATGGAATTACTAAAAGACTCCTATTGCATGAAACTATAAATTGCCATGTAGTCAATTGTTAATATATGAATGTAACTTAATGCTTGACCTCCAAAATACACTACTCATGAAATTGACAGACAGTAATGAATACAATGGCACTAATCTCTCTCTCTCTCTCTCTATATATATATATATGTATATCTATATATACATATATGTATGTATATCTATATATACATATATGTATGTATATATACATACATATATACATATATGTATGTATATATACATACATATATACATATATGTATATGTACATACATACATATATATATGTATATGTATATGTATATATATATATGTATATATATATATGTATATGTATATATATGCATATATATGTATATACATGTAGGGAAATATGTATGTATATTAAAAAATTGAACAGTTTGCTATCATTAGTCGCTGACAGTCCCTAAGCCAACTTTTTATAACCTAAGACTAGAAGATTTTCCTAAAACAACACCATTTTTGAAAGACAAAACCTTTTAAAAACCTGCAATTCCCGTACATCCTACATACAATACCAGCAAAGCTGCAGTTGTAAAATTTTGAACACATTGATTAAAATTTAAAGAAAAGTACTATTCTTACAATCTGAAAAAAGTCATACTTAAAAAAGGTATTGCTGAAAAATAAAGCCCGATTACTTACACATCCGGGTGAAACTTGCAAGAGTTGAATAAATGGCAAAAGATAAACCGGGCCATATAAACATTGGCAATACTCTTGCCGCTCTCGTCTTCCAGTTCAAATCCAATGTTCTCGTAGTTATCACAGCATAGACCACTGCACCAACCTGTTAAAATTACCTATGGTTATTACACAATATGATATAAAACATGCTATAAAATTCATGATTATTACACAGCACAATGTAAAATGGATTTGTTAGAAACTTACTGATATATAGCAAAACTTCTCCAATAGTACAATATCCAATAGAAGGTTATTGAGGAAAATGAGAAAGAAATGCATCAAATTTTAAATTTAACCACCCCAGTTTGAGTTCAAACAGCTTTTTCTTTGTAATGTAATAAAGTTTCCAGTCAATTATCAGTCAAATTGTGTAAAATTACAGAAGATACATGGGCCGAGAAATAATAGCTGGTTAAAGGAGAGAAAGATGGATGGACCACAACCTCGGTCCACAATATTGCAGAACAAATGAAATTATGATATTACTTTACACCATTTATTACTTTGACATGTAAATATGAGGCTGCATAATTGCCCAGCTAACTTCCAAGGTCTATATTAAGGCATATTGTTTACTTAATTCACAGAAGAGTAGAATTACTGCATAGGAGAAATCTAGCCAGTGCTGGTTAGACCTCTGGCCGTCCGATAATGACCAGGGCCATGATCTGATGGCCAGGGGCTAGCCAGCGCTGAAGCTGCAGCACTGGCTAGACAACCTCTATTACATATACAACATTAATTGCTCTGAGATGCATATATGTGCATGCATAGTTGCTCAGTTAATTTCCAAGGCCTATGTTAAAGCATATTGTTCTACTTAATTAACAGCAGAGTAGAATTATTACATATACATCATTCCTTACTTTGACATGCAAATATGGGTCGGCATAATTGCTCAGCTAATTTCCAAGGCCACCATTAAAGCATATAGTTTTACTTAATTCCCAGCTGAGTACAATTAACACTTTCCCAACTTAGCCTAAATCATCCCCTTGAGACACATATACCTAATTGTTAGCACAAAAACTACTACTAGAATGAGAAAAGCACAATCACTCATTGAATTATTCGACTAACGTATTTCAGGATAATCCAGTGAAAATGCATGAAACTTTCTCCATCAGTAAAAATCAAATTCAAATTACCGTCAAATCACAATGGAGTATCAACAAAAACCAAGGCACACATTCACAAAAAGATGCCAGTATGTTAACTCGTTCAAACACAATAAAAATTTCTCATTGGAACAGAAACTACACTGCAAAAGCTGAATAATTCAGTAACATAACCGAATTTTTACAAACTAACCTCAAGCAGCACCGAAAACAAAATAAGGTTCCTAGCCATCTTCCGCCAGCTCTGAGCCCTCCTCTTTACTCTCGCATGGACCGCAGCTTCCTCCTTGGAAAGATTCTGCAATTTCTTCTCAAAATCCTCGCTGGATTTGAAAATCGAGTTCCACATTCGAGAAAATAAGCCCTTTCGCCGCTTAGCCTTGCCCTCGCCCGTTTTCTTCTCTGAGGCAGATGAAACGCCGGCAGCACCATCAGCCGCAGACAAACTTTTACCGTCCCTGCCATCATCGTCCCCCATTTTCTACAAAATGGTCCAACGATCACCAAATCCAAGTCATCCTCAATGCAACAGAATCAAACCAATTTCACTTCCCCTCGTAATAAGTGAACTGAAATCGGAAGGAGCATCCTTCCCCGGGGAAGAGGCGGAACGAGTTCGATTGAGACGGAGCGTGCGGCGGGTTCCTGCAACCGCCGAAAGAACCGGGATGAGGAAGTTTGTCCGATTTCGCAAGTAAGAGCAGAGGGAGTGAGGGGCCCCGTGACCGTGAGTTGAAAGCGCGGACGTGGGTTTTGGGCATCCGGCTTTCCGCACCGCCCAAGTCATCCGCAAACACAACACTTTCTGTGACTTGGGTGGCATGCCTAACACGAATCACTGTGTTTCTTATTATATCGGCAATTTTTAAAAAGTAAGTGAAAAAGAGCACAAATAAGTCACAATATGATCGGTGATAGGCACCATGTACCTAATATTTCCCCACTGTGTTAGCGGGCACTCGAGATACACGACCCATTAACGTTATAATTCCCGACCAACATAGTATGCAATGAACGAGGCAAACGCGTTTCCGTCAGTTTTCCGCTCGGTGGGCCACACCTCTAATTGGCCACCATGGTCCATTATCTAGCGTAACTATAACTAGGATGATCAAATTCGATTGCAAAACAGGTGAGATTGATCCTGCCAAAGCAGCTGTGCACCCACCACAACTCCCCCCCCCCGATCTGCCCATCTGATTACCGGTCCAAATGATTAACTGGTATCCAACATTAAACGGGATTTCGATTGTTACAATTGAATTCAATGTGAGTTTCTCTGTTTCCTAGTGTTCTAGACAGGTGAAGCTTGTTGGGTAGAAATGTAACAGTGGAGGCAACCTCGTGAAGTATGTACAAACATGCCACCGCCACCACTTACGGTCTCGGAGTTCTTGCTTTGAGGATTCGGCTGGCAATCCTTGCTGCATCGTCCAACCGGTTAGCTCTCTGGTAGATCCCAGCGGCTACTAGATGCAAATCCTTCTTATCTATGTTGGGGTCGGATTCCAGCATCTCTAACATGGACTCCACGCCTTGGAAGTCCCCTTTGGAGCCCAGCAGGCTGAGCATCTGAAAATGGGCCTGGTCCGAGAACACGCAGCCCTCCTCCTGCAGCTCCCTGTAGGTGGCCTCCGCCCGATCGAACTCCCGTAGCTTCCCGAACGCGTTCAACACTAGCGCAATGGTGCTTGAATCGGGGAAGTAACCGGCGGCCCGCATTTTGTCGAACACCTCGACCACGTTCTGATGCTTCCTGTTTTTGGAGAAGAGTTCGATCATGCAGACGAAGACCGATATGTCTTTGACCTCTCCAGCGTCCAGCGCCTGACGGAAGAGCCATGTTGCTTCCTCGACACGGCCGGACCGGGCGAGGACCGCCACTGCGGTGCTCCTCGGGAGGGACCCGTCCGGGCGCTTGAGGTCGCTCAGCAAACGCTTCGCGTGCGCGACCAGGCCGGCCCGCTCGTACGCCACGATCATGGTTTGGTAGAGCACTTGGTCGATCTCCACGCCGGAGCTCCTCAGCTTCTGGAAGAGAATAGCGGCCCGATCCAATTTCCCTGCCTTGCACCAGATGGAGATTATGGTGGAGTAAGTGATGGCGTCCGGCTCGACCCCCTCCTTCTGCATTTCCTGCACCAGGTTGGTCGCCTTCTCGTGTTCCAGCGACTTGCCGTAGATTTTGATCATGGTGTTGTAGGTCACCACGTTCTGCTGGATGCCCTTCCTCTGCATCAGGCGGAAGAGGTGAATGGCCTCACCGAAGAGCTCCGCTTCGCCGTAGACCCGAAGCATGGTGTTGTACGACACAATGTTGGGCTCTATCCCCATCTTTCGCAGGCTCCAGAAGAGTCGGTCAGCTTCCTTCACCATGTCGAGCTGACCGTAGACGTCGATCATGATGTTGCCGGCGGTAAGGTCGAGCGGGCGGCGGGGGTCCGATGTCATCTCAGAGAAGAGGGAGAGGGTCTCGATGAATCGCCGGGCCCCCACGAGGGCCCCGAGCAGCGTGGTATAGCTGACGGTGTCCGGTGTGGTGGCCCCGCCTGACTCGCGCATTTCGTCGAGTAGCTGCCGGGCTTCCCTGAAGAACCCGGCCTTGGCGTAGACATTGATCATGGAGTTGTAGGCAACGAGGTCGGGGACAATGCCGGCCCTCCTGAGCCTGGAGAAGATGGATATGGCCTTGGAGTAATCCCGAAGCTTGCAAGCAAGATCGATGAGGTTGCTGTAGAGAACAAGGTCGCCGGAGACCTTGTCCTGCTCCATCTGCTGGAGCCAAGAGAGAGCCGAGTCGATGAGCCCACCACGAGAGAAATAGGAGATGAGGGTGGAGTAGGTGAAGCGGTCCGGGGAGAGGCAGCGGGAGACCCGCATCTCGTGAACCAGACCGGCGGCGAGCTGCCACTGGCCGGCGCGGAGAACGTTGCGGAGGACGACGTTGTAGGCAAAGATGGAGGGGGAGTAGGCGGCCACGTCGAGCATCCAGTCGAGGAGGGCGAGGGAGCGCTGCCAGTCGGGCTCGCGGGAGAGGAGGGAAACCATGAAGCGGAGGGAGAGCTGGCGGCCCTCATAGCGCGACATGACGCACCGGAGCTGGTCCGGGTCGTTCGTCTGGCTCAGCCCGGAGAGGAGCTCGTCCATGTCCACGCTGTGGTCCAAGTATTGGTTCTGATGATTTGGGGGGCGGCGGCGGCGGAGGGTGGCCGGCATCGCCGCCGCGGACGAGCCTGGTCTGCGCCAGACATCCTTGTTGGGAACGGCTGCCAAAATGTGGATATTCCTCTTCTTGGCACTGAGACTGAGAGTTAGGAGGCTGGGCAGGGAGACTGACTCCAGCATTAGCATTTCTCCCGGAGTGAATGAGTCGAGGATTGGTTCGGGGCTGACTTTCTTTCTACACAAGGGAATTAAAAAAGGAGTGTTACTCCCCAACCTCTCATAATCACAAAAGATACCTTAAACGTAACTTAATTACACAATAACATAAAAAACAATAACACTTAGGTGGGGACATTACACAATAACACTTACCATGTGAATTTTCGTTCTACCGGTTGGAATCTACTTACCCCCAAGAACCAATTTTACTACATCTTAGGTGTAAATCAACCGAGTCTCTCCCATCCGGCCCATTCTAAAGGCGGCACGAGTCTCATCTCTCTTAATTCTCATAAACATGATAATTCTTTCTTCACACTATTCACAAAGACAATGGAAGCCCAACACGTTAAATTTATTTTAGTCTTTATATTTTAATTTATATAGTTCATATTCCTTAATATATATTTTTATCATCAGGGTTTTTATTCTGTTTTCAAATACTTTGAAATAATAATAAATATAACTGCTAGAAAATATGAATCACAATTTAAGTTACTATGTACATGTTTTACCCACATGATGATATTTCCAAGAACATAAGAAATAAAAGCTTCTTGGTCATTTCTCATGTATTGTTTGGAGCAAATCCATTGATTGTGAAAAATATGATTATATTTGTCACACCCCAACATTTTGAATTCATTTTCTTAAAAACTAGTAACGGAACATTGAGCAATTATATCAATAAATAAAAATCACATAGAGAATATCTTGGGGGGGTGAATTCCTTGTTTTTCAAAATTATGAATATCAACCAAGGTATAAAATATCTATTATCAAACCATTTCATAAAGGAAATAGGTTTTGCCCAAGTATATGTGTAAGAAATATAATATACATACCAATCATAACACATTGACACTCACATGCCTAGACTCATTCATAGAGTCTAAAAGATTAACTAGGAAAAATATAAATTATAAACATGCTAAGCAGTCAAGAATAGTCGTCCTCTCTATGCACACCACATCTTTCTAGCAGCTTAGTCTTCTTAAGAACATCACATTAAGCATATAAATATACTCAGTAGGCTGACCAAATAAGAATCACATATAATAGCAATAAGCAGTTTAAACATCACAAACCACATTTATGAATATGCAATAAGACAGTATTGAATCACTATAACACTGGAGCATCACTCAGGGGTTTAACCACGTCTCTATAAGATGCTAACTACTCAAAAAGTCATTATGACTCGGTAGTCACATTTAGGAGTTCAATTACGTCTCACTAGAATATGTACCGCCATATTATTTAGCTTCATATTTCTGCTAAAGACTCTTGTCAATCTCCATAATTGAAGACCTGCAAGGGCTCTGAGGTCGAGATTCTTAACTATTATGATCATCAAAACCTCATTTATTACATTGCGTTGAGTCACTCATCTCATATAAACCATTCGAACCTAACTCCTAGGTTAGGGGAGCGATTTTCAAACAGAACTCCCTACTTTTAGGGAGTTAGGCCCCATGAGTTAGCCATACGTCTTGAATTTCCTACATGTAGCAAGAAAGACCCCCATTTAGAGTCAACCCAACATTAGGCCCATATATATTTGAGTGTTAAATGCAATGGTCAAGGGACATCTATCCATTATAAGGATTCACACATAGAGTTTACTTACCATAATATGATATATGTAATTTTATCATGTAATCAAACATCTGTTACACACAAAACCATATTATTGTATATCTCATAAGTAGCATATATTATGATAGAAATTATGTTTAAAAATCATGAACTGTTAAATTTTAATTTTATTCACAAGTGCATGAATCCATAATAGACAAGTGGTTAAATGGAGTGTTAATTCCACAAAAACTTCAAGTTGGAAAATCAAAATTTATTCTAACTTAAGTTAACCTTAATCTAGTTAACTAAGAGTAATTAAATCAAATAATAAACGAAAAGAAACTTAAATTTCTAAAGTTAACTAAATCACCAAAGGAAAAGAAATTCAAGCAAAAGATAAAGGTTGACATTTAATTAAACTAAGAAAGTAATTAAAAGTGTTAAAAGTATTAAATAAAAATTGACTAAGGTTTCAGAATCCTCTCTTATTAACTTGTAAATAATCACATCTATGCTCATCAATTTATTTCCCAATTAAAACTCACAATAAACTAGAATTCAAATCAATGAATGTTTGTTTTATTCTAAAGTGTTTCAAAGCGTCTTTCATTCCATGCTCTTCACAACCAATGCATTATTCCATGAATATGTTTGCATAATGTATTCTTTATTTTAATGCAATATGCATGAGATATCAGGCTAATTGTGCCAATTGGTTCAAAAGTCAGCCCATGAAGGAACCTAAACGCTCATGGAGTTATTGCCATATACGATACAATGAGTCCAAAGTCTAAGTATGTCATGTAGTGATATTTAGTATGGATTCGGGTCAGGTATATGATAAAACCCAACTTAATCTAACACGATTAATTTTTCTAGTTAGGTTTGGGTTTCAAGTGACCTAAGTCAACCCGACCTGATTAAAGTTAAAAATATAAAAAATTTATATTTTGATAATAACCTTTTAATGTTTATTATAGGCAGGAGATAAAAACTGAACAATTATTTAAATTTTGTATTTTATTTTATAATTAACTATTTTTAATAAAAATAAAAAATATTAGTAAATATTTTTTTATTCCAAATGGTTCTAATTGGGTCAGGTTTGGGTTTCGTTGATTCAGGTCAGGTTTGGATTACTATTTCTTAAATGGCATCGGGTTTGGGTTTGGCAAAACCCAACCTAAACACAACCTAACAACATTCCTAATTACCAATCCTCACATTCCCTGTATCAAGCAACTTTATCTTAGGAAAGATTTTCCTAACTAACATTCCCTTACTAGTCCCCGTAGGCTTACAAACATAGTATATAAAGAGTAACTCTATCTACATTCAATCTCCTTCATGTGTATCATGTTTTGAGCCCTATGTGGGTTGATCACAAAGTTGGATAGGAAATATTTTCCATATATCTCACTTTGTAGACAGAGAAGAGTACGAGAAAGACACGCTCTAGATAGTGATATTTACCTAATGAATTAATTCAACTAAAATTCCCAATTGCGTTTTAGTTAGACACCATTCATGAGCCTTATGGAAGGTCATTTGGGCCAATACATTCTACATATCTAACACTCAATTAAATTGTTTTATTGGATTAATTTCTTCAATAAATATCATTTTCCTTCCTTATAAGTTTGTTAGGAATTCTAATAGTGGGTCAGAGAGGAATGGAACTCAAAATGGAAGGTGGCCCCAACATTTTATTATTTATTATATGTGCGGACTCAATTTTGCGCAAGCTGACAGGCCCATCTGACTATGAGAAATTGAGAAGTGTTTTTCATGTTAGTAATAATGAAGTTAGTATAAGCCATAAGAGTTCTTGATATTTAAGATGGACGGTGTACATACTAATTAGTGACTAACGTTTACCCATCTCATTAGTGAAGTGCTCCCATCAACCAGGCTCATTGTAAGTGCAAAGCAAAAAAACGCTTCCCTAACCATTACATCCCATGATGCTACATACTTGCGAAGGAAGATGAAGAAGAGGCTATCTTAGCTCCACTTTGGCTGGTCCTCGCTGCTGGCTCCCCAATTACATTTGCTTCGGCGTCGTATTGTCACGGACATGCCCTTGGGCAGCCGACCGTGCGGCACTTGAAGACTAAAGGCCCTCCAAGAAAGCTTTTGTTTAGGATGAATGGCTTGACTTGATCAGCATGGTGGTAGAGGAGGTCTTCTTCTGGCTCCTAGCTTTGTGGGAGATCTCACCATTTGATGAGGAATTCATGGATGTTTGCTTTGCTGCATTCGACTTCACGATCAACGATGATTTCGTCGAGAATTCTGACATCGGTGGTGACTTTGGGATTGCCGTGTGGAAGGTGGTGTCTGGAAAGGTCCTTAGCATCTGCTTGGTATGGCTTTAGACAGCTGGCGTGGAAGACATGGTGGATCTGCATCCAGGGTGGCAATTGCACTTTGTAAGATACCTTCCCGACCCATTAGAGGATGGGTACAGGGCCTTCATACTTACAAACGAGACCTTTGTGCAGCTGGCGGAAAAACTTGAGTTGGGCAGAATTGAGCTTGACGAGCACGAGATCCCCCACACTAAAGGTGGAAGGTTGTCAGCTTTGATCTGCCCACTTCTTGGCGCGGGCAGTGGCTTTCTCAAGATAACCACGAGCAATTTCAGATGTTATGTTCCAGTCTTGTGCGAGGTGGAAGGCAGGGGGACTGTTGCCCGTGTAGCCCAGAGCTAATGTGTGGGGCATGGCATGCTGGCGACCAGTGGCCAACTAGAACGGACTCTAGTTAGTGGCGGAGCTCTTCTGCAAATTGTGGGAGAACTGAGCAACGTCGAGGAGATTGACCGGATTCTTCTGGTTGGCACTAATGAAGTGGTGTAGATACTCTTCAAGGAGAGCATTGACACGCTCTGTTTGGCCGTCTGTTTGAGGATGCATGCTTGATGAAAAGCTTAACTTTGACCCAAGCAGTTTAAATAGTTTCGTCCAGAAGCGGCTTGTAAAACGTCCATTTTGATCACTCACAATGGTCTGGGGCAATACTTAATAAATATTCTTCAGAAAGAGGTGGGCAAATTCTTCAGCGGTGCAATGCTTGGGAGCTGGCACGAAGGTAGCATATTTAGAGAAATGGTCAACGACTACCAAGATTGAACAGTATCTGCCAACTTTAGGCAATGCCGACATAAAGTCAAGAGAAACACTCTCCCAAGGTCCCTGTGGTACAAGTAGTGGTTCAAGGAGGCCCCATGGTTTGTTACATTCCGCTTTGATGTGTTGGCAAGTAAGGCATGTTCGAACATATGCCTCAACATCATCGCTCATGTGAGGCCAGAAGTACGCCAGCTCTAGAAGGGCTAATGTGCTATGGATACCTGGATGGCCAGCCCAAGGAGCGTCATGACACTCGTGAAGAAGTTCTTTCCGCAAGTGGTCTGCTTTTCTAACATAGATCCTTCATCCCTTGGTCATCAGTAGCCCATTGTCAAGCCAAAACTTACGAGTCTTGCCTTCTTTCACTTGCTAGAGGAGGGTGCACACGAAGGGATCTTTCTCCATTACTGTTTGAATGTGATGTTGCAGATCAGTTGAGCAAAAACTGATGCTAGCAAGATGGAGGGAAGCCAGTTCGGTCAATTCAACCTGTCGACTAAGGGCATCAGCAACAACATTGTTCCGTCCAGGTTTGTACTCCAATATATAGTCAAATTCGGCCAAAAAGTCTTTCCATTGAGCTTGTTTGGGAGATAACTTGGGATGAGACTAGAAGTAACTAGTCGCAATGTTGTCGGTTTTGACGACAAAGCGAGAACCCAATAAGTAATGGCGCCAGGTGCGTAGGCAATGGATAACAACTGTCATCTCCTTCTCTTAAACTGTGTAGCATCATTCCGTTTCGTTGAGTTTGCGACTTTTGAAGGCAATAGGGTGGTCTTCCTGTGAGAATGCCCCCGATTGCATAATCAGATGCATCTGTTTGTACTTCAAATGGCTTGGAGTAGTCCAGGAGTCAAAGTACCGGTTCATGTGTTATCGTTGTCTTTAGTTCAACAAAGGCTTTCTGGCAATGTTCCGACCAACACCAAGGGCGATCTTTATTTAGCAAGTCCGTTAAAGGGGCAACTTTTTGTGAATATCCTTGGATAAAATGTCTGTAATAGTTGGAGAGACCCAAGAAAGCTCGTAGTTGTTTCACTTTGGTGGGGCCGGCCAATCTTCAATTGCACGAACCTTTTCTTGGTCCATTCGAACTTGTCCACTGCCAATATGATGTCCCAAAAAGAGAATTTCCTTTTGTGCAAAGGAGCATTTTTCCAGCTTGACGTATAGTTTGTTCCGACGAAGGACCTTGAACACAGTTCACAAGTGAGTAACATGTTCAACAAGTGTATTGTTGTAGACCACAATGCCATCGAGGTAGATGATAAGTATAATTTATATGTTATTTTACCCTTAATTAATTTATTGTTTAGTCTCATTTAAGAGTTAATATAGTTTAAATAATTATAAATTAAATTTAATTAGGTTAGAAAAAGCTTCTATGATGTTTTGAAGTAAATTGGCTTACTTATATTAATTCTGTGCAGATTCTTCATAGGCGTTCGAACAGGGCATTTTAAGTATCAAACGGATAAACGTGGATTTGGAGAAAATTACAGTATATCCGATCGAACAGTTATGCAGGGCAATCGATCGGGATAACGCATAGTTTCCTAATTTAAGCCAATTTTTAATCATTTTCATATTAAACTTCTTCCTACGGTTCTTATGCCTATATAAAGACATATTTGGCTCAAAATTTAAGAATTCCAGTAAATTTTCTGAAGAGAAAAAAGAAGAAGAAGATGGAAGAGAACTCAAAGCTTTTAATGGAGATTCAAGTGCTTTCTTTTGCAATGGAAGGCTAGACTTTTCTTTTACTTAGGAGTTGATGAAGCTATAGATAAGTTTCAGTTTCTTTTATTTTTAATTTAGATCTCAGTTGTGAATAATGACAATTGTATAATAAGGATTTCCTTTTTAATGGAAGAGCTTTTAATGTTTATTCAAATCTATGTTGATTTATTGCTTGTAGATGATAAATTGATATGGTTTTGATATTTGCATCAATTCTAATTTATGTGATTTAGAAGAGATGGTCATAAAATAGTTTTAATGTTCAGATGATTAATGAATTGGATAAGTTATACTAAGATGAGACAAGTTATGCCTATAATTTAGTTTAGTATAGATGATTCGTGCTATTGTCGAAGATAGTTCATGCCATGAATTTAATTAATGATTCTTTCTGATGTAATTCTAGCTTGTAGCTGAGAATACTTGTTCATATTCACACTAGATCTATATTAAGAGTTAAGGAATTGTTATAGTTCTATAGTGGATTTGATTTCCTAAGTAAATTCTATTATATTAATCTCTTCCTTTTAAATTAATTGATTACTTTCCTTTACTTAATTTTAGTTTTAAATTATTTTTAGTTTTTAATCAACAAATGCCTCTTTAGATTTAGTAATAATTCATCTATCCCTGAGGTTCGACAACCCTTAAATACTTATCTTAATAGTATTACCTTGTACACTTGCAAAGGGTTTTATTATAAACGATCAGTAGACGACCACAAAACGGTCAAGGAAGTCATGGAAAATATTGTTCTTAAGTGTGCAGAAGGTGGCCGGTGCATTGGTGAGGCTAAAAGGAATGACCAAGAACTCGAACGCACCATAAAGAGTGACACATGTAGTTTTGGCTTCGTCCCCATCGACAATGCGCACTTGGTAGTAACCGGAACGCATATCCAATTTAGAGAAGTAGCGAGCACTACCAAGTTGGTCGAAAAGATCCACGATGAGTGGAAGGGGGTATTTTTTCTTCACTTTCAATTTGTTCAACGCCCGATAGTTGATACAAAGGTGCAAGCTCCCATTGTGCTTCTTTTGAAATAGAACCGGGGCAGCAAAGGGGGCTTTAGAGGAGCGGATGAAGCCCGCATCAAGCAATTCATCAAGCTGTCTGTGCAATTCTATAAGTTCAGGGGGCGTCATTCGATAGAGGGTGCGGGTTGGTGGTTTTGCACCAGGCTCCAACTCGATTTGATGGTCAATGGGCCGCCGCGAAGGCAAACACTTTGGTAAGACTTTGGGCATAATATCAGCATAATTGTTTAAAACAGATTGAACTTTTGTCGACAATGGTTGATCCCCCTGTGGTTGATTCTCCATACGAAGAGCCACAAGGTATGTTGGATCACATTTCTTCAACCTGTTGTCTAGTTGCAGTGCAAATAGATTGGCAATATCAGTCTGGGTCTTCTGAACAATTGGCACCATGAAAGGATTTGTGGCTTCGAACATGCAAATGGATCCCAGATGTGGCATCAGGACAATGTTCACTTTCTGTAAGAATTCCATCCCAAGGATAAATTGGAAGTCATCTAAGGGAACAACCATAAGGTTTATCGTGTTAGACCACTTGTCAATCCGAATAGGAACATCTTTGGCCAACCCAGTGATAGGGCGAGCTTTAGAGTTCACCGCATTCATTCGACTAAAATCTTTGATGAGCTTTAGCCCTATGCGTCTGGCCTCATTGTCCGATATGAGGGTGTGGGTGGCTCCCTTGTCTACCATTGCTTTTGTTGGGACGCTATTCAGGTGGATCTCAATGTACATTAGACCTTTTGCTTGAGGTAATGGTTTTCCTTGAGTACCCTCAATGGTGTTGAGTAGTCTCAATGCTCCCATTGTGGGTGGTCCCTCTTCGTCGCCAGAGACTTCATCATTTCCTTTAAGTCGGGCTGACTCTCTTGCAACGAGGGCATTAAGCGTTTTCTTTTGTGGACACTGCCAAGTAAGATGGGGTTTGACACAAAATAAGCATGATAATGGACCCCTAGCATGGTTGGAGGGTTGGAACGACCAAGTGGCAGAAGTGGAGCTATCGGCTCTAGTCCCGTAGTCTTTGTAAAAAGGCTTCTTTTCACCAACTTTACCCTTGCCCTTTTCCTAAGACTCACTTGGGTTACTTTGGTCTCGTTGACCTTGTCGCATGACTTGGTCTATATGAAAGAATCCAGGTTTTCTTGTGTTGTCCTAGGTAGTGAAATTAATGAGACGTTCGGCTTCTATGATAGCTGCAGATAAGTCATGCACTTTGTGCTAGTTCAGCTCTGTTTGGGCCCAAGGCTTGAGGCCTTCAAGAAAGTAGAATAGCTTGTCATTCTCGGCCATGTCGCGAATGTCCAACATCAGGGCTGAAAATTATTTGACATATTCACGAATAGTTTCTGTTTGTTGGAGACGACGGAGGTTCCGTCAAGCAATGAATTACACATTTTCAGGCAAAAATTGGGTCTTCAACTGACCCTTCAAGTCTTCCCAAGTGTTTACTTCAAGACGACCATTCAAAATTTCTTCGTACTTCATCCTCCACCAAAGCTTGGCATCGCTGGATAAGTAAATCGTGGCCATTGTGACCTTATCTTCTTCTGACTCTGGGCGAACAGCCCGAAAGTATTGTTCCATATCGAACAGAAAAGTTTCTAGTTCTCTAGCATCTCACGCTCCCTAATAGACCTTAAGTTCCGGCACTTTGGAGCGCTTGACGGCTACAACTGGCTCCTGTTGGGCCATTGTTCGGAGGAGAAAGCTCAACTGTGAAGCCAAGTTTTGCACCTCCTCACGCAATTTCTCAACTTCCGCTTACGATTCTTCGATCATCATGCAGTTCTCTATACTGACATCACGATTTTGTGATCCTGTCTTGCGATTCCGTTTCTCCACTTTTTCAAGAGACTTCACTTTCTCTTCCAATGCAGGAAGTTCGTTGACCAAGGGGGCAACTTGCTCCTCCAAGGTCTCAATGCGGTCCTGCCATTTGGATGGCTTTTTGTGTTGTGGGTCTAGAGCTACATACTTGACTCCACTAGCGTCACCTACTACCGACTTCGGCATCGGGAGTGGAAGCTTGACAAACGATCTTTTCTTTGGCTTTGATACCGACTGTCACGGATGTGCCCTTGGGCAGCCGACCATGCGGCACTTGAAAGTTAAATCCCCTCCAAGCAAGCCTTTGTTTGGGACGAATGGCTTACCTTCCACGGATGCGTTGCACAAATCACTTGTCGGCGCTTATGCAAAGCAAAAAGGTAGGGGGCAGAAAGCGAGTCAGATTAAAAGGAAACGAATGAACATAAACATGGAAAATAAATGCATTCACTATCAACATGTTTACAAGCAATGAGTGCAACAACATTATGACCAACAATACAACTACTCACTCCCCCCTATATAGCATAAGAGATTTTTTGTATGTGGCTGGAGTGGCAGCCAAAGTGGCTATACGGGCATGGTGGCACCCTAAAACATAAATAAAGAAAATACATGAAAATAAAAAAAAATACATATAAGTAAAACAAAAAGGAAGTTGGTGGGTTTCCGGAACGCAGTCCATAACAGTATGCCACAATTGGGCATGGGTATTCAATCAGAGACAACGTCAACCCAACTCTCCTGGCTCTGGGTTCATGATAATGTTGACTATATCAGCAAAGACCATGCTTTCGAACTGCCCGGGCGCTTCTTCAGTCAATCGGAAGGAAGGTGGCAGCTAAATTGGCCATCTTGGGGGATCCCACATGATTCCCTAAGAAATACTGTCAAACAAAATTTGGGTTTTTGACATAGTGGGTGACATTGAAGAAGAGTTTCATAGATTGGGTAATGGAAAATGATGGGATTTGAAGATGGAAAAATTACGGTCCGGCCAGATTTGGCTATTGGCCATCGCCGTGGGAGAAGAGGCTGAAGATTTTGGTTATTGGGGAGGGGAGTTGGGGTGGAAATGAGTAAATTTTTAGTTTTTTTAGGAATATAGAAACAATGGGGGCCTTGAGCATATCTTGGGGAGAAATACGCACATTCTTTTATAGTATTAGGCTACTTGCAAAATAGCACATTTAAGAATTTTCCCTTTAGAAAAGTGTCATCATACGTTTGGGCCCATTGATTGGCTAAAAAATTATTTAGTGTGTGTTTAAAGCTGCAGTTCTAATCATTTGCAAAATTACTTTAAAGAATTAGATTTCTCTTTTTCTCTCCTTTCTTCTTCTACAAAGTTTCTCAATCTTCAATAAAATCTACGTAATCCTTTCTTCAATTCCTTTATATCGACCCAAATCCTTTACCCTTTAGATTATTGTTTAAGTTTACTCTAACCGAAGTATAGGGGCGTAACATGATTTATTATAAGATCTTCCTTTTTATTCTAGTAATAAAACTTCTACTCAAAAGAACTCAAACCCAATCCCAACCCAAGTTAATCCCATTAAAAACCCAATTTGACCCGATCTAAGTGCCTTTTTAAATGATTTAGGGTTTGGGTTTACCAAAAAAGTGACCCGAACTTGATCCGATGACAATGCTAATTGCTAATTGGAGGATACTGTGGAGGACGAAAACATATCCAGTGGAACCGTTGTATGGGACACTGGGTAGATATGTGTTGTTAATGAGTGACATGTTTCATGAATTTGTACATGTTTAAAACTGAGTAAGATGAGGCACGAATTTCGGATTACGTGTTTAAAGATGAAGGGATATATGCACGGCCACGTGGTAGAACCGTTCCACTGGATACATTCTCGTGGAGGACATACGTATGAGGACATAAATTTTTTCCAGAAAAGTTAATGGCCATGATCCACAAAAGTTCATATTTTTTGTGTACAAAATACACGACGAAAATGAAGCACAAACGGGAAGAAGCATGGTCCACCGACTTCAGAAACTTTGGTCATAAGCAATATACAATGTATTTGGGCATGTGATCCAGAGAGAGTAGGTTGATAAATTTCAAGTTACAAAAATGTACCATTGTGGAGCACAAGCTGAGAAGACCCTCCAACCAAACTGCGAATTTTTAACCTAATTATCCAGGTGTACCTTTGCATTGCTTTTAAGATGTAAATGGAAGTTACTGACGTTCATATAATTGTGTAGCCTTCTATTTCAATTAATCCTGTTCACAGGATGCTGGATGTAGCTAGCATAAGGTATTTAAAATGCCTACACTTTCTGCTATCACTATCCTTAATTAGCTAACATGATCTTAATATATATATATATATATATATATGCAAAACACAACCCTGACACATTTTTCTGATAATTTGCACCCCTTGAGAATACTTATACAATGTACTCCATCCATCCAATATAAATAGTTACATTTTAAAAAATCATAGTTTTTATTGAATAGTAAAACTCATTTAAGGGAAAGGACAATAAGCTTATTTTTTTCTCTAAATACTTAATTATTTATATTAAACAAAATAAAACTATTAATACGAAATAAATATTTTTTTGCCAAGTGGAGCTATTAATGTAGGACAGAGAGAATATAAGTTTTCAATTTACAAATGTTCTCACAGAGGTGAGTTAGTAACTCAAAACATAATTGCAAAATAGTTATGGTGTAAACACTACTCCTGGTGGGGAGATGGAGTAGGACGGCACCCATGTTTCTGTTAGAGAATGAAAGTGCTAAGGGAAGATGGGGGTTGGTAGAGAAAACAACCTCACCAGGCTTTGGGGTTGGTATTTGGTAGGAGAAGAGAAGACCAGCGGTATTAAACACAAGTCTCCAGAAATATCGTCACCACCAACATCATATATGGATATACCACTTCCAACACAACGCTATAAAGCATGACAGCTTCCATTTAATTAATGCCTTTCGACATCAATCACCATCATCACTAAGGAGGTCAAATGTGTATTCATTTCTAATTAGTTGGCTTATCTCTAGCTAAACTTATCTTAAACTATGCACAAGGGTTAGCCATGTCAAATTATATTCTTTGGGCAGAAGCCTATGGCTTATTGTAATTCTACTAGCAATTTCCTCGTTTGCCAATGATATATTTTTAACATTGGATGGTTGTGATTATAGATGCCTGTCAAGTGCACCAGCAAATTAAACGACGAGCCTTATTATATAGTACAAAACTCAACCATGCATCGATGAATGAACCGTCCTAAATTGAAAGCTGGCAACGAATAGTTAATTCACAAAAGCTAGACTTAATAAGGTTGGATGTGAATAAGAGGACAAGGGATCCAAGCCACAAAGGATGAGAGACGTAAATGAGTTGTGTAAACCTCTAGAAGTCAAAGTTCTGGAACAATGGGCCGGAGCCAGGAGCAAGCCAGCTCATACACGTTCAACACCAACACTTGGAGACCCCTTCTTAGTTCTAAGACATTTCCTCCTTTCATGCTCAAGTCCCTGTATAAATACACCCCAATCACCACATCTCTAGCCACGCATCAATCCAGCTCCACTGCCTTCAAAGCATTCGACCTCTGGCTCAGTGTGACTATCGCAACCATGCCTGACTTCCTCTCCTCTTCTTTATTTCATGCGTTGCTGCTGCTCGTAAGTACTCTTGCATTTGCATCCGCCGGCAATTTCTATCAGGATGTCGACATAACGTGGGGCGACGGCCGGGGGAAGATACTAGACAACGGGCAATTACTCACGTTGTCCCTTGACAAGTACTCTGGCTCTGGCTTTCAATCTAAGAGTGAGTACTTGTTCGGAAAGATTGACATGCAGCTAAAGCTCGTTCCCGGCAACTCTGCAGGAACCGTCACAACATACTATGTAAGAACCATAGCTTGATAATTAGCTGATGATCATCAATTGTTATACAAAATTCCTTCATTTGAAGCACTGTTGCTAACAAAAGATCATTGTACTGCTCCATTGCAGCTTTCCTCTCAAGGATCGAACCATGACGAGATAGATTTTGAATTCCTTGGCAACCTCAGTGGAGACCCCTACATCGTCCACACCAATGTGTTCACACAAGGAAAGGGTAGCAGGGAGCAGCAGTTCTACTTGTGGTTCGACCCCACCAAAGACTTCCACACCTACTCCATTCTTTGGAATCCTCAGCACATAGTGTAAGCCATCATCTAGACCTTTTCCACAACACCTAGTCCAATAAATGAAGGCAACTAAATCTGGTGGTGGATGGCCCAAACCTGACCAGAAAAAGACTTCCACTCCTTATGGGTCATGGCTTTCCATTACTCTTATGTCATCATCTTTAATTTATCATTATTTGTTCTTTGTTTTCAGCTTCTCCGTAGATGGCACCCCCATTAGAGAGTTCAAGAATGCAGAATCTTTAGGAGTTCCATATGCCAAGAGCCAGCCCATGAAGGTCTACTCAAGCCTGTGGAATGCTGATGACTGGGCCACCAGAGGTGGGCTGGTGAAGACCGATTGGAGCCAGGCGCCTTTTGTTGCCTCCTTTAGAAGTTTCATGGCTAATGCCTGTGTCTGGTCCTCTGGAACCTCCTCTTGCCGTTCAGGGTCTGCATCCTCGTCAAACAACACATGGATGACACAGGAATTGGACGCTGCCAGCCAACAGAGGCTCAAATGGGTGCAAAAGAATTACATGATCTACAACTATTGCACCGATGTAAAGCGATTCCCACAGGGACTGCCCCCAGAATGCTCCATAAACCCTTAAAATGGCCATTACTAATGTTGTATATCTTCTTGTCTTCTGTATGTACACACGTTCTTTTGCATGTAAATGCTTTATGAGTGCGTTATTTTATGAGTAATCGATAAGATTTTTATTGTTTCCTTCCTTATGGCTATGCGATGAGATTACCTCCTATCTTCTGAAGTGAACACAGCGTACTACTGTGACCGTTGTAAAAAATTTAGCAGCGTATGCTCTTATATATATTAGTAATTAAGAATGTATACACAAAATGATTATAAATACAAATCAAATAAATTAAATTAAATTAAAATTAAAATATATATTGAACAAATATTTCAATTGTATGTTATAGTTGCAATATATGCTTTGATGATTATAAATTATTATTAAGTATACACGCAAATTCTTTATTGATCTAAATACACTCAAAGTTGACAACAACAAATTCAAACTCTAAATTTTATAGGTTAATTATTATGTCATAAGTTGGTAAAAATAACGATGTCAAAGGATTTTGTGTTGTAGAGCTCTTTAACCGTTTTCTAAAGACGTAAAAAATACATGAATCTAAACATGTATAATATATTAAAAAATAAAAGAAATTATTATTGATAAGTTGTTGTATAGGTAAGGCCCACAAAATTTAAAAAAAAAACATGGCCACGTGAAATCTCATTTGATAGAGTTTGTTGAGAGCTTTTTAATGATACTAAAAATACATGAATCCGAGATTGGAAGGGTAAGATATAACATTATAAAGTTTAAATTATTATAACCTAAAAAATAAAGTTCATGTCATATATATCAAATGATAGTATTATGTTAACATGTAATAAGGTATTTAAAAGAATTTAAGTAAATAATTTTAATAAAATATTCTTAAATCATATATTGATTCAAACTTGTATTAAAAATATAAAACATAGGGAAAATAAGAATTAAAGGTAAAAAATATGAGTAAAATAATCCCAATATAAAAATACTATAGTCACCTCATTCACTTTATATAATAATATGAAATAATATCAACAGTCAATGTAAGAAAATTGTTTCCAATTTGTTAATAACAAAACATTGTCATTGTTATCAATTTTCAACATCTAATATACACATAGCTTTATATAAATAATAAAAGAATAAAGAAAATTAAATTTTATCTATTTTCATTGATGTGGCCAGTGCTACGGTAATGGTGCTATTCTGAGCGTAAGCCACATAAGAGCCCTTTGAGATCAATGGCGTATACTTTAATATACATCAACGTTAATACCACAAATGCTAATATGTACTTAATATATACGCCCTCAATATTAAATAGAGCAGGAAAAAGGTTTCCATGCCTGCTAATACTTAGGACTCGTTTGGGTACGGAATCGTGAAAAAATTCCGACGATTCCATCACAATTCAGCATGGAATCGTTGGAATCTTGTTTGGGTAACGAATCATAACGGAAATAAAAATTCGGCCCGAAACACGATTCAGTCTGTTTCCGTCCTGAATCACCGAATCTTCTCGCGAGGAGATTCGGTCGATTCCGTAAAAACGCGTAAAATCGGAAACACGCGTTATCGCGTATTTCCGGTCATTACCCCTCGCCCCCTCGCAAATGATTCGCCTATCCTGTTTCTGCTTTCGGTCGTTCCATTCCACAGATCGTCTTCCTCCCCTCGCAGCTCGCCCGGTTCCATCCCGCTCTTCGGCCACCGATTTCCTTCTGCCTCTTCTGTCGCCGATTTCCATCCCAGTCCTTTGCAGCTCGCCCGGCGCAACACATTTAAGAATCTCGCCTCTTCGGCCGCCAATTTCTATCTCATTCCTCTGCATCTCGCCCGGCGCGGCCCTTCTGCAAATCGTTGCCTCTTCGGCCGACGATTTCCATCCCGGTGCTCTGCAGCTCGCCCGGCGCGGTACTTCTGCAAATACCGGCCTTTACCCCTAACTTCGTGACGACCCGATCTTCCCTCTTCCCTAACTCCACCCCCATATTGTCTTCCTCCGCAGTCAACAAGCTCCAGTCACGGGCAGCCGTCCACCGCCTGCTTCCGCCATCTCCCTCTTTCGAAGCTCCTGTCCGGCATATGCTCCCCCCATCTCCGAGCACCTACCCGGAGGAACAGCATCTCTCCCGGCGCAGCAGATACCCACAATTCCTTCTGGTCGTCTCTTCGGCATCTCAACCAGCGGCGCCCTTCTGCAAGACAAAGCGATTTGATCTTCTTCCAGAACGCGCCTCGATCTGATTTCTTCCAGAACGCCTTGATCTGATTTCTTCCAGAACGGTAAAGCCAATAATTTTTCCTTTTCTTCTCTTAAATTCGATTTTTTCTTTTATTGCTTGCTTGTTTTGGCCTTCGTAGATGATGAATAGGCGCTCACGTCTTATATGAAGTTCTGTTCTTGAGTTAACGCTGTATTTGCTGAAGTTTTTCTCTTAATAGGTTGTAATGTTGTATATACCTTTCTCTCCAGGTTCAATGCTACAAAAATGCTAGAATTGCTCAGGGGTAAAACTTAAAAGACTAGTATTCTGGGAGACTCAATCAATAGGAATCAGTGGGAATCCATGTTGTGCTTATTAGTGGGGCAATCAAAGACCCAAAACGAGTATATGAGTCCCATGGCCATAAAATCACGAAACAGAAGGGAAATTAATTTTGGTCCCTAAGCTTGAATTCTTTATTCCTTTTTAGTCATTTGCGTTAGAATTTTTTGAACGTGGTCTCATATGTTCTTTCTGATAATTTCATTTCTTGTACTCCACGCTTCTAAATTTCAAATTGGACTGGTTTTTAATCTTTTGGTTAGGGAAAATAAACAATGCATGTTTTTATAGCCAAGAGAATTGAGATGGGATATACAAGAAGAGAGGGGTGATCGCCTCTGTGTAAGAAAATAGGTTTCAATAACTTGTTGTATTATCATTTGATAGCTATTTTTTACGTGGGATACTAATATTAAGAAACTATCGGCAACATTTGATGGCATTAATTTCAGAAGTAAAACAAAATGTTATTCTAGGCTTTGTCCTGAGGTTATGTTACGGTGGAACAAGGCCCTCGAGTTCCCGGCTCTCGTTCTCTCGTTACGAGGAGCGTAGAGCTAGCGGCTGAGTTGTATTGTGGTGTTTCCAGTTATAAAAGAAACATAATTAAGAAAATTGTTATGGACATTAGTAAATGAAGGGACCAATATCTTACTGGCAGAGTTGCTTGACCAACTACTGGAAGGAACAAATGGTTTTAAAAACATTGATATTCTTGATCAGAGATATAGTTGGGGGCAACCCACAAATGAATGTGGACGTTGATGGAGGCATGGAGCTCGTGCTCCAATTCTGATGATAACCCCGGAAGAGTCCAGAATACTGATTCATAATTTTGGTTATGGTAGTTAGGTGGGGATTCGAGGAGGCAAAAATTACAGTTACATCTTTGTTTTGAAAATTTTGTTTAGAGTAATGCGTTTTCTTTTTACTTAATTGCCATGCATGTTTTAACTAATAAAGTATGAATTATTTGTTTAAGAGGATTTATGCCTTATCTTATCTGTTGTTTAAAGGTAAAAGCTTCCTGATTTGCTAAATACTACTAGCTGGGAATTCTCAGTAGCAATGCGACACAATCTGTCATAATTGCTTTCAAATATGGTTTCAATCTCTTGCCTTTGTAGTTGGCAATTTTTAATTTCTGTCAACATTGTTTGTTCTCATGGGGCGAATTACTACTTTTCTTGAGTTCTCTTCCATCGATCACAGGGTGAACTACTATCAGGAAGGGGAGGAAGTTCATCATCATCTTGATGTTTCCATTGCATTCCGAAGAGCTTTGACAACTTGGGCATCATGGGTAGATAGGCATATAAATCCAAGCAAGACTCGAGTTTACTTCAGAAGTTCTTCACCATCTCATTTCAGGTTAGAAAATCTCACTTGCCTAATCAATTCCCAGCTAACCGGCGTTTGATATTAACTTTTTCTTAGCATTGATTCTATGTTGGTCAGTGGAACTCTGGCGGTCATTGTCGAGACATTCAGCCTCTTGATAACGTTTCGAGTAGCAAGTATCCAGAGAAAAATGTCATTGCTGAGGAAGTTATAAAGCAGATGAAAACACCTGTAACTGTCTTGAATGTGACAAGCTTGTCCGAGTTTAGGATTGATGGCCACCCGTCCATCTATGGGGGAAAACGGGGACAGGCCACTTCTTCATATGTTGAAGACTGCGATCCACTGGTGTCTTTCAGGCGTTCCTAACATATGGAATCAGTTGTTGTACTTCCATTTGCTGTCAAGGCTGCAATCAGTTTCCCTTAGGTGAAGTGTAAGTAGGTTTTCTCCATTGTGTAAAAATTAATGTTCATTTGGCTTACAAGGTTGGAGGAATCGTTAAAGTGACAACGGCTGAGAAGTTTTTTTTGGAAGTCAGCCATATGCCAAATGCAGTGTACGTAACTAGTATTTGCTCTGTAATGGCGTCTCATTCGTCTCATTCTTCATGTATATTGATAGATACACCAATGTAATGTTGTGCAGATAAATTTCTGCTCCTGTTGTCTTCAATTCACTTAACTGCTAAATCTGTTAGGACTAGATGTATTTTCACCAGAAGGCAAAACAAAAGAGCTTGTACACTACTCACTGTTCAGTATTCTCGTGCTTAAAGCCGCAGTTTATTCACGGTTGAAGCTTTTGCAGTGCGTACAATATGAGAAAGCGCATGGATTGCGAACTGTAATGTGCTGGGTGGCGAGCCATGGATGCGGACGCGTTGCCTGAGTAATTCAAACTCCGTGATGATGTCAGGGAAGTTTCATAGGAAGTCTATGAGGTATTGTAGCAAATGTACTCCTAGAACCACAAGGGTCCCTTTTGTAATCTCCAGAAACAGATCTTCAATCTGCATACGATTTGGATTTAAACGACCCATTTTTTTTTCATTTCTTCATAAAAAATCCTCAGTGATCAATGTTTTTTTTTTTTTTTTGCCATCATAATGGCCGAATGTTATCGAAAGCCTTAACGTTTCCTATTTATTTCCCCAAATTTCTTTGTATGTAATAAAAAAAGTTTATTTATTTTGTCATTAATTAGTGAAGGTAAACTATAATCTTAAAATGTATCTTCATCAAATATGATAATCAAATCAAGAGGGAGTATCAAATAAAAGAATTTACAGAGCCTATTTCTCTTTAAGGATTTCACAAAAGAATATGCCATAACTTTCTTTTAGGAATTTCATTTAAAATTTATGGGAGGAAAAAGTGCGAAAAGGCAAAAGGAACAATGCATTCATAAACTCACCTTGAGTGGCTTTCTATGGGTCTTCAAAGCAAACAAGATAGGAAAATAAAAACAATGACACTCTTGGTCACCATTATCAATTACCTCCAATTGGTGCACGATGTGGCCGATATCGACGTTAGGTCAATTATATGTTTTTTTTCATATTATACTACTATTATTTTTTTTAATGAAATGTAACTCCTACGTGATAATGATATGAAATAGTTTTTTATACCATCCTAAGTTTATTTTTAGTTATGGTTGTAAATTATGAGAATAATGTTATGTGAGGCGGATGGGTGGTAATGTTATTTAAATTTGTTTTCAATTTTATGGATGTGTGTTATTGGATGTGTGATCCCAGAGTGAACATTCCAAAGTATTAATTTTCTATTAATGTGGTATTACATAATTTTATTTAAGAATAATATAAAGGTGTTACAATATCAATATGGTACAGGCCAATACAATTGATATATATCGATTTTTATATAAGGTGTATCACCACTCATATCATACCATATCGGTCTCAACCGATATAGGTAAGTATGGCTGATAGGCACTTGTATAGGCCGGTACATACTTCCATAGGCCCATCAAGCCATAAAAAGACTGTTCAAGGAAGAGTATAAGGCCCCTTGTACGTTTACAATCAATTTAGCAAAATAAAAAAACTTTCTTAGGGTGATCTTAAAGCGTTCGATAGGGCCCAAAGTAGAATACATCGGGCCGGGCATATTATTTGTGTTGCACACTAACCGCGTACAATACCTAAACCAAGGTTATATTTGTAATTTTTTCATAAGTTCAACGATTCTAAAAAATACACAAATTCTATACCCAAACATGATTCTATCAAAACAATTCCATTTAAAGGGTATATTTGTCAATTTACCTAAAATTCTAACGAATCTAACCTTAAACATAATTCGCTATCCAAACACGATTCCATATTAAAAATTCCATACCCAAACGAAATTCCGATTTTATATTAAATCGACGGAATTAATTCCAAAAAATTCCGATTCACTACCGAATTGATTCCGTACCCAAACGACCCCTTAGAGTTGTCACTGGGTCAAATTAATACACTATGACGGTCGAAATTGAGCGCCGAACAAATTATGATTTGTCAACCTTGACTGGTTTTCATGACCATGACCGAGACTGCCACACTACCCAGAATTCGTGAGAGAAACTCGAGAGCGGGATCCAACCGTTCCCATCTTTCCCCCCTCCACATTCACGTAATCATATATACTTCCCAACAAATTTCAGGAGCTTGCATGCACTTTATGTTTTCATCTGATCTCACTTTCAATGGACGAACGCCGCGTTAATTAATAAACATTCACTTCAATTTTTGAAATGGGTAATAATATTCATCACTCTTGGTAAAAAGAGATTTGTTGTCCCAAGTTTGCTATGATGACAAAACATATTTAGAACACTAAACTTATGCGAACAAACGTACTTTCACCTTCATAAGATTCTGCTTTATGAAAGTACGGGCCTATGGGTAGATCACCATCTGAAGGACTAATCAAGGAGTAATTAAGCCATTAAGGTTTACAGTACGTAGTTGCAAAATGTAAGAATTATGGGGGTGATTTAGATGGGGGATAGACTGCAGGTTTTTTACTATGCAAATTCTGAACCCAAATTAGGGGGGATCTTTATTACCAAATGGAAATTTCACCCTGATGACTTCTTTACGTAAAAGAGTAAATAAACATGTAATCGGTTTCCTCCAAAAAATCAAAAAGTGATTGCTAGATGTAAATACATGCGACTGTAAAAAAGAACAAACAGATAAAAGAATGGTGTCGTGTCTATAAATCTATATGAGCATCTGAGTCTCTTCTATTAAGAAAGCTGGGTGCATTCTGCAGGCAGACCTTGAGGGAACCTATTCACGTCAGTGCAGTAATTGTAGATCATGTAGTTCTTCTGAACCCAGTTCATCCTCTCCTGGCCCGTCGAATCCAATTGTTGGTTGAGCCAGGAATTGTCGGAGGATGACGAAGTTGAACCTGAAGCACAGGAAGACCTCCCAGAGGACCAAACACAGGCATTGGCGTTGAAGTTTCTGTAAGAAGCAGTGAAGGGTGCGTGGCTCCAATCGGTTTTGATGATCCCGCCTCTGGTTGCCCAGTCGTCTGCGTTCCAGAGACTCGAGTATATTCTCATGGGCTGGCTTTTGGGGAACGGAACACCAATGGACCCCGAGTTCTTAAATTCTCTGATGGGAGTTCCATCCACAGAGAAGCTGTACACAGAACCAGAAAGAAAGTCAGCAATTCCTCTACACGTTGAGATATATGTTTAAGGGATCGGTGTGTATGGACGAAAATCAAATACTTACATAATGCGTTGGGAGTTCCACAAAATGGAGTAAGTGTGGAAGTCAGCAGTTGGGTCGAACCAGAGATAGAACTGCTGCTCCCTGTTTGATGCAGCAACTCAAATTGAAACAGAAATTGAAGATCTCTTTTGTATTCTCACTAATTGAAAACAATTACAGAACAAATCAAACTGAAGTCAACATCTCGCTGATCTCTCAGTTTCAGCTCAAACAGAGCCCAGCTTTCACAAGCTCAGGGAAATATCCCAAATAGAACCGAACAATTTCACAGTACATTCAATACCCCCTCTTTTACACTTGAAATACTATTTATAACATTTGAAAGAAAGAATCCGAAAATATCATCACGCCGTTATCAATTCTCACAGCTAACAACATTATGTTCATCATTGAGAAAGAGGGCACTAACAGAATTAACGGTCATGACGATTATACCAGATTTACAGAAAGGCCCCTCCTTAAGCTCAGGAATTTACACGCCATACCAACACAAAGTTTTCAAAACATTAGTGAATACCCAGAATGCCCTTCATAATATTTCCTCTTAACACAAGTGTTCGACGAAATGCAGAAGACAGACACTAATTCTTCCCAGAATTCCAGAATTAATCTTCTGCATCAATCTCCCCTGGTTATCAGAAAAGCTCGACCTCGAGCTTCATGTAAACTTCAATGAAATTCACATCAGCATCATGAAACAAAGTCAGACACGAAATGCAGAAACGAAATGCAGAAGGCAGACACTAATTCTTCCCAGAATTCCAGAATTAAATCTTCTGCGTCAATCTTCCCTAGTTATCAGAAAAAACTCGACCTCGAGCTTCATTTAGGCTTCAACAAAATCCACATCAGCAGCATGAAACAAAGTCAAATCACGGACATTAAACACATTTGAAATGTGCAAATCAGGTGGTAAAGCAACAGAATAAGCATTAGGACCCAATTTTTGTAAAATTCGACAGGGTCCAACTTTCTTGGCCTGTAATTTTCCCTGATATCGGATTGGAAGTCTGTCCTTGCTCAAGTGGACCATTACTAAATCACCTTCAGCAAAAATTATATCTCGTCGATGAGAATCATCATGTACCTTATACCTGGCATTAGATTGAAGAATCTGTTCTCTGACAGAAGTATGTAAAGTATGGAACTGCTCCATGAATTGAACTGCAGACTTAGATTCAATAGGTTTTCTAGGACCAAGAGCAATGTCTAAGGAATGATTAGGCAGAAATCACGCAACGATGCGCACACATAGTTGGCTATGTTGGGGCACATAGCCAACTAGCACTTATTTGGATTCGTAAGATATCCCCTCCTTCCTATATAGTGTTAGAGGGTCCTTGGGAGTGTTCCTGGGCAGTTTGGTGAAATTCGGATATACCATGCCTGTACGGCCACTTTGGCTGCCACTCCAGAGAAATAGGAAAAATCCCTTATGCTATATAGGGAGGGGCATGCTGAGCTTAATGGACAAGCTGTTGGTATGATGTCTAGCTTTGCAAGCAGGCTGTCCGGACGGCAACGAGGGCTTGTTGCCTTGCTAGCTATCATGCCAGGAGCCCATCCGCTTGGGGGATGGGGCTCTCCGATACGTCGGGCGGCCGTCCGGCCTTAGGGCCGTGTTGGAAACTGAGACCCTTGCATGCACATGGCTGAGACGGATTGTTCGGATGACCGAGTTGCCTAAGTTGGATCTGTGCATCGCAAGGAAGTGTCCCTCTCCGGCCAGCTCGCTTGGGAGATGGTCCAACACGTTCGCACATCCGCTTATGGGACGGGTTCGTAGCTTGGCTTTGCGGGCTGGACGCTTGGTCGAATGGCACGAGGCCATGACCTTGACGAAGAAAGGCTGACTTGCTGGGCTGTTTGGCCTTGCGAGTGTCGCACGGCGGTTGTTCCCCGGGCGACCCCGTGACAAGTAATTTGATGCAGCGCTCAAATGAAGACAGAAGATCGTAACAGAAACTCTTTTCGAATTTCACTATCAGAAATTGAATTACAGAGAAACAGAGCTGTGAATCAACCTCCCGTTGATTTCACAGTTCTCAGCTCAAAACAGAGCTCGGGATAAACCCACATTTGGTCAAACCAAATACAGAAGAAATTTCATACAACAACTACCCAGTAATTACAACTAAAGGTTTATTTATACTAACGGAAAACCCTTGAAACTCTTGACGGAATTCTGTGTTGATTTGAACGTCGTCCTCAACTCTTCGCTGTCACTGTTAACCGATCACTGTTCCAATGCACAGAGGTTGAAGAAGGCTAACAGCATTAACGACCAGTTATTTTAACCAATTTGATGCAGCGCTCAAATGAAGACAGAAGATCGTAACAGAAAACTTTTCGAATTTTTACTATCAGAAACTGAATTACAATGAAACAGAGCTGTGAATCAACCTCCCGTTGATTTCACAGTTCTCAGCTCAAAACAGAGCTCGAGGTTTTAACCTCTCTGGACAACCAGAAATACAATTCAAATGAATATCCAAAAATCTCCCCTGTACAGAATGACAACGGCTATTTATACTCTTTATTCTTCATGGGCTTCATTAAATGGACTGGGCTTCAAGGGCTGGGCTTTTTAAACGTAACTGATGCTGCATCATTTCCTCTCCCTTACGAAAAGCTCGACCTCGAGCTAAGAAGCTGAATCCAGGCTAGAAGCTGGAGCTGAATGAGTGCAACTAGAAAATACTTCAGGGCTCTTAAAAAAAATAGCACCAAAATGTGTTGGGGCGGAGGTTCTTCAAACCAAAGAACTTGACAAGATGATGACACCTGACAGGCTTTGGTCAATATCACCAGGGCAGCCTCCAAATTGTTTGCTTCATGATAAATGTCAGAACTAGCCACCTCAAATAAGCCAAGAATGGAGTTTTCATGTTGCCCTAAGAAGTACTGTACCAGCTCTGGTAGCTTAAGATCGCTTAGTTCATATTCACATGTCATAAACTTCCACTCAATTTTGTCCCTGATATCTGCTGTGCACCCTATTTTAATTTTTACCAAATGTGAACAAGGGCCAAAAAGTATTGGTATAAAACTTCTATCATGGTGAACTATGAGAAAATACTTTGTTTCTTGCAAGCCTAACTGTGCACTCCAAAATTTCCTGAGATAAACCAAATCTATAGTAGATCTCAATAAAATAAAAATTGAACAGACATGAGAAACCTCTGCTGTCAAGAACATGGAAACTTTAACCCCAGTAGAGCAATTTTCTTGATTCTCTTCCGGTAGTCGTTGGTGCATTAATACCCATGCAGCCTCATTTTGAAGTGCAGATAGTTCCTGTGAAATCTTTGGCAATTCCTAGACTGAAAGATACTATGTTGCTCAAAGTTCTTCTGAGATGTCTGCCAAAGTTGATGCTCTCTATTCAAATTTTCTTTTAAACAAAAAATCTGAACTTCCAGTTCCACAAACTGAAAACCTGTCTGAACATTTTCCTCCTTGAATTCTCCAACATCATTGACAGTAAAACGAGTTTCAGTGACATAACCTTTTTTCTTCACCAATTCTTTGATATTCTCCAACATATCATATGACTCATTTGTGCAGGAATGTGACTTTTCATGAACTGTAAACACATAAGTCATGCTCTTGACATCAATCCAACTACATCCGGTCTCTTTCTTGACTCCATGCAATCCCATCAACCTTCTCACTTCCTTTATCTCCTCTAGCCTTCCATGTTGAATGTACAAATTGCATAGCAGCACATAGTTCCCTGAATTCTCTGTTTCCATAGTAAATAGCTTATGTGCAATCTCTTTATCCCGCTCTAGATTCCCAACAGTCCTAAACACCCCAAGCAAAGCACCCCAAATAGATGTATCTAGTTCAACATGGATTGTCTCAATAAACAGCTTTGCCTCATCCAATTGACCAGCTAGACCAAGAAAATCAACAATGCAAGCATATTGCTCTGAACCAGGTTGCATTCCATAGGCCTCGTCACATCTTCCAATTGAAAAGCAATCAAGGAATAAGGAATATATTCTACCACCTTCGTCAAATGTAAGCCCATCTGTGGACTCCTTGAATTGCAAATGCTCTTTCTCTTGTTCCACCAATTCCAGTTGCAACAAAGCTTCTTCTTCAAACTGCAACTCAACTTGAGAAGCTAATTTGATTGCATCTTTGAGAGTATAAAGTGGCTGATATGCAAACACCTCTCGGATACTGAAATATAGGCCATCAGTAAATTGAAAAACCTGTTCAGCTTTTGTTTCAGCCAGTCCATATTGATTTATCAATTGTTGGAACTCTTGAACATATTCCCAAACACCTTGTGTGCACTGTTTATAACTCAAATGTTGCTGAAGCACATAGTCCATTGGAAGATAGCTTGCTGGCATTAATCGTTTCTTTTTACTCCGGCTAGAAATATGATGTTTACCTGTCTTCAACTCACTGACTTGAACTTGTTTCCACCAAATCAATAATCTTCCATTATAATATGGTATTTCTAACCTATACCGAAAATATTGATTTGAACTCCGAACCTCACCCACTTGTTTTCCCATATGGAGCTTTATTTTTGTAAGAGAAGACAACACACTTATACCACCAACTAATAATGCAGAATCACGACAATGCAAAATAGGAGGAAGCTCCTCAAACCATGTCTTTGATAGAAGATCCACACAAGATTCACTGCAGCAAAAATATAAGTCTGGTTGAAGTTTTTCTTCTTCCAATTTCTGATCTATAATGTTTTCACCACAAAATTTTTGTACTTGTAGATGTTCTACATTAGAATTTCCTGAAAACTTTGATGGTAAATAGTCAATGACTATAGGTTCATGTTCAAAATTTCCAAATTTTGTCAATAAGTTCACTGCTTCATTTTTATTTCGTTCCAACTCTTCAAGTCTCATTTCAGCCAGCACATTGCATACTGCACTTCGATTCACAAATGCCAAGACCACTTGTTCTCTTCTTATATCTCCATATACTTCTTCTTGTTCCTCTTCTTAATCACTACTTTCACTATTTTCCTCAGCTGTTACTGTCTGACAGGCCATAACTTTTGATTTGTAGCTTGGTTCACCAGTTCTAAGGGGACACTCTGAAGAATAATGTCCTGGTTGCTTGCACTTCCAATAGTGATCAGGTTTAGGCTTTGCATAAACATTCTTTTTAGCAGCTGGTATAGAAAATGTAGGCTTGGTATTCTTGTTAAACTCTCTACGATTTGTTCTAGCATCTGCCAGTTCTTTTCCTTTATCCAGCTGATATCCATTTCTTTCTCCTTGCAACTTCTGAAATGAAGTATGTTTAGATCTATTTTGTTCTAATAGAATTTCATTTCTCAGAGCTGCTTGTATAGCTTCAGTAACTGAACTTATAGGCCTAGTTGCCAGCTGAAGCTGTAATTCATATTTAAGTCCACCTATAAACCTTTGAATCCTCTTAGCTTCAGTTTCCTGTAAACCATTTCTGGTAGAAAGTCTATAGAATTCCTTTACATACTCTGCGACACTTCGCTGGTTCTGCTTGCAATTCTGATACTGTCTGAATAGAGTTTGTTCATAGTCCACTGGCAAATACATATTCTTTAGTAATTTTCTCATTCTAGGCCAGGATTGTATCGGATGCTTGCCTTTATTCATTCTCTCCTGTTGTAATTGGTTCCACCAGGCTGAAGCACCAGATTTCAATTTACAAGATACTACCCTGCATTTCATATCTTCTGGAACTTCCATACAGTAGAAGTAATTTTCTACTTCAGAAATCCAATCCAGAAATTGTTCTATATGCATCTGGCCATTAAATGCTGATAGCTCTACTTTAGGTTTAAATCGAGGTATATAAGAAGCCATACCTGAATTAACTTGTGGGTAAATGTTTGGTTGGATTTCATCTTCACTTGAAGAGGATTCAGTACTGCAACGTGATCCAGAATGTCTAGAATTTCGATGGAAAAGATCTTCCGTAATTTTCGGATCTGGGTGCAGATTTCTCTGAGCAGGATTTCCAGAATTTCCTGAAGCGTTTAAAACAACACTGAAGTTTTGATTCATCATCTCTAGCTGGTTCTCCATCAATTGCATCGACTGCTGCATTTGCTGCTAGAGAGTCATCATTTCCGCCATTGATGGTGAGTTTGAAGAAGCCTCTCCTCGATCGTTGGTTGTCATCGCAAACAACCAATCTAGGCTTTGATACCAATTTGATGCAGCGCTCAAATGAAGACAGAAGATCATAACAGAAAACTTTTCGAATTTTTACTATCTGAAACTGAATTACAATGAAATAGAGCTGTGAATCAACCTCCCGTTGATTTCACAGTTCTCAGCTCAAAACAGAGCTCGAGGTTTTAACCTCTCTGGACAACCAGAAATACAATTCAAATGAATATCCAAAAATCTCCCCCGTACAGAATGACAACGGCTATTTATACTCTTTATTCTTCATGGGCTTCATTAAATGGACTGGGCTTCAAGGGCTGGGCTTTTTAAACGTAACTGATGCTGCATCACTGTTCCCCTTTCCCTGGGTGAAGACATTGGTGTGGAGGATGTAAGGGTCCCCACTAAGGTTGCCGAGGAACTCAAAGTCGATTTCATCCCAAGTCTGGCCAGGAGATTTAAGCTGCAACATTATACCAGAATCATGAGTTTAAAATCCCATTGCAATGACTTTGCATAGAATTAAAAACAGAGGATGGTCAGTGATGGATGCGGTGACGACTCACATAGTATGCAGTAACCGTTCCAGCCGAGTTGCCGGCGACGAGCTTCAGCTGCATGTCAATCTTCCCAAATAGGTATTCGTTCTTGGACTGGAAACCAGAACCAGAGGCCTTGTCGAGAGAGAGGGTAAGCAGCTCTCCGCCGTTCAATATCCTGGCCCGTCCGTCACCCCATGTTATGTCCATATCCTGATAGAAGTTGCCAGTAGAGACGGCCATCGCAGAGCTGGCCACTATCAGAGCTAAGAGCACCGTCATCGGTTTAGGAGAAGAGGAGAAAGCCATTGCTCCGCAAACGGAGAAGAAGAGTAGCAAGAGTAGCGAGTCTGAGATAGGTCAGATGGTGGGTCGATGGAGAAGTGAGTAGGGAGGGAGGCGTTTCTTATATAGAGTGACGCTAGAGAACTCTTCAAGACAGCCTATAGAGGAAGGCGCTGAAGCTTCTAGGAAGGCTGGATGAACCAAGCACTTGGGGGTTTTCGTTGCTGGTGAGAGCCTCTTGAGTGCGGACATTAAAAACTTTACTTTTCATGTGGGCTGTGATAGTTTGGAAGGGATGGAGAAGCCTGCGGCGCCGGCGCGGGGTTCAGTGCGCGTTAGTAGAGATGCTACAGTTGTCTAGCACGTCTCCATAGTGCACGCAATGCCCACAACGAAAAGTGATCCTTCACTTGGAGATTTTATGCACCAGCAATTTCAACAATCGAAATTGGGGAAGCCTGCCGTTGATTATCTATAATAATCTTTGCTATTTGGGCTTAAAGCGTTTCTTATGTGGTGAAAAGACTGCTAGCTCGATCGGTAGCCGATGATGCTCATGTTGCAGATTTATCTATAATCCTATATGTAATCATGGGAATGTGCCCGAATACTGGCTTGTCTGATTAAATAAAACGGAGCCTTTATAAAACGGAGCATATATTTGCCGCGCTATTCCAATCACGCTGCTAAGGTACTAGGAGGGGCAAAAAACCCATTGCCCACCTACAATAGTGGATCATGATCCACCAGTTGTTGGAGTACAGAGCGCTTTTCAACTATCCTATTATAATTAAATAATTAGAAAAAAATTAATATGAGCTCGGGTTTATGCGTGATTACGTATACTTGGGCTCCATGGGCCGTCGGATTTACATCCGGTGGCCCATAATACTCACGGGTTCTGTGAGTATTATAGGATGTCGGATGTAAATCTGACGGCCCATAGAGCCCAGATGTACATAAGCACGCGTGAGCCCGAGCTCATATAAACGGAGCTCATATAATTATATTCTTTTCATCTTATATTAATAGTTTTTTTAATTTTTTTTAAAAAATTAATTTTAAAACTAATAATGTGAAATAGATGAAATATTTTTTAGGATTATAATTAGCAATTTATTTATTTGCATATAATACCTATATTAAACAAGAATATGCAACATGTTCAAAGAGGAAAATATATTTTTTACATGTATATATTACTTCTTCCCTCTTAAAATAAGTGTCCTATTTAGTTTTTTAAAAAGAATTAATTTTATTTTATTTTATTTTTAAAAACTTAATAGGACACTTATTTTAGAATAGAGAGAGTATTTAAACAACAAATATAAATAGACAACTTTGACCTTTAGTACTATTTCTTTGTGCATTCATTTTGTATCATATTTTTATGATTTGATGACAAACATGGATGTATAATTTCTTAATGAAGTTGTCTCTATTTCCAGTCAAATATTAGAATGTTTTAAAAGATAGTTGGTAAGACTATCTAATTAGTGTTAGATTGATAGAATGGTGTTCACCGTAGTTACACATGTGACAGACCCATTCTAACCATCCTCATATTTTTTTCACTTGCTAAATAAGTTTTAATAATAAATAAAAGTCTCAATTATCTATGCCATGTGCATGGGGCCCTACGAGAAGAGTTTTTCATGTTCCCCTCTAATAATGAGCCCAACATAAGGAATGCATGTGAGCCTGTGATATTTGAGATCAACGGTGCATATGCTAGCAGATGTTAGCGCCAATAATACTGTCATTAATGTGTACTAGCATATTTACTGTCGATATTATGGATAAAGAGTTCTTATGCATTCCTTAAGCTAGACTCATTGTCAGAGTCGAACATTAAAAATACTTCCCATAATACAAGAGGTAGGTAGGATTTTTTTTATCTCGCTTCCTACAACATGTGCATCAATATTGGATTTCAATCCAATGGTTCACATTGTGCCACTGTGCATATCAACCTTTTTTAAATAAATAAATTGCTAAATTTTATTCAACATATAAATAAAAAAAGGAGACCAAAAAATTCCCAAGTTCAATGCAAAGTAAAACCAGAAAAAAAAATCCCAAGGCATACCTTCTAATTTCAAAATTTAAGAAATGTGGCTCTTTCCCATATAAATACATTTTCAGCCTTTGTCGTTGAAAATTGGGAAGAAGACTATTAAAATAATGCCCTCGAAGTCTTTATTTTTAAGTTCAAACGCCTAAGCATGCTCTTAACACACATGAACAGAGATATTTCAAGTAATGTGCATCAGCTGCATGTTGACATTTGCGGAGAATATCATGCCAAGGTAGAACTTATCATTTACATCCCACTAAGAGCAGCCAAACAACTTAAAAGACTGCTCATATTAATGATATTTTATCCCTTCTTCAACAAGAGGTAATTGTTCTTTCATCCTTATTCAACTAGAGGCCTTTGGAGACACAAATCTAAAGTTAATAGCTCGTTTGGGAGCGTTTTAATTTCCAAGGCATTTTTGTCCTCAAGATCTAATACATTTAAATTATCATCCCAATTTTTAAAATTATTATATTTTAAGTGTTGACGTGTTTGGCAAAACTCCACTAAATCTCAAAAAATATGAAGAACTTGTTTAGCAAGAACTTCAAGTTTAAAAAATTAAAATAGAAATTATTTTATGAATGGATATATTGAAAGTAATAATATACAAGCAAAAACTCATAAAATCTTTATCAACCTCAATACTCAGAACATAAATATTAATTTATAGATAACACTATACATAAATACCACTTACAAATAAATATAACTTACAAATTTGCATATGTATGATTCAAGTGATTGAAAATTCTATTGTATTTTCTATCCACAAGTGTTCAATATGCTTAGGAGAATATAAAGATAGATTAGTAAAATATATATATAATTCATTCTTCTTTAAAAAGCATAGTTAACCACATCTAACAAGGTGTTAATGTAATAAATCACTTTTAAACAAAACCCACTTACTTTAAGGCAAAAGAAACTCCTCAAATCTTCCTAAATTCAAATATCATTATTCCAAAAATTAAGATTTTTTATTAGATTTAAGTATAAAATATTATCTCTACTAACTAGAGACTTATAACTATGATAACTATGAATTTTTAAGTACTTATTTGAGTCTAATAACTTCTAGACATGAAATATAAAGTTTTACATAAAAACAAAGGTTCTAGGGTTTTACAAGTTACATAAAATAAGAAAAAAAATAAGGGTTTTGATAAAAGAAGACATATAAATTATGATCAATCATGAAGGACCTTTAATTCCTTATTAAAACTCAAAAGATTAAAAAGAAAATGATCAAATTAACTTACCTTGACAGAGGCTACGACACCAAAATTTGACAATTCCAAAAAGCTTCAAAATTATCTAATTTAGGCTCTTATGAAATATTTATAAGGAGTAAGATTAAAGTTCCTAATCTCCATAGGACTTAGGCTAATAAATTTTGCATAGGCAACCCAAATTGACTCTCAAATTACTATTCTCGTGACTCACTTTTAATAAGCCAAAAAGGCTAAGTAAAATGCTATATTTTAAGTATAATTCGAATAATCAGTTATATCATATATAATACAAATTCAACATGTCATATCTTACTCATCCAAACTCTTATTTATTCATTTTTAGGGGGGTTTTGAAGCTCTTTTCATCTATCTTCTAACCATAGTGCAGGTCTTAACCTTAAAGTTAACCTACTCAAGGAGTTAACTAACTAATAAGTTTAAAGGGTTAATCTCATTAAATTTTAATATGTCCTCCATTAGAAAATTAAGAAATTTTCAAATCTTACATACTAAGACATAAAAAAGTGTTGAAGTTTGTAGTCTAGTTTCATGAGGCTCACTCTAATGGATGTCTTGCCCTACGAGAGTTATCTCCTCAAAGAATCCATATAACAATGTCATCTTTGTGTCAAGTTTGATTCATTTTAAATCTACAAACTCCTCTAGTTGATTTAACTCCTTAAATTTTTATTAAACTTAAATATTGATTTATGAGTGATTGGCTGATTCAAACTTTAATAAGTCACATAACTGTATTAGCTAAATTGTGCTTATGTTGCTTGCAATAATTACTTTTTGAAAATTTTAGCATATAATCATAAAATAATAATCTAACAAGATTTAAATCAATTTATTATCATCAGTTTAAGGTTATATAAAGTCATTCATATATATGTTAGTAGCTAAATTTTGTAAGACAACATGTTGAAATTGAGTCCCATTTATATGAGCCCGGGCTCATATATGTCTACGTAAACCCGAACTCTATGGGCCGTTAGATTTACATCTGACTCATAAACCCATGAGTATTATGGGCCGTCAAATATAAATCCGACAAGGGCTCATATAAACGTATATATGAGCCCGGGTTCATATAAACTTTTTCCGTTAAAATTTTATAGTAAATTAATTACTCCTGTTTGACTCAGTTGAAATTCGGCCTTGACTGAACCTATAAAACAATTCCTAGATTGATTAGTAGGAAATCTTGCCAATGGGTCCAAAGACTCCAAACGACTAAAATACGTAACAACCCCAGTTATATCGTTGGATTTTACTCTTAAACAGGCACAATAAAATTTCAGTCATATGTATACAGCTTTTGCATACGAAACATGTATCCCATCACAAACAAAATATTGAAATAAATATTCGGGTGCACTTTACATATAAAATTATGCGAAGACTGTAGGAAACAAGACAAACGAATGAAAGAATTAATGGTTTCTACATGGTACAATCATACTAAGACACTTGAGTGCATTCTGCAGGCAGACCTTGAGGGAACCTCTTCACGTCAGTGCAGTAATTGTAGATCATGTAGTTCTTCTGAACCCAGTTCATCCTCTCTTGGCCCGTCGAATCCAACTGTTGGTTCAGCCATGAATTGTCGGAGGACGACGCAGTGGAACCTGAAGGACAGGAAGACATCCCAGAGGACCAAACACAGGCATTGGCGTTGAAGTTTCTGTAAGAGGCAGTGAAGGGTGCGTGGCTCCAATCGGTTTTGATGATCCCGCCTCTGGTAGCCCAGTCGTCCGCATTCCAGAGGCTGGAGTAGATCCTCATGGGCTGGTTTGTGGGGAACGGAATACCAATGGAATCCGAGTTCTTAAATTCTCTTATGGGAGTTCCATCCACAGAGAAGCTGAACACAGAGCCAGAAAGCAAGTCAGCAATTCATATACAAATTGCAATATATGATGGGTACGTAAGGAAGAGAATTAAATACTTACATAATGCTTTTGGAGTTCCACAAGATGGAGTAAGTGTGGAAGTCAGCAGTTGGGTCGAACCAGAGATAGAACTGCTGCTCCCTGTTCCCCTTCCCCTGGGTGAAGACATTGGTGTGGAGGATGTAAGGGTCTCCACTAAGGTTGCCGAGGAACTCAAAGTCGATTTCGTCCCATGTCTGGCCTGGAGACTTAAGCTGCAACATTTCATCAAAATCATAAGTTCGAAGTCACATTTTAGTCATTTTGCCAATAAGAAAAAACAAAGCATGGTAAGTGATCTACAACTTACATAGTATGCAGTGACCGTTCCAGCCGAGTTGCCGGGGACGAGCTTCAGCTGCATGTCAATCTTCCCGAACAGGTATTCGTTCTTGGATTGGAAACCCGAGCCCGAGGCCTTGTCGAGGGAAAGAGTGAGCAGCTCTCCGCCATTCAATATCCGGCCCCGGCCGTCACCCCATGTTATGTCGACATCCTGATAGAAATTGCCAGAAGAGGCAGCCATCACAGAGCTGGCCACTATCAAAACTAAGAGCATCGTGATAGGCTTAGGAGAAGAAAAAGAAGCCATTGCTTGGAAAATGGAGAGGAAGAGAGTTTCAAGTTGCGAGTCTCTTTTCAGAGGCAGAGGTGGGTTGATGAGGAAGTGAGTGGCAGGGCGTTTATTATATAGAGAGGGAGAGGCTGAAGCGGATGGGGAAAAGGGGTCGGTGGTGGCGCCTTGGCGGTGTGGGGATTGCGCTGTAGCTTCTGAAAAGCCAGGAAGACAAAATGAAAGAGAGGCGTGTGGCGACTAAGGACAGCACAGCTGGGTGCTAGCTGGTCATGTAAGATTGACTACTACTCATGGTACTAACTCTTTACTGTGGGATAGTGTTGGACGACTCTGCCGGTGGCCAATTTCCGCGGCCGTTGTCAGGATTTTCTTTTTCGGAGATCATGGTGTGTGTCACTTTCCAACTGGACTGGCGTCCATGTTTAGCTTTTTAAATTATTTTGGCCTTTATATGAGTTTAACTAGTGGACGCGATCAGGATGACAAGGACTCTTGGGGCTTTCGTTGTTGCCTGTTGGTGACGGCTTCTTTCAGCTAGGAGCCTTCGAGAGTCCATATCAAAACACAGCTGCCATCATTGGTTAAGAAGCGTTTTTCGTATTCTTTAGTGAAAGTTTATCATATCGATAGCGCGTACATTACTATATAATAATATTAATGTTAACATACATTAACGTGTGAATTAATTTTAAATATTAATAACTCTTATACACAATTTACACTATGGATCATTGTCAGTGATATAAAGCATAAAAAATGCTTCATAATAGGTACCAAGTCTCCATAGTCCGAGCACGCCTATGTCCTAATGGAACAGGTCCATCACTTAAGTTTTCTGCGTCACTATTCCAAGGCTAGAATGTATCCCTGACCTAACTATGCAACCCATTAACATAGCACTCAAAACATGTAATATTAAAGAGTAACTACACATAGATAGCATATTGAATGTACCATGTTGAGAGCTTTATGTAGATTAGATGTAAGATTTTTAATGTATTTCATTTGTAATTATGTGAGTTTGTTTGTTTATCAGTTTGATTTAATTTACTTTAGGTAATAAGTTAGGTCATTTATAAATTTCTTAAGGTTTAATTTTATTTTAGTTTAGAGTATTAGTGTAAAACTTTATTCACAAAATTTTAACTTATATAAAAGTATTTTTTTAAAAAATTTTCTTAGTCAAATAAGCGGGCATCACCGTAGGATCTACATCTATGTTGGATGACGTGCTACATATTTTGACCTCCAACTTTTTACTGATTTGTCTAAGTTAGTTTTGACATAATTAAATTAATTTTTTAAGTCAAAAGTGAACTTCAATAGTCACTTAGGGCATTTTTACTTATTTTTTAACCTAACAATTTAATTTTCAATGTATAAACCTTACTATAAAAAGAAAAATTGTAGTTATTTGTCAAATAGGGAAGAGAAGAGAATAGGAGGGAGACTAAGCTCTACCCTCATTTTCCAAAGGAGAAACTTTTCTTAATGAAAGGTTTTTTTCCTTAATCACCCCTTAATTTTATAATTTTTGTCTTAATCATCTCTATCTTCACCTATCCTATTTAGATTGTTAATTTTCTTCAATTAAAATTATATTTTAAATTCTAATTTAGAACCCTAATTATGTTATTTTTATTTTTAACCTAAGGTAGTTTTGAATTTATCATTTTTTAGGTTGATTTTAGTGTATTTAGTTAGTTTTGATTAGGATTTACTAAAAGCTCTAATTTTTTAGTAGGATTTTTTGAGGTTAAAGTTTTTTTAAAGGATTCACAAACTTAATAGAGGTAAATGGTTTTCTTTCTAAGAGGTTTTCTTCCTTAAAATATCATTATTGTGGGGGTTTTGAACTTTTGATTCATCTTATTGTGTAATGGTGATTTATTAAAACTATGTAATTTATGGTTGTTTTTGTACGTTTAAGCATAAAAATATTATATCAATCATATTTTAAGCTTTGGTAATGATTATATTAAGTTTTAAGAAATTTTAGTAATTTTTATTGATTTTTATAAGAATTTTGATTTGGTTTCGTGAGGTAGAAGATGATTATTTTGATAGTTCTGTCTTGACAATTAGATCTCTTGTGGGCTAATCGAATGACCAAACATTAATATGGGATGACAGACCGTTCAAATGGCCCAAATAGCTCTTTATTTTAGATTTACAACTATGTTTCATATAATTTTACTTTTGAGTTTTACTCTCAAATTTTTTCTGAGAATATATTATTATGTCTAGAGTACGTTCTTAATTTTTAAAATTTATTAGAATAATATATATTTATTATATTTTTATAATATGTGATATACAGTAAAATATTTCTCTATTTTTGTGTTTAGAAGCATATTTAGGGATGAAAATATATGATTTTTGGTTCCTTATTTTTATGATGGATTGATATATGTATTATTAACATATTGTAAAAATTTCAAGTTATTTAGAGCACTATAAGTTAATGACATAGTCATAAATTTGAAGGTTGATGATTCTAATAGAACTGTATTGTCTTATTAATTAAATCATTAAAATTATTTTTCATACTTATTTTCATATGATATTTATTTATATGCCGGTTAAGCATGTGTTGTAGGTCTATGTAAATTTTCACATTGATTAGAGTTTATTTGCTATGTTTCTTAAAATATACAATTTATATATTGTGATTATGCTAAAATATCTACTTAAGCTAGTATGAGATAGATGAGTATATGCATAATTTTAAGTGAGATTTTGATGATTTCTTTATATTTACTCAATAATTCTAGTATATTATGACCATAAAGAATTACGAATGTTTTCACGTGTCATATTAATTATAGATGAACCATGTTTTATACATTTTAGCTCAAATATGAACACGATCATGTATATATTTTTTTACTTATGTTTATATGATTTTATTTGTCATAAATGAACCATGTTTCATGTATATTAAGACTGCTTAGAGTATGTTTACCTATATTTGCATTTATTAAATATTGCTCATGTGTGTATTATGTCGCATGCATTATGAAAATAACTTGTAAGCGAAGATTATATGTATTTAGTCATGATTAATAATCAATTGGATGCCATAGTTTTCTGGATTAGCCACATCGGAGGTTTATCGAATCGGTTTTATGTCTAATTGGATGGGGTTTTACATTCTTTCGAAGACAGGTTTCCATCCTGGGTAAGAAGAGTAGAATGTTATAATGAGTTAGATTGATAAGTCTTTCTAGACATAAGAATCCAAGCTTGTTTGTTCGTGTACATTTGCTTACTAGAGGGTATTTTCTCGTAAGGGATTTATCCAAACTGCTTCAGTTTTCCTTTCTACGAATTCAAATTTCCTTGTTAGGATTTCTTGGGTAAGCAGGTCTACTTGTGCTTCAACCACAATAAGCAGAGTTGTTTTTTCTATTGTGAGACATGTACTAGATTGTTTATGCATGTATATGGATTATAATACTCATTGACACAGTTTGTGTAGGGACAATTATGCTTATGTTATACATGATGTGTACAGAATGATTACACTTAAATATGTAGGATGAAATGTGGTTTGATATACTTGATTATGGAAGGTGAATGTAAAAATTAATATTTACTTCATGTAGGATGTGAATGAACCATGAAACTTAAATAATTGCACAAGGTGTACATGTGTGTTATAAATTATGAATGAACCTATGATGCACAGGTGGTGTAAATGTGTGTATAGAATGTGATTTATGTCGTGATGCATAGGTGTAGAGAATGGATATGTGATGAATGTTTAAATTGACTTTTATGGGAAGAAAACATGTGGTGTTATAATGAGCTTATATTTTGTTTTAAAACCCCTACTGAGCTAAGCTTACCCCTCTTTTATTTGTAGTTTTGTTTTGAGGTTGTATGCCATATCATGCAAGTGCTCTAGATGGTCTTTTGGTCGAGCTTGAGGATGGGCATGCGCCATGAGAGGGGGCTAGATGTTTCTGTTATTTTAGACTTGTCATATGATACGATGATTTTAGACTTGTCTTTATTTCATAATTTAGATAACCTATAATGGCTTTAGATATGTTGCAGCCTTAGGGTTTGAGACTTTGTTCATTATAGATCTTGAGACTTGACTTTAGCTTATGTTATTTACTTGTGTATAAAGGGCATGCGCTGTGTACTTCAATGAGAACCAAGGATGGGTTAATCTTCTTCTACATCGCGTCGCATCCCACTTTCCCAGTTTGGGTTGGGGGGGGGGGGGGGGGTATGGTGGGGCATGATAAGTCACAAGGCTCTTGTCACCCGGTCCATCTAAATTCCTCCATTCATAAATGCTGGGGATTACCCACTAAAAAAACAAAAACCACTGTGGTCTTATTTTGAGCATTTGATAAAAAAGAAGACTATGGTCTTCTTCTAGGAAGTATTTATCATATCCATAATGATAATAAGCTTAGTTTAAGTTGTGTATAGGAACCTTTTTAAGATCGACAACATACATGATAGCATACATGCTAGCACACGTTAGTGTAAGTATTAATGACACTAACATATAATTGCATGTGTGTCATCAATTTCATGAATAAAAGGTCCCAATGCATAGCTTACACTAGGCTCATTGTGTAATGACCCGGATTTTTCTGCGGTTTCTACTTTTGTTTTACGGAGAAAAATCAAGTTGTTCCTTATAATTAACTTGTATTTTGTTTTATATATATATATATATATATATATATATATATATATATATATATATATATATATATATGGTGTTCCATTTAGAGTTTTAGAGTAAATGGAGAGGTTTTGTGCTTAAATTAAAGTTTTGGCGTGAAGAGAGGGTTTCGACGCATATATAAGAGTTTTGCACCTAAAATATGCCTTTTACACGTAAGTTGAGGCTTTGGTACGTAAAATAAGGTGACGCACGAAAGGAGGTTTTGGTGTGAAAAAGATAGGCCCAAAGTGTTTAATGGAATTTGGGCGCGCTAGGGGAGGCTTGGCATGTGTTCGGGAGCTGCAACGCTTGAAAAAGAAGGCTTAGCATGTGACAGAATTAAAAACTATATAAGTAAAGGAATTGTGGCTGAAAGCCACAATCACTCTAGTGGCTTCAAGTGAAGTCCATAAGCTCCTAACGCAAAGGAAGAGACCGAGGGCTTTTCCGGACCGTTTGCCGCACCTCCTTTGTCGTCGGAATCTGCCGTTTCTTGCCAAATCTAGCTTCACCTGGCCTCCACGAGTCCGGTGGTACCGACTAGAGCTGCTGTTGTCTCCTCTTTGATCCTCCTTGCGCTATCGAAATTTGGCTCATTTTCTACCATTTTGGCCGTTTGGAGCGTTAGAGCACCGTTTGGCGACCGCCGTACATCGTTTTTGGCCGGCCACCACATCTCTACCCCTCCTCGAGTCAAAGGCTTCCTTCCCACGCCCTACTTTCTCCGCTCAACTTTCCTCCCATCCACCGGCTCTCATTTTTGCACCCGAAAGTCACAACCGGGACACAAAATGCTTGCTGGCAGGCGGTCATGGTTGGCCACCGTCGCCTTATTTCTCCTTCTCCTCACCTCCCTACCTTAACCCACACCTCTAGCTTTTCTACATGGGTTTCAGCCTCCGGAACCACAACCATCGACCTCTACCTACCTGGGACTATTTCAGCTTCTGACAATTAGCCACGATGCCCAGTGACAGACGGTGGAGCTAAATACTTTGGGTATCAGCCATCTTTGGGCGTAGAGTCCACCCCGACCGCCTCTTATATGTGTCGATGGGAGGGTGTTGAATTGGGACTGGATTATTCTGATGACGGAGCTCAGCTAGCTGCTAATCCAGCAGCTCTTTCTCTTTAAAATTCAGAACAGAAAAGCATAACAAAACTAGTCCAAGCAAATTGTCGAACACTTAAAACCAGTTTTAATGAAAGAGGGTAAAATCATCAATCACTAATGCAAAGACGATCATGTAGCCACGATTAAAACAGGCGAGGTTGCGAGGGTCATTTTAATGTAGTCGTTAAGTTAGGTATTCTATCTTCAACCTCTGAATGAAAGGATTAACACGGAGAATGGCGGATTAACTTTGAAGATTCGAGAAGCAATAATCCATGTCATCAAATCCAGTTTAGCATCAATTTCGTGGCTGCAGCAACAGCTTAAGAACGGAGGTATAAAAAAGAAGAAGAGTGAAAGCAAAAGGGACGGATTTTGAATTTCAAATTACTGATTCTAAGCTCTAAAACTCCACAAGTTTCAAGGTGAATGGGTTCCCCCTCCGAAGCAAGTTTGATTCTAGTGATTAGCGGAATACACTCCTAATCAAACTAAACCAAAGCTCCAGTGAAGATCGATAAGTGTTTCTCTGCTCAATATTTGAAAATGTCTTAAATTCCTGTCGAAGTTGTTCTTCATTAGAAATTGTAAATGCTCTTGGAATGAATCAAATGTCTCTGTAATAGTTCATGAACATTCATTCTGAAAGTTGTTTTGTTTAGCTCAATGATTTGTAACTCGATGAACCAATCCAGTTATATCCAATTGTGAGTCAGGTTACATTTGTAATCGGAGATTCTGTTAGAAATTACTTTCAATTGTAAAATTACATAGCTGCTGCATCACATTCATCGCGTAAACCCCCGGCAACCCCATCAAAAACAAAATTTTGAAACAAATACTCGGGTGTTCTTTACATAAAAAATTATGCCAAGACTGTAGAAGACAAAACAAACGAATGAAAGAATGGTTTCTATATGGTACAATTGTTCTAAGATAGTTGAGTGCATTCCGCCGGCAGACCTTGAGGGAACCTCTTCACGTCAGTGCAGTAATTGTAGATCATGTAGTTCTTCTGAACCCAGTTCATCCTCTCTTGGCCCGTCGAATCCAACTGTTGGTTCAGCCATGAATTGTCGGAGGATGACGCAGTGGAACCTGAAGGACAGGAAGACATCCCAGAGGACCAAACACAGGCATTGGCGTTGAAGTTTCTGTAAGAGGCAGTGAAGGGTGCGTGGCTCCAATCGGTTTTGATGATCCCGCCTCTGGTTGCCCAGTCGTCCGCATTCCAGAGGCTGGAGTAGATCCTCATGGGCTGGTTTTTGGGGAACGGAATACCAATGGACTCCGAGTTCTTAAATTCTCTTATGGGAGTTCCATCCACAGAGAAGCTGGACACAGAGCCAGAAAGCAAGTCAGCAATTCATATACAAATTGAGAATTATGCTTCGAGGATGGGTACGTACGTAACGAAAAGAATTAAATACTTACATAATGCTTTTGGAGTTCCACAAGATGGAGTAAGTGTGGAAGTCAGCAGTTGGGTCGAACCAGAGATAGAACTGCTGCTCCCTGTTCCCCTTCCCCTGGGTGAAGACATTGGTGTGGAGGATGTAAGGGTCCCCACTAAGGTTGCCAAGGAACTCAAAGTCGATTTCATCCCAAGTCTGGCCAGGAGATTTAAGCTGCAACATTATACCAGAATCATAAGTTTAAAATCCTATTACAATGACTTTGCATAGAAGAAAAAACAGAGGATGGCCAGTGATGGATGCGGTGACGACTTACATAGTATGCAGTGACCGTTCCAGCCGAGTTGCCGGGGACAAGCTTCAGCTGCATGTCAATCTTCCCGAATAGGTATTCGTTCTTGGACTGGAAACCAGAACCAGATGCCTTGTCGAGAGAGAGGGTAAGCAGCTCTCCGCCGTTCAATATCCTGGCCCGTCCGTCACCCCATGTTATGTCCATATCCTGATAGAAATTGGCAGTAGAGATAGCCATCACAGAGCTGGCCACTATCAGAGCTAAGAGCAACGTCATCGGCTTAGGAGAAGAGGAGAAAGCCATTGCTCCGCAAACGGAGAAGAAGAGTACTAGCGAGTCTTTGATAGGTCAGATGGTGGGTCGATGGAGAAGTTAGTAGGGAGGCGTATCTTATATAGTGTGACGCTAGACCTATGGAGGAAGGCGCTGAAGCTTCTAGGAAGGCTGGATGAACCAAATGATGAATGATAAGCGTGTCTAGGCTGTGGACAGCTGTGCCGGAGCTGGTAACTTTTCACTGCAGTGGTAGCAGCGTTTGGGCGGTTTAGGTTCTCTTTCCGTGTCTTCTGTCTGCAGGTTTTGTTCCTTCTGGCCCAAAGAAATGTGTCATTTTCAAATTGCTCATTTTAAAATGCTTTTGTTCATTACATGAATCCCTGCTGAGCCTCCTGACTTGAGTGTGGACGCTAGAAACTTTGCTTTTCATGTGGGATGTGATAGTTTGGAAGGGATGGAGAAGCCTGCGACGCGGGGTTCAGTGCGCGTTAGCATAGATGCCACAGTTGTCTACCACGCCACCATAGTGCACGCCAATGGCCGCAACGAAAATTGGCGAAGCCTGCCGTTGTTTATCTATTATAATCTTTGCTATTCGGGCTTAAAGCGTCTATGCGATGAAAAGACTCCTAGCTCGTTAGCCGATGATGCTTATGTTGCAGATTTATCTATAATGCCATATCTAAGTAATCAGGGGAATGTACTTGTCTGATTAAATAAAATAGAGCTTTTATAATTAGAGTCCTGTTAATATACACTGGGTGCGTATATTCGCCGCATGATTCCAATCACGTTGCTAAGGTATTAGGCGGTAGAGAACCCGCTGCCCGCCTACGCTAGCAGATCATCGCGGCTGATCATTTTATAATTATACTCTTTTTACCCATATTAATAACTTTATTTAATTTATTAAAATAAGTTAATTTTGAAGTTATTAATGTGAGATAGATGGAATATTTTTTAGAATTATAATTAGTAAATTTATTTATTTACATATAATATATGTACTAAATAAGAATATGCAACATGTACAGGGAGAAAAATATATTTTTTATATGCATATGTTTTATTCTTTTAAATAAACTAAATTTACTTTATTTTTAAAAATAAAATAGGACACTTATTTTAGAATGAAGGGAGTACTTAAACGGCATAGATATATAGACAACTTTGACCTTTGAATTATACTTATGATTTTAGCACTATTTCTTTGTGCATCCATTTTGTCATATTTTTATGATTTTTAGACAAACATGGATGAATAATTTCTTAATGAAGTTGTTTCTATTTCCAGTCAGATATTAGTATGTTTTTAGAAGATACTTGGAAAAACTATCCAATTAGTGTTAAATTGATAAAATGGAGTTCACCATAGTTACTCATGTGACGGACCCAATCTCACCATCCTCTTTTTTTTTCACTTGATAAATAAGTTTTAATAATAAATAAAAGAGTCTCATTTATTTGTATTAGGTGCCTATGGCCCTACAGAAAGAGTGTTTTTATGCTCTCATTTGACAATGAGCTGAGCATAAGGAACGTATGTGAGCCATTGATATTTAAAATCGATGGTGCATACACTAACATATGTTAGCGTCATTACCAATAGCACTAATATATACGAGCATATGCACCGTCATATCATGGATAAAAGGGCACCTATGCATTCTTTACACTAGGCTCATTATGAGAGTAGAGCATTAAATATGATGCCCCATAATACAAGAGGTAGGTGGGATCTTTTTTAACTCGCTTGCTTCCTATAACACGCGCATCAATCTTTAATCTCAATCCAATGGTGCACACTATGCCACTGTGCATGTTAACCTTTTTTAAAATAAATGATTTACTAAATTTTATTCAACGTATAAATTAAGAAAGGAGACAAAAAAATTCCCAAGTTCAATGTAAAGTAAAACAACAAAAAAAAACCCAAGGCAAATCTTCTAATTTCAAAATTTAAGAAATGTGACTCTTTCCTAAATACATTTTCAGCATTCGTTGTTGAAAATTGGAAAGAAGATTATTACAATAATGCTCTCGAAGTCTTTATTTTTAAGTTCAAATGCCTAAGCATGCTCTTAACACACATGAACAGAGATATTTCCAAAGTAATGTGCATCAGCATGTTGATATTTGTGATTGATATCATGCCAAGGTAGAACTCATCATTTACGTCCCACTGAAGGTCAGCCAAAAAACTTAAAAGAGTGCTCAGACTACTGATATTTTATCCCTTCTTCAACAAGAGGCAATTATTCTTTCATCCTTCTTCAACTAGAGGCCTTTGGAGACACAAATCTAGAGTTAATAGCCCGTTTGGGAGCGGTTTTATTTCCAAGGCATTTTTGTCCTCAAGATCTAATACATTTAAATATTTTTCCAATTTTTAAAATTGTTGTATTTTAAGTATTATCGTGTTTGGCAAAACTGCACTAAATTTCAAAATATATGAAGAGCCTGTTTGGCAAAAACTTCAAGTTCAAAAAATTAAAATAGTAATTATTTTATGAATGGATATTGAAAGCAATAATATACAAACCAAAACTCATAAAATCTTTATCAATCTCAATACTCAAAGCATAAATATTAATTTATAGAATACACAATACATGAATATCGCTAACAAATTGGCATATGAATGATTCGAGTGATTGAAAATTTTATTGTATTGTCTATCCACAAGTGTTCAATATGGTTAGGAGAATATGAAGAGAAAGAAATTCTCCAAATCATGCCATCTTGTGGTCACAACTTCCATGTCCTCTGCATAAACACATGGCTTCAAAAGCATTTAACTTGCCCTGTTTGTCACCTATCCATGCATGATTCATTTGAGCCAAAATATGAGACGTATCCCATGGTCAATACAGTGATCCAATCAGTGAGTAGCCTAGAGGTGGTGAATGATCGTTCAAATCAGTGGCTACTGTCAACTCGTAACTGGTTGTCAAGCAGTGGAAGCAGTCATGAGCTCCATGGATCAGCACTCGAGAACCTGGAAATAAGTTTTCATATTGGAGAGGTTTGGCCAGTTAGATGGGCAGATTACCTCTTTATTCTCTTTGCCTAAAACGATTTTGTGCATGAATATGTAGCTTGTTAAAAATTGCTTCAATTTTGTTGCAAAGTTTTCACAGTAGGCTAACAATCCAAATTGGTGAACTACATCATTCAACTCAATCCAACCTCCGAACCTGACACAATTTCTATTCTTTTGGATTTCATTTGATTCTTAGTAGTCAATGTGTCATCCTACCTCCGAACCCCAGCTTAGTAATTGGCAAAAGTATAAAATGACCACACTAATCAGGCTCCAACTCTATCACCCCCGCCCAATCTTCTCTACACCTAGCGCCAGAAGATGGGTGGGAGGAAGCGAAAATGAGTGAGTTTGGTGCCCGATTTTGAGAAAAAAAACAGGTTGGGTGGTGTTTTAATCTTAGAAAAGTTTTGTGAAGAGAAATGGGACCCGCTTTATTTTGGGGATCCAAGCGCCAAACGGAATTTGGCCCAGCCCCCACCCCTAAATTTGAAAATCGCCTAAAAATTGTCACTTATACAGCTCCCAAAGAGGCTATAACCGCTTGAAATATAGTGAACACAAAACAATCTCAATCTAAAATGCCTGTAAAAAATAAGAAAATATGGAAAGCAAAGACACTGGGAATGATAATGGAGTTTGATTTGAACATTACAATCAAATAGCTGACAAGTTTCTCAGCCAATTCTCTTCCGTTCTTTTTGAGAAAAAAATTCATTTGAGATAAAATCATATTCAGAGCTCCTTAATTTGATTCCAAGGGGTATTGGCAAGGTAAAATATTTTCGTGACGGCTTTTTCATGACCACCCCACCATGACCAGCCCACATGGGGCTCCCGATAGGGCCCCCTTATGTACCATGTCCAGAACCGCATATGCACTGGCCACAAGGCTCCGGTCATGGAAACGAGTTACGCTAGACAACCAAGAGACAATCAAGTACAATTGTCACAAAATTCTTTTTTTCAAAACATCTAAATTACAGCTCATAAAAATTAGGCAAATATTCTTCTACATTTTAGAACATTCTTGAAATTATATAAATCACAGCTCAGTGCTGGCCCACTTCAGAACAATGACCTAATGGTCAGGGAGCTACAACTAGCTATCCATCTAAAAAAGATTAGTCAGAGTTGTATATGAGTAGAGCTCTGGCTCCATGGCCGTTAGATCATGGCTAGAAATATGATATGATGATCATGGACTTGAAACTTTGGCCATCCATCATCAATATGGAAAAAACTAGCCAAAATTACAGCTTAATATAGCTAGAGGTGGCCAAAGTTCTGGCCGTACGTGGGCGGCCCGCAGGCCTGCACTAGCGGGTTTGGCCAAAGCCCGGCACACCGGATAAGCGACCTTGGCCCGGCCTAGCCCCTTGTGCTTATGTTTCTTACAATAATTACTTTTTGAATTTTTAGTATATAATCATAAAATAATAATCTAACAAGATTTAAATCAATTTATTATCAGCAGTTTAAGGTTATATAAAGTTGTTACATATATTTGTTCCTCTACTTGCAGCTAAATTTTTGAAGACAACATGTTGAAATTTTGTAGTAAATTACTCCCATTAGACTCAGTTGAGATTCGGACTTGACTGAACCTATAAAACAATTCCTAGATTGATTACTAGGAAATCTTGTCAATGGGTCCAAAGACTCCAAACGACTAAAATACGTAACAACCCCAGTTATATTTACATAAAAAAATATGCGAATACTGTAGAAAACAAAACAAACGAATGAAAGAATGGTTTCTATATGGTACAATTGTTCTAAGACATTTGAGTGCATTCCGCAGGCAGACCTTGAGGGAACCTCTTCACGTCAGTGCAGTAATTGTAGATCATGTAGTTCTTCTGAACCCAATTTATCCTCTCTTGGCCCGTCGAATCCAACTGTTGGTTCAGCCATGAATTGTCGGAGGACGACGCAGTGGAACCTGATGGACAGGAAGACATCCCAGAGGACCAAACACAGGCATTGGCGTTGAAGTTTCTGTAAGAGGCAGTGAAGGGTGCGTGGCTCCAATCGGTTTTGATGATCCCGCCTCTGGTTGCCCAGTCGTCCGCATTCCAGAGGCTGGAGTAGATCCTCATGGGCTGGTTTTTGGGGAACGGAATACCAATGGACTCCGAGTTCTTAAATTCTCTTATGGGAGTTCCATCCACAGAGAAGCTGGACACAGAGCCAGAAAGCAAGTCAGCAATTCATATACAAATTGAGAATTATGCTTCGAGGATGGGTACGTACGTAACGAAAAGAATTAAATACTTACATAATGCTTTTGGAGTTCCACAAGATGGAGTAAGTGTGGAAGTCAGCAGTTGGGTCGAACCAGAGATAGAACTGCTGCTCCCTGTTCCCCTTCCCCTGGGTGAAAACATTGGTGTGGAGGATGTAAGGGTCTCCACTAAGGTTGCCGAGGAACTCAAAGTCGATTTCGTCCCATGTCTGGCCTGGAGACTTAAGCTGCAACATTTCATCAAAATCATAAGTTCGAAGTCACATTTCAGTCATTTTGCCAATAATAAACAACAGAGCATGGTAAGTGATCTACGACTTACATAGTATGCAGTGACCGTTCCAGCCGAGTTGCCGGGTACGAGCTTCAGCTGCATGTCAATCTTCCCGAACAGGTATTCGTTCTTGGACTGGAAACCCGAGCCCGAGGGCTTGTCGAGGGAAAGAGTGAGCAGCTCTCCGCCATTCAATATCCTGGCCCGGCCGTCACCCCATGTTATGTCGACATCCTGATAGAAATTGCCAGCAGAGGCAGCCATCACAGAGCTGGCCACTATCAAAACCAAGAGCATCGTGATAGGCTTAGGAGAAGAAAAAGAAGCCATTGCTTGGAAAATGGAGAGGAAGATAGTTTCAAGTTGTGAGTCTCTTTTGAGAGGCAGAGGTGGGTCGCTGAGGAAGTGAGTGGCAGGGCGTTTGTTATATAGAGAGGGAGAGGCGGGAGAGGATGGTAAAAGGGGTGGCGCCTTAGCGGTGTGGGGATGGTGCTGAAGCTTCTGAGAAGCCAGGAAAACAAAATGAAAGAGAAGCGTGTGGCGACTAGGGACAGCACAGCTGGGTGCAAGATGGTCATGTAAGATTGACTACTACTCATGGTACTAACTCTTTACTGTGGGATAGTGTTGGACGGTTGTGCCGGTGGCTACTTTCCGCGGCTGTTGTCAGGATTTTCTTTCTTGGAGCTCAGGTGGTTGGACCTGTGCAAGGTGTGTATCACTTTACAACTGGACTGGCGTCCATGTTTAGCTTTTTAAAGTGTTTTTGACCTTCATATGAGTTTAACTAGTGGACGCGATCAGGATGACAAGGACTCTTGGGGCTTTCGTTGTTCCCTGTTGGTGACGGCTTCTTTCAGCCAGGAGTCTTCGAGTGTCCACATCAAAACACAGCTGCCATCATTGTTTAAGACGCGTTTTTCGTATTCTTTAGTGAAAGTTTAGCATATCGATAGCGCATACATTACTATATAATAATATTAATGTGAACATACATTAACTTGTGAATTAATTTTAAATATTAATAACTCTTATACACAATTTACACTACGGATCATTGTTAGTGATATAAAGCATAACAAATGCTTCATAATGGGTACTAAGTTTTCTGCATCACTATTCCAAGGCTAGAATGATTCCCTGACTAACTATGCAAACCATTAACATAGCACTCAAAACATGTAATATTAGAGAGTAACTATACATAAATAGCATATTTTATGTGCCATGTTAAGAGTTTTATGTAGATTAGAGTTTAGCATATTTTATGTTCTATTCATATACATGCGTATATTCGCCGCATGATTCCAATCAAGTTGCTAAGGTATTAGGCGGTAGAAAACTCGCTGCCTGCCTATGCTAGCTATCATATTATAATTATACTCTTTTTACCCCCATATTAATAACTTTATTTAATTTATTAAAATAAGTTAATTTTGAAAGTTATTAATGTGAGATAGATGGAATATTTTTTAGGATTATAATTAGTAATTTATTTATTTACATATAATATATGTATTAAATAAGAATATACAACATGCATACGGAGGAAAATATATTTTTTATATACATATATTACTCTTTCCTCTTAAAATAAATATCCTATTTTTTTTAAAATAAATTAATTTTACTTTATTTTGAAAAATAAAATAGGACACTTATTTTAAGAATGAAGGGAGTACTTAAACGACAAAAATTTATAGACAACTTTGACCTTTGAATTATACTTATGATTTTAGCACAATTTCTTTGTTCATCCATTTTGTCATATTTTTATGATCTTTAGACAAACATGGATGAATAATTTCTTAATGAAGTTGTTCCTATTTCAAGTCAAGTATTAGTATGTTTTTAAAAGATACTTGGTAAAACTATCCAATTAGTGTTAAATTGATAGAATGGAGTTCACCGTAGTTACTCATGTGACGGACCCATTCTCACCATCCTCCTGTTTTTTCACTTGATAAATAAGTTTTAATGATAAATAAAAGAGTCTCATTATCTATGTTAGATGCCTGTGGCCATACAGAAAGAGTTTTTTACGTTTTTATCTGACAATGAGCCGAACATAAGGAACGCATGTGAGCCATTGATATTTGAGATCGACGGTGCATATATTAGCATATGTTAGCTCCAATACCACATGCGTTAATGTGTATCAGCATATGCGCCATCGATATCATGGATAAAGGACACCTATGCATTCCTTACAGTAGGCTCATTGTCAGAGTGAAACATTAAATATGATTCCCATAAGACAAGAGGTAGGTGAGATCTTTTTCATCTCACTTGCTTCCTACAACACACGCATCAATCTTTGATCTCAATCCAATGGTGCACACTATGCCACTGTGCATATTAACCTTTTTTAAAATAAATGATTTACTAAATTTTATTCAACGTATAAATTAAGAAAGGAGACAAAAAAATTCCCAAGTTCAATGTAAAGTAAAACAACAAAAAAAAAACCCAAGGCAAATCTTCTAATTTCAAAATTTAAGAAATGTGACTCTTTCCTAAATACATTTTCAGCATTCGTTGTTGAAAATTGGAAAGAAGATTATTACAATAATGCTCTCGAAGTCTTTATTTTTAAGTTCAAATGCCTAAGCATGCTCTTAGCACACATGAACAGAGATATTTCCAAAGTAATGTTCATCAGCATGTTGATATTTGTGAAGGATATCATGCCAAGGTAGAACTCATCATTTACGTCCCACTGAAGGTCAGCCAAAAAACTTAAAAGAGTGCTCAGACTACTGATATTTTATCCCTTCTTCAACAAGAGGCAATTATTCTTTCATCCTTCTTCAACTAGAGGCCTTTGGAGACACAAATCTAGAGTTAATAGCCCGTTTGGGAGCGGTTTTATATCCAAGGCGTTTTTGTCCTCAAGATCTAATACATTTAAATATTTTTCCCAATTTTAAAAATTGTTGTATTTTAAGTATTGACGTGTTTGGCAAAACTGCACTAAATTTCAAAATATATGAATAGCCTGTTTGGCAAAAACTTCAAGTTCAAAAAATTAAAATAGAAATTATTTTATGAATGGATATATTTAAAGCAATAATATACAAACCAAAACTCATAAAATCTTTATCAATCTCAATACTCAAAGCATAAATATTAATTTATGGAATACACAATACTTAAATATCGCTTACAAATTGGCATATGAATGATTCGAGTGATTGAAAATTTTATTGTATTGTCTATCCACAAGTGTTCAATATGGTTAGGAGAATATGAAGAGAAAGAAATTCTCCAAATCATGCCATCTTGTGGTCACAACTTCCATGTCCTCTGCATAAACACACGGCTTCAAAAGCATTTAACTTGCCCTGTTTGTCACCCATCCATGCATGATTCATTTGAGCCAAAATATGAGACGTATCCCATGGTCAATACAGTGATCCAATCAGTGAGTAGCCTAGAGGTGGTGAATGATCGTTCAAATCAGTGGCTACTGTCAACTCGTAACTGGTTGTCAAGCAGTGGAAGCAGTCATGAGCTCCATGGATCAGCACTCGAGAACCTGGAAATAAGTTTTCATATTGGAGAGGTTTGGCCAGTTAGATAGGCAGATTACCTCTTTATCCTCTTTGCCTAAAACGATTTTGTGCATGAATATGTAGCTTGTTAAAAATTGCTTCAATTTTGTTTCAAAGTTTTCACAGTAGCTAACAATCCAAATTGGTGAACTACATCATTCAACTCAATCCAACTGAAACCTGACACAATTTCTATTCTTTTCGATTTCATTTGATTCTTAGTAGTCAATGTGTCATCCAACCTCCGAACCCCAGCTTAGTAATTGGAAAAAGTATAAAATGACCACACTAATCGAGCTCCAACTCTATCACCCCCTGCCCAATCTTCTCTACACCTAGCCACTTTTATGCTATAATGGGAAGGAGAGAGAGAGAGGGCTAATTAACAAATAAGAATTTTATTTATTGAGTAGCAAGAGTAATTATGAAGATTGCTATGCACTGGTTCACTAATAAAAAAGTTTTAATTTTCTACAGTTGATAACAGCATAGGGAGTGTGACAAATTCAGTGTAGACAGTCATATCATGTACAACATGCGGAAAAAATCTAAACGAAATGTGTGCCCTCAGAAGAAATTTAACTCAATAACATTGTAGGAATTAGTGACAAAAGGGCTTCTAGGAGACAAGAAGAAAATTCAGTCAATGGGTGAATAATAATTAATTTTATAGACATTACAAATGGAAGATATAATGAGATACGACGAATCCCATAGGAAGACGAATAGCAGTCAACAAAATTGGTATTGAGAGTGGCCAAACTCAAGGGACAAAGGAAACAATAAACTCTCAGAAAACAATAAATTAAAAAAACTGCAGACACTTCATTTAAACAGAATCAAATACTTTTGATTTTAGGGTAGCAACCGACCCAGTCGATAAAACAGGCCAGGTCACCTCATTTACCAGGCTGTCCTGACCCGGCCGGAAAAAAAATGTATAAGATTTGAACTCATGCAGATAAAGCCCAACACCAAGCCTTATCCGTTAGGCTACAAAATTTTGTTGTATATGTTTCTATTTTTATTATATTTAAACGTTCTTTAACTGTATTTGACCCCAGACCCCATAAAAGAATTCACGCACTCTACCCATTGAACTACAATGGTTTTGTGTGTAAATATTATACTTAATATTATATTTAATATAATATATAAAAAAACAAGAACAATTGTTTAATATAAGAAAGGAGGCAGAAGAAGGCCCCAATGGGAAAGGAGGCTTCAATTGGAGAAAATGTGGTGACTATTTGATCAGGGAAGAGACACAGACAAGAGAGAGTGCCAACAACAATGGGGAAGAAACCTATGGGGTAAAGAGGGTGGGAGAGAGGAGGACAATCAAGCATGGTTAGGCTTCCAATGTGGATGTACAAGGAGAGGAGGCTTTGAGCTTTAGGTGGCAATGTCTTTGGAGAAGGAAGTGGAGGTCTTCTGTCGAAAAGATGAGCTGCAGGGGAAGCACTAACTGGAGATGAGGGAGGTTTGGGGGGATGGTGCTTTGATGGGAGAAGAGGCTCAGTGGGTAGAGAAATTGTCGTTCAGAAGGGAGGGGAAGAAGATGGGTGGGAGGAAGCGAGAATGAGTGAGTTTGGTGCCTGATTTTGAGAAGAAAAAAACCAGTTTGGGTGGTGTTTTAATCTTAGAAACATTTTGTGAAGAGAAATGGAACCCGCTTTATTTCGGGGAACCAAGCGCCAAACGGAATTTGGCCCTGTCCCCACCCCTAAATTTGAAAATCACCTAAAAATTGTCTCTTATACAGCTCCCAAAGAGGCTATAAAGTGCTTGAAATATAGTGAACACAAAACAATCTCAATCTAAAATGCCTGTAAAAAATAAAAAAATATGGAATGCAAAGAAACTGAGAATGATAATGGAGTTTGATTTGAACATTACAATCAAATAGCCGACAAGTTTCTCAGCCAATTCTCTTCAGCTCTTTTTGAAAAAAAAAATCATTTGAGATAAAATCGTATGAAGAACTCCCTAATTTGATTCCAAGGGGTGTTGGCAAGGTAAATTTTTTTTTTTTCATGACCAGCCCACATGGGGCTCCCGATAGGGCCCCCTTATGTACCATGTCCAGAATTGCATATGCACTAGTCACAAGGCTCCGGTCATGGAAACGAGTTACGCTAGACAACCAAAAGACAATCAAGTACAATTGTCACAAAATCCTTTTTTGCAAAACATCTAAATTACAGCTCATAATAATTAGGCAAATATTCTTCTACATTTTAGAACATTCTTGAAAATATATAAATCACAGCTCAGTGCTAGCCCACTTCAGAACAATGATCTAATGGTCAGGGAGCTACAACTAGCTATCCATCTCTAATATGGAAAAAAGATTAGTCAAAGAGTTATATATCAGTAGAGTATCAGTAGAGCTCTGGCTCCATGACCGTTAGATCATGGCTAGAAACATGATATGATGGTCATGGACTTGAAACTTTGGCAATCCATCATGGAAAAAACTAGCCAAAATTGCAGCTTAGAGGTGGACAAAGTGCAGGCCTCACGTGGGCAGCCCGCAAGCCTGCACTAGCGGGTTTGGCCAAAGCCCGGCACACTGGATAAGCGAGCTTGGCCCGGCCTAGCCCCTTGCGTGCATGGGCCGGGCTGGGCCGGACCTCCGTTTTTGGGCCGCGGCCCGTGAAGAGAGAGGGCTATGCTCTCTTGGCTGCGACGGTGTTTTTTTTTTTTAAATCGTTTCTGAAGTGGGCAATTCCGGGCTTGCCTCACACCCCTATGACCCGGGGGGGGGTGCCAGGCCCGTTGCCACGCCTAACTACAGCTCTGCCTCCTTGGCTGCGCCATAATCTGATAGTAATGAGCTGTAACTCTGATTTATTTATCGTCTTCTAATATTTGGCAACGTGCTAAGACATAAAAAATCGTGGTCTAGTTTCATGAGGCCGACTATAACGGATGTCGTGCCCTACTTGAGTTCTGACCTCAAAGAAGCCATACAACAATGTCATCTTTGTGTCAAGTTTATTCATTTTAAATCTACGAACTCCTCTACTTGATTTAACTCCTTAAATTTTGTATTGGACTTAAAAGATAGATTTATGAGTGACTGGCTGATTCAAACTTTAATAAGTCACAAAACTCTATTAGCTAAATTGTGCTTATGTTTCTTACAACAATTAGTTTCTGAAATTTTTAGCAAATAATCATAAAATAATAATCTAACAAGATTTAAATCAATTTATTATCAGCAGTTTAAGGTTATATAAAGTTGTTCATATATTTGTTACTTCACTTGCAGCTAAATTTTTTAAGACAACATGTTGAAAATTTGTAGTAAATTACTCCCATTAGACTCAGTTGAGATTCGGACTTGACTGAACCTATAAAACAATTCCTAGATTGATTACTAGGAAATCTTGTCAATGGGTCCAAAGACTCCAATCGACTAAACTACGTAATAACCCCAGTTATATTGTTGGATTTTACTCTTAAAGAGGCACAATAAAATTTCAGTCATATGTATACAGCTTTTTGCATAGGAAACATGTATCCCATTAAAAACAAAATATTGAAACAAATATTCGGGTGCTCTTTACATAAAAAAATATGCGAAGAGTGTAGAAAACAAAACAAACGAATGAAAGAATGGTTTCTATATGGTACAATTGTTCTAAGACACTTGAGTGCATTCCGCCGGCAGACCTTGAGGGAACCTCTTCACGTCAGTGCAGTAATTGTAGATCATGTAGTTCTTCTGAACCCAATTTATCCTCTCTTGGCCCGTCGAATCCAACTGTTGGTTCAGCCATGAATTGTCGGAGGATGACGCAGTGAAACCTGAAGGACAGGAAGACATCCCAGAGGACCAAACACAGGCATTGGCGTTGAAGTTTCTGTAAGAGGCAGTGAAGGGTGCGTGACTCCAATCGGTTTTGATGATCCCGCCTCTGGTTGCCCAGTCGTCCGCATTCCAGAGGCTGGAGTAGATCCTCATGGGCTGGTTTTTAGGGAACGGAATACCAATGGACTCCGAGTTCTTAAATTCTCTTATGGGAGTTCCATCCACAGAGAAGCTGGACACAGAGATAGAAAGCAAGTCAGCAATTCATATACAAATTGCGATATATGCTTAGAGGATCGGTACGTAAGTAAGAGAACTAAATACTTACATAATGCTTTTGGAGTTCCACAAGATGGAATATGTGTGGAAGTCAGCAGTTGGGTCGAACCAGAGATAGAACTGCTGCTCCCTGTTCCCCTTCCCCTGGGTGAAGACATTGGTGTGGAGGATGTAAGGGTCTCCACTAAGGTTGCCGAGGAACTCAAAGTCGATTTCGTCCCATGTCTGGCCTGGAGACTTAAGCTGTAACATTTCATCAAAATCATAAGTTCGAAGTCACATTTCAGTCATTTTGCCAATAATAAACAACAGAGCATGGTAAGTGATCTACGACTTACATAGTATGCAGTGACCGTTCCAGCCGAGTTGCCGGGTACGAGCTTCAGCTGCATGTCAATCTTCCCGAACAGGTATTCGTTCTTGGACTGGAAACCCGAGCCCGAGGGCTGTCGAGGGAAAGAGTGAGCAGCTCTCCGCCATTTAATATCCTGGCCGGCCGTCACCCCATGTTATGTCGACATCCTGATAGAAATTGCCAGCAGAGGCAGCCATCACAGAGCTGGCCACTATCAAAACCAAGAGCATCGTGATAGGCTTAGGAGAAGAAAAAGAAGCCATTGCTTGGAAAATGGAGAGGAAGATAGTTTCAAGTTGTGAGTCTCTTTTGAGAGGCAGAGGTGGGTCGCTGAGGAAGTGAGTGGCAGGGCGTTTGTTATATAGAGAGGGAGAGGCTGGAGAGGATGGGAAAAGGGGTGGCGCCTTGGCGGTGTGGGGATGACGCTGAAGCTTCTGAGAAGCCAGGAAGACAAAATGAAAGAGAAGCGTGTGGCGACTAGGGACAGCACAGCTGGGTGCAAGTTGGTCATGTAAGATTGACTACTCATGGTACTTACTCGTTACTGTGGGATAGTGTTGGACGGCTGTGCCGGTGGCCACTTTCCGCGGCTGTTGTCAGGATTTTCTTTCTGGGAGCTCAGGTCCAACTGGACCTGTGCAAGGTGTGTATCACTTTACAACATGTTTACCTTTCTAAATTATTTGTCCTGTATACGCGTTTGACAAGTGGACGCGATCAGGATGACAAGGACTTTTTGGGCTTTCGTTGTTGCCGGTGACGGCTTTTTTCAGCCAGGACCCTTCGAGTGTCCACATCAAAAACTTCGATTTTCGCGTGAGACGGCCGTCGGCCGGATGTATTAAGTAGCCAGGCCGTTTGTGTATTAAAATTTCAAAATTATCTTTATACATAAATGGTGGGTGAAATGAAATTTTTTATCTAAAGGTTAATCCTAAGTCATTTTGAGCTTAAAATCAGCTCAAATTATCAAATTACCTCATAAGGTGATTCTATCCATTCCGTCTTTTAGTTTTTATTTTAAAAATTATAAATTTTATTATTTTTTAATAGTTACTTCTTGTATTAATTTGAGCTTCGAGAAACATATAATATAAATTAGGCCTATTTTAAAAGTTTAAAAGTATATAACTTTATTGGATTTTGTTTGATAGAGATCGAATATAAGGAGTATAGTAGTACCAAGAATATACATATTCGAATTCGAGAGATAAAGTTATATTAGTTTAAAATTTTAAAATTGAGTTTGACGCAATATCCAAATTTATTCTATTTTTTTTATTACCAATCGTAATTCACATTTATCGGTAAATTTTTTAAATTAATTCTAAAAATTCTACTTCTGTTTCTTAAAAATTCAGCATACAAACAGTTCCCAAGAAACGTTTTTCATACTCTTTAGTGAAAGTTTACCATATGGATAGCGCGCACATTACTCTATAATAATATTGATGCTAACATACATTAACGTGTTGAGTTTATACACAATTTACACTAAGATCATTGTCAGTGTTATAAAACATAAAAAATGCTTCACAATGGGTACCACGTCTCCATAGTCTAAAGTGCACCTCCATCACTTAAGTTTTCTGCATCACTATTCCAAGGCTAAAATATGTTTTCCTGACCTAACTATGTAACCCATTAATATAAGACTCTAAACATGCGATATATTAGAGAGCATTTTGTCTTTTTATGTACCATGTTTAGAGCTTTATGTAGATTGGTCACATAGCTCTCACCACCCGGTCCAGCTAAATTCCTCTATTCATAAATTTTAAGTGGGTAAAAAAATAAAAACCAGTGTGGTCTTCTTTTGAGCATTTGATTAAAAAAGATCACTATGGTATTTTTTCTTTTGGAAGTATTTATTATATCTATATTGACAATAAGCCTAGTGTAAGATGTGTATGAGAACCTTTTTACGATAGATAGCTTATATATTAGTGTACTTTAATATTAGTGTTACTGACACTAACACACACTAATAGGTACGTCATCAATTTTATGGATAGAGGGCTCCTATGCAAAGCTGATAGCTCATTGTGAGTGAAAAGCATAAAACACACTTTCCTCTGTTTGACCCTAAAAGGCTTCCTCTTTGACGAAAAGATACCCTACTAGGCAGCCACGATTTGGACATATCTTTGCAAAATTCTAGTGAAAATGGAATCTGAATTCATAGGAATTTACCCAGATTTTATGGCCTGTTTGATTAGATTAAAAAATGTTTGTTTGATTAGATTAAAAATTATTTATATTTTATTATCATTTATCAAGATTATTATTAGCAACTTATTCGGGTATTGTACATAATTTAAACTTGAATATGCAGCATGCACAGAAAGAAATACTTCTTATGTAATCTTTAAAAGATAAGAATTTATATGATATCTCTTACCTTAGAATTATACCCCTCAAATTTATTATTTTTCCTCGTACCTTCAATTTTTTTAATTTTGCTTATGCTTTTAAAGAAGAATAAATAACTAATTTCATCATTTATATTTATTTGTATATTTGTCATATGGACTATCTTTTATTTTAATGCCAACTGATTTCGCCCCTGCTTTGGCGTGGGTTGTAATCTGCTGAGGAATTTGGACAGCGTGTGGACTAGATTAAGATAGTACCATTTTTTTTAATTCATTAGGATCAGCCTCTCTATCTAATGACCTCTTCTTAATAGCTATATTTTTTTATTGAATGGTAAAGACTATATCTATAAGAAAAGAAAATAAGCTTATAGTTTTTTTTTTCAAGAAAAAGTTTTTCATGATCTCCTCTGATAGCCCAGCATAAGGAACACATGTGCGTCTTTGATATTTGATATTGATAATACATATACTAGTATATATTAGGGCTAATATAATTAGACTAATGTGCACTAGTATGTACACTGTCGATCTCATGGATGAAGAGTTTTTATGCATTATCTAGGTTGGGCTTATTGTCAAGAGTGAAGCATTAAAAATACTTCACTTTTTTAAGTACTAAATTAATTAAATTAAATAAGGGTGTTAATATAGAATATATATTTTTTTGTCAAATAAAGCTATAAATTTTGAACGAAGGAAGTACAAGTTTAATGTATGTTCTCCTTCTATTATGGCTAATTGACGACTGCAACCATGTAATGAGTATTGGAACGACTTGTTCATCAGTCGCAATGGTGCTTCTTTCCATGTCATGAATTCTGTTTGATTGATGTTGATACCTCCACATACAAGTAACATAAGCAATGGTGCTTTTTAGTAACCCATGACTTCAGTTACTATATAAAAACACAGATCTTCATATTTCAAAATTTCACTTCTCAAATCTTCATATCTCAGTTAAAATTACCGTCTCTTATAACTTGGCTAGCTATATACTCTTATAAAAATTCTAATAAGAAAATAGTATTCCTTTCTAGTCCTGTACGTAGTGTGATGTATGCTTACCTATGTTACTAACGTGGCTATGGAATGCTCGCAACAACAAAATTTTCATAATGCCAGTGGTTCACTGGTCTCTAGACACCAGCTGCAGTATATCTCATATCACTTTGCAGACTTCTAAGGCCAATCCCTTGCTGAGTTTTCAGGTCTTCATTTGAATTCTCTTCCGCTCCCACTTGGCTGTTGAAGTTACAACTAGCCTGCCATATAAACTGCAGGGTTCAGGCGCTTGAATCTATTACAAACAGAATGAAAGTCACACACTTCCCCAATTGGTTTCTGGCTCAGGGTATGAAAATCCCGGTACGATAGGGTTTGACATTATTGACCGTTTAATTCTCGAATGTTTCTGTGCTACATCATTATTCATAGTATAACTGGTTTAATTGTTTTGGTGGCCATCTGGAAATTGTTGGGTGCATATAGCAGCATTCATAAAAGTAAACAATGAGCACTATAGTATAGTGAAATTAATATAATTTATTTGCCTGCATTAAGTAGTTTTTTTTCAAAAGTTAATTGGCCTTTCATCACTTGTTACATGTGTACTTCAACATATAAAATTTTCACCCAGATAAAACTTCTTTGTGTAAAACATTAACAAAACAAACAATTGGAAATTTGGAATTGTTATGTGCTCATATGTGAGCAATACATGGCACTATAAAAACGAATGAATAAATAAAAGAATGATGTATTTCTTTTTTTCACACTAAAAAGAATGATGTCTGTATGAGCTTCAGTGCCTCTAATTTCTAAGATAGTTGGGTGCATTCCGCAGGCAGACCTTGAGGGAACCTCTTCACGTCAGTGCAGTAATTGTAGATCATGTAGTTCTTCTGAACCCAGTTCATCCTCTCTTGGCCCGTCGAATCCAATTGTTGGTTCAGCCATGAATTGTCGGGGGATGACGCAGTGGAACCTGAAGCACAGGAAGACATCCCAGAGGACCAAACACAGGCATTGGCGTTGAAGTTTCTGTAAGAGGCAGTGAAGGGTGCGTGGCTCCAATCGGTTTTGATGATCCCGCCTCTGGTTGCCCAGTCGTCTGCGTTCCAGAGGCTGGAGTAGATCCTCATAGGCTGATTCTTGGGGAAGGGAACGCCAATTGACTCTGAGTTTCTGAATTCTCTTATGGGAGTTCCATCCACGGAGAAGCTGTAAACATAACCAGAAAGCATGTTAGACATTTCATATCTACTGCCATTTTTTGCCAGTTGATAAGTAAGGAAGAGTATTTATACGTACATAATACGTTGGGAGTTCCACAAGATGGAGTACGTGTGGAAGTCAGCAGTTGGGTCGAACCAGAGATAGAACTGCTGCTCCCTGTTCCCTTTCCCTTGGGCGAAGACGTTGGTATGGAGGATGTAAGGATCTCCACTAAGGTTGCCGAGGAACTCGAAGTCGATTTCGTCCCAAGTCTGGCCTGGAGACTTAAGCTGCAGCATTTCATCATAATCGTAAGTTCCAAGTCACATTTCAGTCATTTTGCCAAGAAGAAAAAACAGAGCATGGTAAGTGATCGACGACTTACATAGTATGCAGTGACCGTTCCAGCCGAGTTGCCCGGGACGAGCTTCAGCTGCATGTCAATCTTCCCGAACAGGTATTCGTTCTTGGACTGGAAACCCGAGCCCGAGGCCTTGTCGAGGGAAAGAGTGAGCAGCTCTCCACCGTTCAATATCCTGGCCCGGCCGTCACCCCATGTTATGTCGACATCCTGATAGAAATTGCCAGCAGAGGCGGCCATCACAGAGCTGGCCACTATCAGAGCTACCAGCAACGTCAAAGGCTTAGGAGAAGAGGAAGAAGCCATTGATGGGAAAATGGAACAGAAGAGTTGCAAGTGTAATGAGTCCTTTAGAGGTAGATGGGGAAGTGTGTGTGGAGGCGTTTCTTATATAGAGGGGCAGGGGAGAAGGGATGGGGATGATGGCGATGAGGAGGAAGTAGGAAGGCGCTGCAGCTTCAAAGGACTGGGGACAGCTGGTTACGGTACCAACTCTTTACTGGTGACAGTGTTGGACGGCTGGGCTGGACGCTTCTTTCCGCGTTGATTTTTATTTCTAGGAGCACTTGTCCAAGAAATGTGTCACTCTTCCAGCGGATTGTTGTTCAAGATGAGATTTTGAAATTGCTTTTGTTCTTTATGCACATCCCCTGTTGCCTACTGGAGTCCTTCTGGATGACAGACACTTAGGGGTTGCATTATTGGTGGTAAAGGAACTTGGGAGCCTCGAGTGTACGCCTTGGTAACTTGATTTTCATGTGATATGTAATAATCTGGAAGGTTTAGAAGTGCATAACTTGGTCTTCTTGCCTACTAACGAATTGCCATCAATTCTTAACATGTCTCCACAGTCCGAGCCAAGGTCCCGAGTGAAAATTCCGTCACTTGGGCCACCGAAATGGTGAAGCCTACATTGGATTGAGCACTGCCAAAAAGTAAAATCCCACCGTGGTATTTCATTGGGCCTAAAAAAAATCTATTTTTTTCGGTTTCACATTAATAGCTTTATTTAATTTTTTAAAATAATCTAAAATAAAGCTATTAATATAAGATAGAGGGAATACATAATTATGATGAGCCTTATGCACTACTTAAAGAGTTCCCCCCTCCCCCCGAAATGGCGCATGTTACTTACTAATGTTGTTACTCTATGTTATTCTCCCATCTATTGTGCATTTACCAAGTATGTTACTTACCAAGCATATTATCATCAAGTACCCATATAATAGCCATTAATACTATTATAGTACCGATACAGCTCTCCATGACTATAATCAATATTTATTATTTTATTAGTCGCTCATTAATGAAAATAAAAAGGCTACCTTATATGAATCATTTAATATATTCATTAATTAGAGTGATATTTCATGAAACAACAAATGTCAACATCCTTCAGCATTTTATCATGTTGGCATAGTCATAAAAACATTCAAATAGAATTCATACCCTAAAATTAAGTGTAACAATTAGATCTTTATTATACCCCAAATACTTGTAATAGGAGGAATAAATTGTAATGTATAATATCTCTATATTCAATCTATGAGTTTCTTTTTCGATGAAAATTTACATCCGAAATATTTGATTTTGTGAGCAGGAATAACGAAATTTGGTTTGATTGTATCTTCATATTAATAAAATTGATTGTATTTCCATTTTATTACCCAATATAATTTTTTATTACGAAGACCAAACATTATTTGATGATATATTGAAAGTTTTTTCTACTTTAAACCAAACATATCTTTAATTTTTGCTAAAATTTAATTACTGCAAATGTTCAAATTGTCTATAAATAAAGACTTAGATCTAAATGACTCCATTGTGACTTCGTCACAACTCTGAGTCGACTTGGCTCCTTGGCTTTAGGAGTAGAACCTGAGTTTTAAGTTTTTAAATATTAACTGAGATATTGTTACTAGTAAGATGCCACTAGCCGCATGTTTTACTTGCATTCCCTTTTTAATACGCTCCTTTGGAAATCGTGGCTATAATTGACCAAAGTAACTACACTATGGGAGTACCTTAAGGATACTTGAGGACGTTAATCCTAGAAGATCTCAGCACAAAGGATTTGTCTAGCCTTATCAATTTTTATGACCGAGGCTTGGTAACCCATAATAGGAGGGTGCCACATCAACAAAAAAGTTGTAAGTGAGAAACTTGAGAACTTGTAGGTTCCCCCTCTACATGTCTACTGATCATGCATTGCATTGTGATCATAGTTGGTGGCAGAGAAAAAAAAGCAAACTATTAACATACCAATATCAATTAGTGTTATAATGCTGCAACGAGTAGTTGAATGTTTGATTAAGAATAATACTCCCTCCGTCCCAAATGATATTTTTTTACCAAAACACTTCAAAAAAAGCAACTGTGCACCAAATTTATTTATTTTTAACATTTTGTGAGGTTTCTTTTCCTTCTAGATAACAGTGTCCAGATGTCCACACAATCCTAAGGGCTTCATTCATAATTTGCTAAGGTTGGGTAGAATGTGAGACTACTCAAGTGAGTACTCTACTTATACATCTTAAATCATTGAGGTACTCATAGAATTCAAATCTTTACAACCTATATAAGTATAATATTCCTTCAGTTCCATTTCAATAGTCTATTTTAAAAAAAAATAAAAATAAAAATTGTTCCTTATTGATTGTCTTATTTCTTATTACTAATTAATTCTTCTGATATATAGTAATAGTAGAAAGGGAAAAAGTTAATTATTAAATTAATTAGCTTCTTTAAATATCCTTTTTTAAATTGAATTATTAATATGAAATGGAAGGAGTACATTACTAACTGCTAACTAATACAATCTTGTATTCGTCTCCCATAGAAAAAAAAACGCTTTCTATCTAATTCTAAGGGTAAGGCTTGAACAAGTAAACTACTGCAAATAAAATATCTTTGCATGTGAAATATAAAACTTCAAAGCCTCCTTTTTTTTAGAAGAAAATGATCTTTTCTAGATGCCTGCTCTGTGAGTGATTTTTTTTAAAGTAAAGCCCATTTTAACTGACCTGCTATAATATTCAAAGAAAAACGTCTAGCTTCGAAGCTCCAGACGAAGAAACAGGTCCCCAGCACAATTGCATCATGCAACAAAGGCTGCATCATGATTCATGACCAGCCCCTAGTCATACTCCCACACAGTTGTCCACAGTTTCTTCACACGCTAATCACTCATTTCAATTGTTTTGGCGCTTTCATGGAAGCTTCATTGCCTTCCCCCGCACCTCCAACCACGCCTCCTCCAACCCCTCTATATAAGAAACACCCTCCACACTCACTTCTCCCATCAACCCACCATCTACCTCTTTGAGATTCGCCAACACTTCCCTCCCAACCTTCTGCTTTCTTCCTCCAACTTCCCAACCCAGCTTTCCTTGCCCAGCAATGGCCTCGTTCACTTCTCCTACCACGATGTTGTTGGCTCTCTTTATGGCCAGCTCTATGATGGCAACCTCTGCTGCAAATTTCTATCAGGATGTCGACATAACATGGGGTGACGGCCGCGCCTGGATACTGAACGGTGGAGAGCTTCTCACTTTATCACTCGACAAGGCCTCCGGCTCGGGGTTCCAGTCTAAGAACGAGTACTTGTTTGGGAAGATCGATATGCAGCTAAAACTTGTACCGGGCAACTCTGCCGGCACCGTCACTGCATATTATGTAAGTTATTGATCACTAACCCTCCTCTTTTAGGAAGATGGTTTGTATATATGCAATTTCGAGCGAAGGATGTGATTATGTTACATATATTGCAGCTTAAGTCCCCTGGCCAGACTTGGGATGAAATTGACTTCGAGTTCCTCGGCAACCTTAGTGGCGACCCTTACATCCTCCACACCAATGCTTTCACGCAAGGAAAGGGAAACAGGGAGCAGCAGTTCTATCTCTGGTTCGACCCAACTGCTGACTTCCACACTTACTCCATCTTGTGGAACTCCCAACGCATTATGTAAGCAGTGATTCTCCTCCTTTTCGATCTTGAGAAATATCTAACTCTGGTAATTACGAAAATTTATCTGAAGATTTATTTATCTTTACAGCTTCTCCGTGGATGGCACCCCCATCAGAGAATTTAAGAACGCGGAGTCAAATGGTGTTCCCTTCCCCAAAAACCAGCCCATGAGGATCTACTCCAGCCTCTGGAACGCAGACGACTGGGCAACCAGAGGCGGGATCATCAAGACAGATTGGAGTCAAGCACCCTTCACTGCCTCCTACAGAAACTTCAGCGCCGATGCCTGTGTTTGGTCGTCTGGGAGTTCTTCCTGTGCTTCAGGTTCCTCTGCGGCGTCCTCTGAAAATTCCTGGCTGAACCAAGAGTTGGATTTGACAGGCCAAGAGAGGATGAACTGGGTTCAGAAGAACTACATGATCTACAACTACTGCACTGACGCGAAGAGGTTCCCTCAAGGTCTGCCCGCGGAATGCACTCAGCTATCTTAAAACAAAATACCTCATGGATACAGAAACCATTATTTCATTCGTTTGTTATTTTTCTACATTATTGGCAGAATTTTGAAAGCAAACAGCATCCGGATATTTTGTTTCATTTATGTATAATTTCTTGTACCAGGTTTCTGTGAAAAAATCACAGGCATTTACATATGGCTAGACCTCTAGTTATCGATCAGTGAATTGGTCCTTTGGACTGCTTGAGATGAACTGCCTAGTTATCGATCTTCCTTTGTTTTCTGCCGTGCCCCGGTGCCTCTTTGATGGGTTTCTTTTATACGAATCGGCACATTGAAGAGTGGCGACTGCCTAAGGTAAAAAAAAACCATGGACTTATTTAGCCTGACCACTTTTTATGGCCAGGTGATCAACAATAGGAAGCTGCAAAATGGGGAGAGAGAAAACGTGGGAACTTATCCAACAGTCCCATGTTTCCCCTCCACATGTACATTGTACATTTTTCATTGAATCTGGTCATGCAATGTGATCAGGAAAACATTTTCCAAAAACCAACACTACTACAGCGAAACGAAAAAGGAACAGAATTCCTTAAAAATCTAATGAACTGTACCAATCAAATCTATATCCAACATCAAAGGCTTGGGGCAGGAGCCACTCCGGTCCATGTGCATTCAGGAGGAAGATCTCTAGGGAACCTCTCCTTATCCTTATTTTGGCAGTAGTCAAAGATCATATACTATTCCCGCGCGCACCACTCTCAGCTTCTGTTGGCTTGCTGTGTCCAGTTCCATCCTAAAACCATGAATCTCCAGAAGTATACGGCTTTCGATCACAGGAGGACAACGGCCAGACACAAGCTTCAGCACTGAAATTCCGAAAAGAAACAATGAAAGGGGCATCCGTCCAGTTAACTTTAACACGCCTGGCTCTGGTGGCCCGGCTTCCCCGTTGTAAATGCTACCGCGGATCTTCATGGGCTTCTATGTAGCTCTGGAATGGAACTGAAGCGGATGCAACAGGACCACAAGGAAGAAAGATAGTTGCAGCATAGTTGTAAAAAATTAATACGCAGGGGTATTTTTTAACTTTTCCCTTTTGGAATCACTAACGGATCAAAAGTTTTTGTGTTGGTTAACGGGTAATTACGAGAACTGGGGAAGGGCATTTACGACAATTTGGTCTAAATAAAGAGACCGTTAATGTCGTTAATCGTCTTCTCGAGGAGGAGGTCTGACGGTGATAAAAAAGGGGGGATTTCAATTAACGCGGGGAGATTTGAATCTACTCTGCATCGTCCGAATCTGAGGAATAGTGGCCATCAAGTAAAAATATGTTTTCAATTTTAATTGGAAGGATCTTTTTGGCTAAATATCGAAATGGGGTTTCAAACTTCTGGAGCAGAAGCTCGGTTTTACTGATTCTCATGGATTTGGGAATTGTTCGTTGTGGATTCAACGAAGAATATTCTTCCAGCTTGTGGATTCAAGCTAACCAGGTGGATTCCTGGTAGTATTTTAGTTTGGTTTTATTTGTAATTGTCTCTTTGACCACAGTCCAGGTTTGAGCTTCTTATTGTTACTCTGTTGTCGATGAAATTGTGACTCTAAGGAAAATGTGGTGGAAAATACATTTGAATGTGTTTCTATTCATTGAAATTCTTATTACACTTCAGTAGTTGTAACTTGAAATTGCATCAAGTGAAGTGATGCAGGAGCTTAAGTTCAGTTGGTCATTGGAAGTAAAATAACCAAACTGAGTGAGGCATTTGATCGAACACTGGTGAATGGGTTTTAAACATATGGGGGTATTTCCGGTATTCACTAACGGGTGGAACTTTGATGTGTTGTTAAAGCGGGTAAATACTTGAAATAGGGAAGGGTGTTTTCGACATTACAGTTTAAATAAAGTGGTCATTAAATCCGTTAATCGTCGTCTTCAACAGTTAAATACTTTCAGACGCTGTCTCTATGACTTGGAAGTGCCGTAAGTTTAAGTGATTAGAAATCAAATTGTTAGTATAAATAGTCTTTCGTAATGAAACATAGTCAGTTGTTGATGTGATTTCAAAGCTTTAGCTTGGTGAGAGAATTTCTCTTGAGGGTTTGTTCCCTGGCTTTGTTGAGTGAAGTTGCAGAGATTAACTTGGGTTGATCTTCTCAACTTGTGTTTGTACTTCAAATTTCAGATCAATAAAGAGAGTTTGTTTGTTTCCAACTTCCTGCCGCATCATGAAGAAGCTCGATTGTGTTTGGAAATTGTGACTGCATCATTCTGGCTCGTTCGGAGTGCCAGATGAAATCCTATTCTTGTACTCCCTGGTTGGAATTCCATCCACTTGTAAACTGCATGGTGATGATAATCAGCTATTGAAATCAGAATCCGGTATATATATGTACGACGTGGATGTGATGCTTGACGACTTACATTATTTTGGCAGGATTCCAAAGAATGGTGTGTGGCATTCTAGTGTAGGATCGAACCACAGACAGAACTGATGATTCCTGTTCCCTTTACCTAGTGTGAATATATTGGTGTGAATTGTGTAGGCTCCCCACTGATGTTTCCCAGAAATTCGATCTCATCTTGGTTTGGGCCTGCGGACTGGAACTGCAAAAACATTAACTAACAGTATGCGAGCAGTTAAGTCTTATATGTAGTGTGCGAGAGTTAAGTTGACACCAATGCATGACAAAATTGTAACATAACAGCTTAGTACACAGCAAGTGCTTACGAACGTAAAAAGACGAGACTGTGCCAACTGAGTCTCCAGGTGATGCAGTAGCTTTGAAGTGGACGATTTTAACAGAATTAACGGATAAGGGCAAATGTAACAATTTACTTATTTCAAACCTTCTGAGCTAGAGCTCTATTATTCTATTCTCATGGATTTGGGAGTTGTGCGTTGTGGTTTCAACGAGAGGTCAACTTACGAGCTTGTAGATTCAAGCTAACCAGGTGGATTCCTGGTAGTTATTTGGTTTCGTTACTGGTTGTAATAGCTTGTTGATTTTTGTGTTTTTAGTTCGAGATTGAATAGAGTTCCTACTCTGTTTGTTGCTGAATTTGTTGAATGTAAGAAAAGAAAGTAAATACAGTTGAATAAATTTCCATTCCATCATTTGCCGATTACAATTCAGTAGCTGAAAGTTCAAATTACAGTAAAAGTGAAGTCGGTACAATTTCATTTGAACACTGACTGCATCACCAGGAACAAGCTTCACCTGCATATTGATCTTTCCAATCATGTACTCGTTCTTTGATTTCAAACCCGGAGCCTGAAGCCTGGTCAAGGGTTAGAGACAGCAAACTCCCATTTTCTAGTATCTTTCCTTTACCATCACCCCACGTGCTGACGAAGTCTTGGTAGAAGAAGAAGAAGAGTGATGGGCGAAGCCACTGGAGTGGCACTGTAGAAATAAATTGTTCTTAATTCTTCATGGTCAATATGATATAACGGCCTCAGATCCTGAGCACGTACTGGGTACAGATTGCAAGGTCACGAGCTTTAACATTACTCCTATTAATTCTCCTTCTCGCCGTATTTCTCTCTTAGTTAAAGAGAATCTCCAACAAATTTTCCTTCTCCCGGAATGGTCAAGGCTAGCTCCTCACTGGCTCACGCCATCTAAGCCACGTGATGAAGTTCCCTTGCGCAACACTTAGAGGTTATTTGGATACATATTCATTGGAAAGATTAAAAGGAAATCTAGATAATCATATTTGGATGCACAAATTAATAGAAAAACTATGAGGATTAATATATAATTAATGGTTAATTTTAAATTACTCATCTAATCTCCTCAAGTGAAGATTACCCAAGCAATCAAAAGCCGTAATTAAAAAATATACTGACAAGTTTGCCCCTAAATATGACAAGTTTTTTCTCTCCCCACATAGTTAGAGGTGGCAACCAGCATTTATCAAAGCAACCTATAAATGGGTCAAGGCCAAGAAACTAAGGGTAGGGCTGTCATCCAATATTGCCCATTTACCAGGCTCATTTGGCCGTTTGACCCAAAGTTCTTTGGCATGTAATTTATAATTGATGAGCAACAAGTGATCAAATGTAGGTAGGTAATTTTACCTATTTGTTTATTAATTGGGTAGAGTATGGGCAGCCCTCCTCCATACCCATCACCCGATTCATTTAATATACCTCATTACTTATTCAGTCATATTATTCTCATTAACCTAACGTTATTATTAATGACAATTATCTCTATGTCATAGTTGAAATTTATTGAAAAAAAAATCAGAATTGTTTAAAGATAACGTATACAGGTCTAAAATGGTTCACAGATACATATCATGGACAACACGGTGGCCTGAGCTATTTTATAGCTTTATGTACCATGTTAAGACCCTTATATACCATATTTATAGACTCTAATAATGAAACCCAATTTAAAAAATATTTTCTTAAATCCTTACTCCTAGCTCTATCCCAAAATAAGTATTTTATTTAATTTTTAAAATAAGTTAAAAAAATTAATTAAAATTAGTTTATTTTAAAAAATTAAATAGGACACTTATTTTAAAACAGAAGGTATACTTTCCAAGTTGCTAGATAGAAAAAGTGGGAAATACGGAATTAATTGTGTTTGTTGGATCTGAGCCTAAGCCATTAATTACACCGTGAAGAGAGGTGAACCGTGAATGAGGCTTCGATGTCTCATATTTCACACTTGCAAATAAAAGTCGGCATTTAATTAGCTTTCTAGCTAGTTCAAGCCTTCCTTACAGTTTAGAGGGAAAACAACTTTTTTATGTGGTACGAATAAAATACTGTATATCGCAGCCGTTGCACGCTCCCCATGCACCAGCCTCATGCATGTAAGCCAACGTTACATATTCAATATTGTAGACTATAGACAGTATTTCATCATTAATTACCTCGAATAGGAATAATCTTACATTCAAAGTTGGGAATGTATAAATAACGGCCTTATGGTGGTGATGGGGACACCTGAAAATTGTTATTTCAAAAAACAACTTCCAAAAATATTAAAATTTATAGCTGTTGTGTGTTTGTTTGTAGCGTACGTTGTTCTTTGATTGATCGCAAAACAGGAATTAAATTAATATAACTATATTATTAGTTCGTTTAGTTCCAAAACGTCGACTCTTTCTAAAGTCAGACTTGCTATCACAGGGTTAGAGTTAATTAATTCGTGTTTATGAAGAAAATTGGTCTTTTAATTAGTTTCATTAGTAGTTTTCATTATGACCAAATAATCAATTTAATTAGTCGTCCTGCCTTGTGCCTGCCAAGGAAGACAAGAGAAACCAATTCCTTAATAAATTAACTGAAATAGACAAGACAAATGGAGTCTGGATTCAATAGCAGATTCTAATATGCAATGAACATCAGAGGCTTGGAGGAGGAGGGAGTCCGGTCTGAGTACACTCAGGATGAAGGTCTTTATGGTCTGAGTCCTTGCGTTGGCAGTAGTTAAAGATCATGTACTTTTCCTGCACCTCTCTCATTTTCTGCTGGCTTGCTGGATCCAGCTCCTCCCTCATCCATGAATTGTCTCCAGAAGGAGACGGCTTTAAATCACAGGGGGAAGAAGGCCAGACACAGGCTACAGAGCTGAAGTCGCTATAAGAAACTGTGAAAGGTGCATCCGTCCAGTTAATTTTCTTCCGACCTCCCCAGGTGGCCCAGGAATCGCCGTTGTAAATGCTTCCATGGATCTTCATGGGCTTCTGGCTCAGGTACGGAATGCCTGCTGAGTTCCTGTTCTTGTACTCCCTGATTGGAGTCCCGTCCACCCATAAGCTGCATGGACATGACTGATGAGAATCGCAAAAGTTGTTATACATTATATGTAATTTATCTGAACAGAGCAGGGATGTGATGCTTGACGTCTTACATTATGTTGGCTGGATTCCAAAGGATGGTGTAGTTGTGGAAGTCTTGCGTAGGATCGAACCACAGACAGAACTGTTGCTCCCTGTTGCCTTGACCTTGTGTGAATATATTGGTGTGGATTGTGTATGGCTCCCCACTGATGTTTCCCAGAAATTCGAAATCGATCTCATCTTGGTTTGGGCCTGCTGATTGGAACTGCAAAAAATTAACAAACGGTATGTGAGCAGTTAATTGAGTCCTATATACATGACAATGTAACATGACAGCTTAGTTTACAGCAAGCGTTTACTTACGTAAAAAGATGAGACAGTTCCGGCTGAGTCTCCAGGAACAAGCTTCACCTGCATGCTAATCTTTCCAAACATGTACTCGTTAATAGATTCAAACCCGGAGCCTGAAGCCTGGTCAAGGCTTAGAGACAGCAAACTCCCGTTTTCTAGTATCTTTCCTCGCCCATCACCCCACGTGATGACGAAGTCTTGGTTGAAATCACTGGCAGAGGTGGCCATTAGAGAGCTCGCTAATGGCAGAACAAGCCACATCATTGTATAAGTAAAAGAAGAAGGAAGAGAAAATCCCATTCTACTAGTAACAGTGGCGTAAAAATGATAGTAACTGCAAGCGATGTGCAAGAGTGGTGGATGCTGAGGACTTACATATAGAGGCTGGGGATAAGAACAGATGAAATTTGAGCGAGCCATTGGAGTGGCAACTCTCGAAAGAAGTGAGCTGTGCCCGAGCTGTGACTTTCCATTTGAAGAGTTCGAGCGTTGAAAGCTTTTGGTCAGTTGCATGCAAGTAGGCTATGTGAGGAGGGAATTGATGTTTTTTCCCGAGTAACAGCTGTACTGTGTGTGAATTTAGGTCACAACATTAACCTTCATGTCTAAAAGCAATGCACCTACTTCATTCGTTTACTATTGCTGGTATGTGCACTTCCAATTTAGATGGAAGGTTAGGTGCAGCTATGGCCATAGCGCACACAAGTCCCAAGTGTTATTTGCTTGTTAGAATGCTTTGGCAGGTGGAATTACTATTGAAAGACAGCCAGTTTTTGCCAGTGATGTACAAGATGTCTATGCATAATACGGCTGATAATGTCTCAGGCTATGTTTCTAACGGTGCCCTACGAGAATACTCACCATTTTGAAGTGCCCATGGCAGCGGCAAACATCGGCAATAATCCACAAGAAGTTGGGCATTGGGTCGCTAGGTTTTCCTCATCCATTGGGCTCATACCACAAGCCCATAAGAGTCTCCGGCCATCTTAGATCTAATTATGAGTTCTTACTTTTGGCTGCCACATTTCGCTTGTCCGTCTAAATTTCTCATCAATGTGGATCAAAAAAAGCCTCAACGCGAATTACATCAGTGTGTTTGTGTTTTACGTAGAAAAACGTTTTCCTCAGGTTTTCATGACCAGCCCACATGAGGCTCTAGACATAATACTTAATTAATCAGTGCCCCCTCATGTATCATATCACACTAGACGCTAGGGGTGTTCACGGACGGAAACGGATGCGGACATAGGGTTGTCCGTGTCCGCCCTAGTCCATATTATACTTTATCCAAGTCCATCCGCTACGGACATGGACGGACATGGACAGATATTTCAATACCTAAATTTTTATCCCAATTTAAATTTTTTAGCACTTTTATAGCATGTAAAAGTTATCTTAACATGTTACATATGTACTATATTTATTCTTTCAAGTTATTTAATACCTATGTAGTATAGTAAGATTATTCTAACATGCTATAGAAATTATGAATTTATATTTTCAAACTGTCCAGTACCTATGTAGCATGTTAGGACTGTTCTAATATGGTACATAAGTACTGGATTCATGTTTTTAAGTAGTTAAGTGCCTACTACTTAAAAATATAACTAGATTCATGTTAGAGCTGAATTCTATTTTTTTTAATAGTTAGTAATAATTAATACTATATTTAAGGGAATGTTGAGTAAGAGTGGCGGACGCGGACGTCCGCGGACACAGACAAAGGTATGTCCGTGTCCGTAGCTCCTTATTAGTGCGGACAAAAACTTTGTCAGTATCCGGCCCAGACTAAAACAACTGTTCATTCTATATAAAAATGGACGCAGACACGGACGGACATACGGACAATGAACGTCCATGAACACCCCTACTAGACACTCTCTTTTATGTACTATATACATTTTACTTTGGGTTGTAGTGTGGTTGCCTCGGCCTCTCACTGCCGGTGATCTGTATGTCGCGGGCTCCTTATGTACTTAAGGGTCTTATCCATAATAATAATAAGAATGTGCTATTTGAACCCCATATAAAGTAATACATGAAATAAATGAGAAATGAGTAAGTTGAAGCCTATGCAGCACGGCTCTCTACATACTAAAAAAATAGAGAATTAAATGAATGTTGGATGGTAATTGGCCCATCAAATTATCTGCAATGATGTTTCATCCTTTATAAGCAAGTTAAATTAGAATGGATCCAAATGTTGCTGAACCCTTTCAGGATATTCCTCTCCCGATCTTTGGAACTCGTAGTTCTTTTAGGGAAAGGAAAATAAGAAACATAATGGGGGAGAATGTCATTGCCTGTTGTGTTTTGTTGCGTCCCACACTGTGGGGGCATTTGGCAAACAATTTCAACTAGAAAGAAAATAAATTGGTTTTAAAATCGATTTTTGAAAAGAAAAGCAAAATTGAAAGATGTTTGGTTCAAGTTTTAGTGGATGATTTCAAAGGGAAATCAGATTTTAGCTCACTTTTAATTTTGTATATAAAATGACAAAAATATCCTCCAATATAATTGTTATACAAAGAAAATGATGGGCAAAACATCTTTTCATGTCATTTAAAAAATTAAATCGTTTTCTTGGAGAACTCACCTCAGGAGGTGAGTTCTTGAAGAAATCGGATTTTGGGTCAATTCGGTTTGAATTGACCCAAAATGTGGTTTCTGACAGGAAAAACGAATTTACCCTTAAATCGTCATTCCATACTATTTTCGTGGGGGAAATCAATTTCTGCCCTCAACAAATTGCTTTTGGGGGTAGAAATCGCCTCCCAAACGGCCCCTGTGAATCACAAAACCCCATGAATTTGCCAAGATGTTTTCCCACTCCTTATAGTTCATAACATTGCTCTTCGACATAACATTGAGAATAATCGTGAATTAAGCAGAGCAAAATTTGAGTTTTGCAAGTGGTTACAAGACTGGAACTTTTTCACAAGACTAAATTCAAAAGTTAAAAACAACCCCCAAAAGTATAAGATTTAGGAATTCACTTCATAGAGTTAGTTTGATTCTAGTATTTTGAAGGGTTATGTTGAGTGTTAATAGCAAGATGCAGGTACATTGGACGGATAGCAATACTTCATGGAAGTGAAGACATTCCAATTTTATACAAAAAATATAGAAAGAATAAGAAGATAACTAGCGGTGTTCATGCACATTCGTGTTGGGTGGTGCAGCGGAAGCTTGGTGGTGAGCCCGGCTTGTGGACGTGCAAAAAAATTCATCTTTATATCCCTCTCAAGAAATTGCATGCATATACACATAAACACAAATATAAACAGTACAACAAATTCAAATAACTTTAATTTTGCATGAATTAAAGCAAGAATAAATTACTACTAACCTTTAGGGGCTGAGCCCTAAGGATGCGCCCAATCACCCAGAAGCACGTACGACCTCTTATTTATATCAAATATAAATTAACGAATTAGAATTACCTTTTTAATTGATGAATCTCTTCTCTTCCAACTAAGAAAAACCCATTTATTTCTTAGCCAAATTGCTGGGATAATTTGGCTTTAATGAGGCTGATCACCACTTATCAAAGAGAAAATGAGAGCAATAGCCTTGTCACAATTTTCCACCAATGAGTAGTCCTCTTTGTTTGCCACTCAATCAAAGAGAAGAAGAAAATTCTGTCTTTGCTCTAATTGGGTTGGATGTGAAGAGAGGAGAAAACAATCTCTGGTTTTGTTTCTTATGAGAGAGAAGAAGGAAGCCGAAACACTGCTTTCTGTTTTTTGTCTCGGGAGAGAATACAGAAGCCACGTACTTCATTTTTGTTTTGCGTCATGTTATTTTTTAATGAGTAGGCAATTGTTATATTTATAACTTCCCCACGTGATAGACTTTAGATAGGACTTATTAATCCTATCTCTAATGGGATTGTGGAGCCCACCTCATTCACATTTCCTTCATATCCTGACCCTCTCTCTTCGTTTCTGGTTTACATGGGTACTTTACCCACAAAACCAACAATTTGTAGTTCGGATGTCTGTCTGTGTCCATTTTTATATAGAGTAGATAATTTTTTGTGTCCGGGTTAGATACAAATGCAGACATGGACAAATTTTTTTGTTCGCCTTAATGAGGAACTATGGACGCAAACATACTTTTGTAAGTGTTTGCAAATATTTACATTTTCTACCTTTACCTAACACTTTCTTAAATATTAGTGTATTACTAACTACTAAAAAATAATAAAATCTAGTACTTATGTACATAGGTACTTGACAACTTAAAAACATAGATCTAGTATTTATATAGCATATAAGGACTATCTTAACATGTTATATAGGTACTAGACAACTTAAAAACATACATCCAAAACTCATGTAACATATTATGACAGCTTTAATATGCTATATAAGTACTTGATAATTTAAATTGAGATAAAATTTAGTTGTTAAAGTATTTATCCATATCTGTTTATATATGTAGTGGATGGACTTAGACAAAATATGATACAAACTAAGGTAGATACAGATGAATACAAACAAAGGATATACAATGGTATACAGATATGGACAACCCTTTATGCATGTCCATTTTTATCTGTAAGCACCCCTAAAAATAACCGTCACCCTAACTAGGTATGTAGCTATTAGGTGACAATATGTATATATATATATATATGAAAAAATTTATATGAGCCCGGGCTCATATACGCCTACGTGAACTCAGGCTCTATGGGTCGTCGGATTCACATCTGGCGGCTCATAATACTCATGAGCATTTAAACCCCATGAGTATTATAGACTCCCGGATGTGAATCCGATGACCCATAGAGCTCGGACTCACGTAAGCATATATAAGCCCGAGCTCATATAAACGAGATATATATATATATATATATATATATATGTGTATATATATATATCCCATAGGTACCATGGCCGCGTCATCGAGTCCGTCGAGATGCATCCAAAGATTAATTAGCTAAATTTTCACCAAATTAAAAATATCATGCAATGGTGACCCGTTTGACCCTTTTTTTCTTGGGAACGCATGCGTGGTAGTAGAAATAATTGTTTGCACAGAAATCCAATGGGAAAGCTGAAATTCAAGCTTTTTTAGACACATATATCATGACTTGCTTGAAATTCCTTACATGGTATAATGGATCTGTGAATAATGATGGCCTCACAATCCCTGGTCCGGATGGCTGGCCTGTTTTTTGGGTCAAACCTCGTGCTTTATTTCCCCATATAATGAGGTCATAAAATGGTTCGTTAAACCAATTTAACATCAAATGATGTTGACTCTTAAGTAATCTAACAGTAACAAGTAGAACAGTCAAAGCAGATAGATTAAAATTGGAAAAATATTCGAGTCTTCATTTTTGCTCATTGGGTGACATAATGTATCAAAGTCGTTGACATGATCAGTGATCACATCCAACTAAATCTCCCAATAATATATAATGGTCGTTTTATGTGGTAACTATTGAATCACATTATGAAATGACAGACAAATCAAGGTGGTGTCATCAAAGTCAACACTAATGTCTGCCCACCACAACCGCTGGTGAAACATGTGACCTCCGTAGTCAACAACGAGGAAGTCTGCAACGGCACAGGCTGCCATATGGCTCTTTGTTCAATGGCTGCGAGCTACACCACCAAGGTGCATTGTCGGTCGCCCGGCCGGCGCCTTCTTCCCCCCCTTCTCTCTCTCTGCCACAATCTTCTCCGCCTCTGTCTTGGAAGCTCTTTCTCTTTGACGTACCTCACAAGCAAATCCAGATGTTGAATACAATAAAATAGATAGAAAGAGGAAGACGCACAAAGTCCAATCCTAAGACAGCAAACACAGCGTAAAACCACGAGGACTAATGTTTCTCATTCTCTGAATAGTCAATACACGAGTCGTGTGACCAGGTAGCAAAAAAGTATTATTAAGAAAAGCCTTAATTGGCAAAGAATCACGGTTTCGGTTTGTGGTTTCTGATATGGAATTGAATCGCCATTAATGCGGTTGGGTGAGGTGTCTGACCCTGGATGTGGATGTGTCGGAGGCGACTGTAAATCCGAGGTACCACCAGTTAATACCATCCTTCCTTCCCTCTGCTTTCCTATTCCTTTTGCCTCCACCCTTCAGCTATCTCTTTCATTCTCCGACTCTCAAATTCTTTTGCTTTTGCTGGCCTTTTGTGCAGGTGGGTGGTCTGTTTCTGCTATTCCTGTTTGCTGAGATGAGGTGGGTGCGGTTCGTTTTGGTTCTCTACTTGCTGGCATTCGGGTCAAGCGCGGTTGGGAGGGAGGCCCCGGGTGGTCTCAAGGTCGGAAGAGAGACAACAGCGATTGCAGCTCAGAAGTGCAAGTCCAAGAAGCTAAACGTCTGCAAATTTGCGGCCAAGGTCGAAAACAACACACTTTCAGATGACAAAAGATTTGTGCCCACCGGCTCGAATCCATTGCACAACAGGTAGAAGTACTATTAACTATAGAAGAATAAGAAGATGAAGAAAAAGAAGAATGAAGACGATAGGAGGAAGGACAAGAGGAGAGGAAATCAAGAAAACCACTTTGGAGTTCTTTCTTTCTTCTCCAAGCTCTATTGGCTTGCATTCAACAAAGACGTCCTCTTTTTTTCACAAGGCCTGTAAATGGTGTTCAGATATATATTTTTTAGTTCAGGCTTGTGTTTTACTATAAATTTATATCATGTTACTATGATTCCAATTCTCACTTATTATGTAATGAAGTATAATTGCTATGTCAATATTGATTCTCTTCAGATAGATCTGAACAAAATCTAAAATTTACAGTAAGGAACTGCAAAATGAAAGATAACCAAGTTACAATGCATTGCATGGAGCGGCTAAAGCTGCACACTTGGTCCTTGCACAGGAAAACTGACCCAAAAAACAAAAGTTGAAGAGTTCTAAACTTTTGTCAATATGTTAGCAGATAAAGACACCACCTTAAAAACATGAGACGAAGATCTTTCCAGCTTTTTCTGTATTCTATCTGGCTTCCTCTTGTAAAAATCCATCCTCATGACCGGTCATTTTCAGTAAGAAGAAAGGTAGAATCCAGTACAGTTTGTGTGGAAGCTGTGGCCCCTGTAGGGGGCTTGGGGAGTTGGGAGGCTCTGCGTGGTTGAGGCAACCGAGGGCAAGCTTTGATACTTGGATTCGTTGCAGCAATAATGCATAGATTTGATTCCAATTGGGGAAAGCTTTTCATTTAAGTGCCTCAGGTTGGCTTAGAAGGCTTGAGAGAATTGCAATCTTATTAGTTCGGTGGTGCAGCAAAATCCGTACGGTGCAATCAGCTTAAAATTCGGCCTCTCGTTTTATTTCTTTTCCTTCTTCATTTATTGTATGCATGCAGGTACAGAGGAGACCGGCAGTGAAGGAAGAAGACTGACCAGGCCAGCCATGAAGGCGTGAATCGGGCTTCGAGCGTAGTTATTGTTTTGGCAGGTTTTATTCCACATGCGTTAAGGACTTGGTACGTGTGATTGAGCTATCATTCATGTATGATTGTATCGTGATTAATGAGAAGGCAACTTTTGATTTGGCCTTTGGTTGAAGATTCAGAGGTTTCAGGCTTGATTTATTCATGATCTGACTTGATAGGTCGCCCGGCTTCATAATGATGGACTAATTGGAAGATAAAATATAGAAGAAAATACCTTAAGTTCGAATAAGTAAGAGAATTACTAAATTTATTAAGAAAATACTCCTTCTGTCTCAGATTAATAGCCTAATTAAAGAAAATGATATTTAAGGAAGTTAATAATTTAATTTATTTATTTATTTTTACTCTAGCCACCAATTACTATAAGAAGGATAATGGGACTAACAACATGTAATTGTTCCAAGGAAGGAGTAATGGGTGTATTTTTACCAATAGGTAGGGGGTAATGAGCGATTCAGTGGGTGGTGTTTGAAGTAATTAAGAAAGTTCCAAATTACTAAAATTTTTACTTTTTGGTGACCTGGGACATTTGTGTGATCCAAGTAGCAGTATTCTTATTTTATTATTATTTTTTGCTTTTTTTGAAATTTTATCTTTTTTCACTTGAAGCCTTTAATATGTTCCTATACATTCAGAATGTAGTTGCATTCATGGGTCGTTTACCTCATACTACCTCAAGTAGGGGGTCCTTCCCCTACATTGACCCTCATTACAGCAACCAGAAAAAGTTTCAGAGAAGCAGCCGGCAAAAGGAGACACTCAGTCTGGGCCGTTCTGAGCTCTGGCTGCCTTTTCTTTCTCTGCCTGAGAAATCGCAGTGTCCCATCAGAGCAGCTTGTGATTAATGTAATCTCCTAGCGAGAGTCTGTACCCAAAACGAAATCCGCCAGCGAAAGTGACACTATAGATTTACCGAAAAGGTGAGACGGGCACTTGCCCTTTGGTTTGAATACCTGAACCATGGCTTGCTTCTTCCTTTAATGTGGATCATGTGACATGTTATGTCCAAATTGGAGGGTGATTTAACCTGCCCACTCCCTCTATTAGAATCGTGGTGGAGAGACCCTTAGGATTTCTACACCCCACATAATAGGTCCATCCAACAACCTTAAGTAGGGGCGTTAAGGAATCGAGTTGACTTGGCTAGGAGTTGTTTGGCATGATTTGACTTGATTTAATTCTGATTTGAGCTCCACTCGAATTCAAACATACCTCAATTTAACTCTGGTTGACTCGAATGGAGCTTAAACTTAGCTTCATTTAAGCTCGAATTTGAGCTTCATGTTATTTACAAATTGAAATACAAAAATTGTATTGCTTAGGTTAGATTATTATAATAGGAAAAAAATAGATTACATTCGAGCATGTGTTCAGCCTAGACCCGAGTTCCTTACAAAAGATATTTGAATATGAGTTGGAATGAGCCCCAAGTTTCCCAATCGAATAAAATTCGAGCTTAAAAGTTCCAGCTGTGTTTGCGCTCAAGTCAAGTTGGCAGTTTAAATTTTAAGCTCAAGGCAAACGAAGACAATATTCAGATTCATAAACACCTTAAGCCAAATAGGGACTTGGCCCAGTGAAATTTGAAAGAGAGCTATGGGAAAGTGCCCCGTGAAAATGAAGGGTACCTACACATCTGATGGGCCCTTTATTATGTGTTCGTTTACAGAGAAGTAAACGAACACATAATAGTAGTGGATGTCCGCGTGGGCACAGAGAAGTCGAGCCATGGAATATGCTTGCCCAACCACCAGAGAAAGCCTATACGCTACTTTTGGTGTCAGGCTCTGGATAATAAGATCTTGGACAGTAAAGTTCATGAGAACACTGCAAGACAAACATCTCATCCTGTTTTTGCTTCTACGGATACCGTGACGGCCAATTTATAGGCTAGCTTTACAATTCCCAGTTAAGCTGAAATGTTACTTTCAAAACTTACAAGATTTACTACTATGAAACCTTTTGATGATATCTATACAATCAACCACATATTATAAGACGTACATAGCCTATGAAAAATAGCTGTATCAAACATCTTCCCTCTACATTAGAGCTCAAGAATTGCTAGTGAAGTCAATGATATTCGATTAACACCCTCTGCCAACTTACTAGGCATAGATCTCGCTCCATTAGCATGAACCACCAAAATACATATAATATCTTGAAGTTACCACAATAAAAAAATTGATCTCATATAGTCATTTATATAATCTTCGTACTTATGGACCTCTGCCTTCATAGTAAACTCCATTTCGAGTTCTTATTTGATGTTACTACCATTGATCTTGTCACTAGAGATATTCCTTCCCTTGGCGTGAAAATGGCGAGTTTTGTATTCGAGGAATATGCACGAAGTGCTTCAGAATAGCCCCAAAAATGTAAACAACAATGTATGAATTCTACGTTATCTCACTGCAGGCTTATGTCCACTTTACTATGATGAAGATAATTTCTCAGGTCGAGGGAAGGAGGGGGAATCGCTCTTTAGAGGAGAAGGGAAGCCATCTGAGATGGCCTCCCATGATAAATCTTCATCATTTCTGCGCCTCCGGTCGAGAAATGGTGGTCTGACAGGGGTTGGGATGTTGTCCGTCTTGCATGTCAGTATGGCAACAATTTCTGACATGGGAGGCCTTAAGGTCGGATGTGGCTGCATGCACAACAGGGCCACATGGATGGCTACTAGTACCTCTCTTTCCACAAATCCGTCTGCAAATAGCTTGGGATCCACGAGGTCCATGACTTTCAATCTCTCGTGCAGCTTCCATGCCTGAAATAGTGATGATCTGATTACTATTAAAAAAATAATTATACAGTGATGTTATGATGGCATTTGCTTCGTTAATTGAAACAACATAAGTCAATAATGAAAATTTGATAGGCTAATTGAGATGAATTCATACATATTCAGGGAGATACTGCATTTCAGAAGGCAAAGAAAGATCTGTATTTTTACGGCAACTAACGATCTCGAGCACCAGAACTCCAAAGCTATAGATGTCAGCCTTCTCAGAGAGTTCTCCTCTTATTGCATATTCAGGAGCTGTATAGCCTCTGAAATAGATTAAGATGACATTAAAATAAATGAAAATTGAACACCCAAGTCCCTTATTAGGCATTATAGATTATAGCTTTTACAAAACAGGCATTTGGAAAACCCGGGTGGAAATTGTAACAACAATGTTCCCAACACAGACGTCTCAAAGTCAGAGCTAACATCATAAATAAACGCTACAGGATTAAAATCCATTTTTATGAACTTACAAAGTTCCTGCAAATGTTGTGCTGAGATAAGCTTGATCCTCGGGGAAGAACCTAGCCAGCCCAAAATCTCCTATCTTTGGTTGGAATTTATCATCAAGAAGTATGTTGCTCGCTTTGATATCTCTGTGAACAATTCTTATATGGGAGTCTTCATGAAGATACTGTATTCCTCTGGCAATGCCAAGTATAATCTGGAACCTCATCTTCCAGTTGAGAAATATGTCTCTCTTCCCTGTTTCAAAACAAAAAGATCCACTGGAAGATAATTATGCACAATTCGGAGTATATGAACATATGGATATCATGATCATTAATGCAGATGCAATAGTCCCCAAGGATATTGTTCAAGTCTTCTGATAACCATAGTCACCCTTACCATAGATGATGGCATCCAGGCTTCTGTTCTTCATGTATTCATACACAAGCAGCCTCTGTGACCCATCTGAGCAACACCCGAGAAGGCGGACAAGGTTTTTGTGCTGGATACTTGTAATCATCCTCACCTCCGCGAGGAATTCTGTCTCTCCTTGCTGGGACCTTTCAACTGCCAACTTTTTTACTGCTATCATTCTCCCGTCTTCTAACTTCCCCTGAAAATATACATATTAAATCACACTAAAACCCTGCAGAAGCCTGAGTATTCATAGTAGAGAGACTTTAATCAGTCATCGAAACCTGATAGACAGGACCAAATCCTCCGGCGCCCAGCTGCTTTTCAGGGTGAAAGTTCTTTGTTGCCTTCTTCAGAGTCCTGTAATCGAAGTAGCTTATGGTTCGAAGGTTGCCACTAAAGTAGTTAGGCGCTGTTTTAGATACAAAAACCTCAGTGATACTGGAATACACCCATCATCCCAATTCGTACTGACAATTTATCGAATAGACGGTCTTTCGGGATTTACCTCTTGCAGATCTGCTGGGCTTCAACATTTTATTCAACATGGCGGATTTGATGAACTTCCAGTAAATTGCTAGCAGAATTAGACAGACGAGAAGCAGTGACAGGCCACCAAGGAAAAAGTATAAGGCCTGGTTGGAAGCTCTAGCCGGGGCCTGCCTCTCTATACCATACCCGGTAGGCGTCGGTGGGATTGCTGCAAATTTCACCCAGAATTAATCATCAAGCCAAATCATTCCTCACATCTCCATGATCATCAGAGTTTGAAAACAAGTTGTAAACATTTGGCAAATGTTTGTGGCTAAAACAATGGACTAACAGTCCCTTTTGGGCATTAGTAATGTACAATAAATAAATAAACTTACTGGAAACATGAGGAGACCCTCCAGCTTTCTCGGATTGAGGAGCTAAAACAGTCGTTCCTTGAAGCTGGAAATCGAACGACTGGTTCTGATAACGAAGCAGGCACCTATCGAGGGCCACTCCTCCTTCCGCCGTCGCGTTACAGATCCCCTCCACAGCGACCCTTGCTGTTCCCAGACATTCCCCACATGCCTTTCCTGCAGTTCCCCAGCACTGCGCCAGCCCAAACACCTTCCCATTGCTCTCTACAGCAAAGCTCGCATTTTTGCTCGTTATATTCCCTACCAGCTCATCCAACAAGTTCCCTATTTCAGCCGAATATCCAACTGGGTCTCCGCCGTATGGTTCTCCGCAGTCCGGTCCCTGCACCGTACTCGCGGGCCCCTCGTCCGAGAAGGGCCTCTGCTGGTAGAAAACCACGCACTTGTCTCTATAGATTCTTGCGTTGGGTTTCCCCCTGCAGTCATTTAAGATCGTGGCTTCAGAGTCTCGAAGACAAACAGAGCAGTCTTCTGGATTCACATTTGCGCGGCACTGGGCGAATCCGTAGGTTGTGTTTCGACCTTCACCCTCCTGGCAGTGACTCGGGCTACCAGACCCGGCTTTGGAGACGAGGCAGGAGAGGGTCTGGTTGATAACGCCCGCCGGAGGTCCCACACCCGATCCATCGCAGGTAGTCACGTCGAGGGAGATGAGGGAGCGGGAAGAAGGAAGTAAGGAGAGGCAAATGGCGAAGAAGAAGAAGAAAATAAGGGGTGGAAGAGGGAGAGACATAGGGGGAGCTGGGGGGAGATTTGTTGTGTTTCTCCAGACATGGGGGTTGTTTTCTGCAGTGAGTGAGAGAGACAGAGAGAGGGGAAATGCCGGCGTTGAAATGATCGAAGGACGAGGTGGGTGAGCGTGGGATTCTCCGATTGACAGCATGGAGGAGTTGGAGCCAAGACGGCAGCATTTGGCGGGTAATTCAGCGGGCGGGAATATCCCGTGCAACACTGAGGTTTGATTAAGTATAATATGTTTGATTAATGCAATTCTTAAATAATGCTCCGTCGTAAGATGATTAGACAACAGCTTGACTGCGTGTTAATTTATAAAGGAAATCGAGAAGCAGGCAGGAGCTACAAACGTAATGATATAAGTGAGCTCGTCTTTTAGCAAATCAATGAATTTTGTGTATGTAAACCGGTGTTAGTGATGAAATAATGTTTTTTGCGTGAAAAATAGTTGGCCAAGCTCTTCTTTTATTTTTTTTTTATTTTTAATATTATTTTTTGAATTCCAAGCTCGATGGGAAGGAACATAGTCGAAAAATAAAAGTATGACACTTTATCCCGATGGTTTTAGTTGAGTTTATTTCAAAAAATTATATAAAGTTATTAATTTGAGGGTGGAAGGAGTATGTTATTTTTGCATTGTTATAATCGGGCAATAGCTGAAAAAGAAATGACCCCCTCTCCCCTTTCCATCCCCTCCCCCAATGTCTCAGTCCCCCAACCTCTTTTAAGTTTTTGTATTTTGTTTATTGCTCTATTTCCTATGTGCCCCACTTTTATTTTATTCATATGACAAAACAACACTATAATTTGGCAATTGGATGTAATTTTTGAACAAATCTGCATAACACTAATGTAACTAACTTTACAATTGAATAAATCAAACTTAAAACATTTTCGAGCACAAATCAATGAACTAAAGCAACTTTCATTCAGATGGAGGGTTCATCAACTTTCATAGAAATAGCTTACAACTCAGACAACCATTTTAATTTCTAACAAAAAATTAGTTTCTATTACAACTCGAGCTAGAACTCAGAAATACAAATTTCAAATAACGAGCTGAGAAATACTTATCAATCTTCACTGGAGCTTTGGTTTAGTTTGATTAGGAGCATCTTCTGTTAACCACTAAAATCAATCTTGCATCAAAGCTACAACAACTTCAGATCTGGGAGCCTTTTTTTTCCACAGAAATGGCGGAATTGCAGAGCTTTCAACCAGCGATTTCAGAATCATCCCCTTTTCCTTCTCTTTCTTCTCTTTTATACCCTCATTCACAATCGTTTTTGCCGTCCTGAAATTGCTGCTGAGGTGGCCATGCTGACTTGGATTAATGCTTCTTGAAATTTTGATGTTAATCCACCATTTTACTGTTAACCATTCTGTTCCGAGGTTGAAGATGGGTTAACGGACTTAACGACCAATCCAAATGACCATCAGCCCTCTCTCCTGTTTAAATCGTAGCCCTCCATTTATATCTATGTTAGTGTTTGACGATTTTACCCTTCATTGTTAAAACTAGTTTTTATGTGTTTGACAATTTGCTTGAACCAGTTTTCTCCTTCGTTTTCTACCTTAACAAAATAATAGAGCTGCTGGTTCGGCAGTTATCTGAGCTCCTCCATTAGGTCTTCCTTCCTGAAAAGGACTCGTCCATGAGTCTCCTACCTTCAGTACATCCTCTGGAGCATAATATTCATGAAGATCAGCCACATTAAAAGTATTAGAAATATTCCATTCAGCAAGTAGATCAACTTTATACGTATTATCATTTATTTTTGAAATGATTTGAAAAGGACCAATCTTTTTAGGATTGAGCTTAGAATATGTGCCTGCAGGTAACCTTTCTTTCCTGAGATGCACCATCACTAGCTGTCCCACTTCAAAAGATTTAAATCTTCTAGATTGATCAACATGAAATTTATACTAAGTGTTGGACTTAATCAACTGATGTTTCACTTGATTGTGCATTTCATAAATTTGTTGTAAAGTAGAAATTGCTCTAGCTGGTTCTCCTGGTTTCCGTGTAAAAGGTAGCAGATCAAGAGTAAAATGTGGATTGGCTCCATAAACTACCTCAAATGGACTGTAACCAATAGATCTGTTGATAGTGGAGTTCACAACAAATTCAGCTTGTGCCAACATCACATCCCATTGTTTCGGTTTGTCCATACACAAACTCCTTAACAAGTTGCCTAATGTCCTATTCATAACTTCTGTCTATCCATTAGTTTGAGGGTGGCATGTTGAACTTAACTGTAGATGTGTACCTGCTCTCTTCCACAGTGTCATCCAAAAGTGGCTTAAAAACCTGTTGTCTCTATCTGATGTAATAGTCTTAGGCATACCATGTAATCTCACCACCTCTTTAAAGAACAACAAGGCTACCTGAGTTGCATCTGTCATTTACTTGCAACAAATAAAATGTACCATTTTATTGAATCTGTCAACTATAACAAAGATAGAATCATTACCTCTTTGGGTCTTTGGAAGCCCGAACACAAAATTCGTAGTTAGATCTTCCCATGGTTGTTGTGGAACTGGAAGGGGCATGTAAAGTCCTATATTTTGTGACCCTCCTTTTGCTTGTTGACAAACTGCACAATGTTTCACTACTTTGTTTACATCTTTCTTGCAAAATTTCCAATAGTACCTCTGTTGAGCAAGGGCTAATGTTTTATCTATTCCAAAGTGTCAATACATTCCTCCCTCATGTAACTTCAACATCAATTTGATCCTCAATGATCCTTGAGGAATGCAAATCTTATTCCCTTTGTACAAAATATCTTGTTGCAAAAGAAATTCACCATTTATGCCCTTATTCTGCTGACATTGTTGCCACACAAGTTTGAATTCATCATCCTCATGTAACTCCAACAGCAATTTGATCCTCAATGGTCCTTGAGGAATGCAAATCTTATTCCCTTTGTACAAAATATCTTGCTGCAAAAGAAATTTATCATTTCTGCCCTTATTCTGCTGACATTGTTGCCACACAAGTTACTGCTCTTTCAATTCTTCAAAACCAACTATTGAAGCCTTTAGAGTTGTTAGGAAGACTTCTTTCCTACTAAGTGCATCAGCCGCTTAATTTAATTTTCCAGCCCTATGTTTAATAACTAAAGTGAATTCTTGAATTTCAGTTATCCACTTTGCATACATTCTGTCCATCTTGGTATGATTCTGTAAAAACATCAGTGGTTGATGAGCACTATGAAGAATAAATTCTTTATGCAATAGTTACAGTCTCTAATGTCTAAGGGACTGCACTAAAGCACACAACTCCAGCTTGTAAGCAGACCACGTCACCCTGACTTCATTCAGTTTTCACTAAAGAAGGCAATTGGTTTTCCTTCCTGTGTAAGTACTGCTCCTATGCCACACCCTGAAGCATCACATTCAATTTCAAATACCTTATTAAAGTAAGGTAAGACTAAGATAGGAGCTTGAGTCAATTTCAATACAACTCAAAACTTTCAGCAGCTTCTTTGGTCCATTGAAACACCTTTCCTTTCATGCAACCAGTAAAGGTGCAGCTAGTGAACTGAAATTTCTAATGAACCTCCTGTAGAAGGTTGACAATCCATGAAAACTTCTCACCTCTTGAATGCTAGTAGGAGTTGGCCACTCAACAATAGTTTTAATGTTGTTCTCATCCATTGTAATACCTTTAGTTGTGATAACATAACCTAGAAAAATCAGTTTGTGAGTAAGACATGAGCTTTTCTTCACGTTTACATGAAGACAATTCTGTTGGAGCAGTTTTAGTACTTCTTCCAAATGCAACAAATGTTCTTTTTCTTCTTTACTGTAAATCAAGATATCATCAAAATACACTACAACACATCTGCCAAGTACTGGTTTTAACACCTGTGTCATGACCCTCATAAAAGTACTTGGAGCATTTGAAAGTCCAAATGACAACACAAGCCATTCATACAGTCCTTCCTTAGTTTTGACGGTTGTCTTCCATTCATCTCCAGGCTTCATTCGAATTTGATGGCAGCCACTCCTTAAATCAACCTTTGAAAATACATTTACACCACCTAGCTGATCCAACATATCGTCCAGCCTAGGAATATGAAAGATATATTTGACCATGATTCTATTAACAACCCTACAATCAATATACATTCTCCACTCTTCATTTTTCTTAGGTACAAGCAATGCAGGTACAACTACTGGACTGATGCTTTCTCTAATTAATCCCCTTTGCAACAAATCTTCAATCTATCTTTGTAGTTCCTTATGTTCAAATGGAGTCATCCTATAATGTGCAAGATGAGGTAGACTAGCACTTGGTTGAAAGTCTATTTGATGTTGTATAGTTCTTAAATGAGGTAGATCCATGGGCAGATCATCATCTACAATGGCCTTGTATTTCTACAGCAAACTAACAACTACAAGGGGTGTTTGTTTATTTTTTTCTTTCATCACCACTACATATATAGTCTTTCCTTCTTTCAAACTTGTCTGAACTTGCCTTACCAAATTAACAACAGTTTTGGATTTATTCAGCTCTTCTTGCTTCCAAACACTAGGCAGTAAAACCACTTTAACACCTTTCTGTTGAAAGGAGTAAGTGTTACTCTTTCCATCATGCACCATAGATTTATCATATTGCTAGGGTCTTCCAAGAAGAATAAGACATGCTCCCATATCAACAACATCACATAAGATCTCAGTTTGGTATGTTTTACCAATGAAAAATGACATTTTACATTGGTACTTCACTTTCACTGGTTTGACAGTCTTAGTCCTAATGATGGTATATGGAGAAGGATGTTTCTCCAGATAGACTCAACTTGCTAACAACTTGTTTTGAAATCAAATTCTTAGAACTTCCTCCATCAATGATCACGTTGCAAACCCTCTTATGGATTGTCCCTTTAGTGTAAAAGATCTTATTTCTTTGATCTACGATTTCTTCTTTTGCAGTCAACACTAACTTCTTTATCACTAAACTTAGTGGATAAGTGTCACAGTCTAAACCTTCATCTTCCTGTACTTCTTCAATTTCTTGTTCATCCTGTGCTTGTTCATGCTCTTCTTGAAAATTATCAGCCACTTCATTAGTATGATTCACCATTGCATTAGTTTTCCTATACTTAGGTAAATCCTTCTCTGGTACTGAACATTGGTTTGAAAAATGACCATGTTGTAAACACCTATAGCATTTACACGGTACATGTTTAGCATAAGAGTCAGGTGGAGGAAATCTAGCTCTTAGCATTTGATTCATTCTGCTCCAACTTTTAATTGGTTGTTTGCCTTGTCGATTTCTCTCCATTTGCAACTGGTCCCACCAAGCTGAAGCTCCACTTTTGAGTTTACATGACACCAACTTAACCTTCTTATGCTCTAGAACATCAAGACAGTCAAAATATTTTTCAGCATCATTCATCCAATCAAAAAATTCTTCCACATGCATTTGACCTCCAAATGCTGGCAGTTCAAGCTTAGGTTTAAAGTAGTCATCTCTAAACTATGGATTCTGATTTTCATAATCCTCTTCACTAGATTCTTCATCACCCACAAGCTGCCTGTATCGAGGTCCAAACTCATGTTGTTGCTGCATTACAGGTTGTTGAGGACCCTGTAAATTTGCATTTCCTTGACCTCTTCTGCCTCCTCTCCTTCTCCCTCCATTCATGTTTGCAACATTCACATTTCCTCCAACATTAGCTTGTCCTTGAGTAAGAATATGCATCAATTGCAAATGATTTTGCTGTTGCATTCTCAGCATTTGTGCAAACATCTCTTGCACAGTCATCTCTTCAGCTTCATGCTCTTCATAATTTCTCAATTCCAAGATAAACTACCGCTCTGATACCAAAAATGATGTAGCAACACTATAATTTGGCAATTGGATGTAATTTTTGAACAAATCTGCATAACACTAATGTAACTGACTTTACAATTGAATAAATCGAACTTGACAATTTCGAGCACAAATCAATGAACTGAAGCAACTTTCATTCAGATTGAGGGTTCATCAACTTTCTTAAAACAACTTACTACGACTTAGACAACCATTTCAATTTCTAACGGAAAATCAGTTTCTATTACAACTTGAGCTAGAACTCAAAAATACAAATTTCAAATAATGAGTTGAGAAACACTTATCAATCTTCACTGGAGCTTTGGTTTAGTTTGATTAGGAGCATCTTCTGCTAACCACTAAAATCAATCTTGCATCAAAGCTACTACAGCTTCACATCTGGGAGCCTTTTTTTCCACAAAAATGGCAGAATTGCAGAGCTTTCAACCAACGATTTCAAATTTTAGAATCATCCCCTTTTTCCTTCTTTTTCTTCTCTTTTATACCCCCATTCACAATCGTTTTTACCATCCCGAAAGTGCTGCTGAGGTGGCCATGCTAACTTGGATTAATGCTTCTCAAAATTTTGATGTTAATCCACCATTTTACTGCTAACCATTTTGTTCCAAGGTTGAAGATGGCTTAACGGACTTAACGACCAATCCAAATGACCATCAGCCCTCTCTCCTGTTTAAATCGTAGCCCTCCATTTATATCTGTGTTAGTGTTTGACGATTTTACCCTTTATTGTTAAAACTAGTTTTTATGTGTTTTAACGATTTGCCTGAACCAATTTTCTCCTTCGTTTTCTGCCTTAACAAAATAACAGAGCTGCTAGTCCAACAACTATCTGAGCTTTGCCATCACCATATTAGCCCATGTACCCCACCTTCTCCTCTTCTTCCACTATGCCTTGCTCGCTCCTTGTCTTTGATGATGGTGTTGGCGCTTAGATACAACCAACCAATATTTCATCTCTTATTCCTCCATTTGTCGAGAAGATGAGAAGGAAGAAAATAAATGAGGAGGGAGGAAGAGTTGTGGGCGACCTCTACAAAGGCTTAGCTAACCCAATGTGACCAAATTTTGGTTGGTTATGGTAAAAAAAGCTTAGTTAATAACTTCAATTATTTGGGAAATATTTGTTGTTTAATATCGTATCAAAAGCCATGGGTCAAATCTCATGAGGAGTAATTTTCTCCCATTTATGCTTAGGCACATTCTCCCCAAAGGCTTGAATTAGTATCTTTCTATGTTTTTTTATTAGGTCTACCTGCTCAATTGTGATGGATGTCTACAAGAGAGTATTGTAACGTCCCAAATCCGCGAGTGCCCAAAATTTGAGGCTAAACCCGGCCCAAGGTTCATAAAATCTTAAAATAAAAATTCTTCTACCGATTACAGGGATCCTCATCTATGTGCAAGAGCTATAGTGACCCTCAGACATCGGTTTTAAAAATAATTAAAAGATCAATTATTACTATTTTTATTTTTAGATCGGGTTAATATTGTTATGCTATTGGTTGCCTATGTACTGATTGGATAACATCTTCAATGTTATTCTAATAAGATCAGATCTAAACGTAGTTCTATATAAAACTAAGGCCTTTTTAACAAGCATAACACTATACATGTACTATGCTTAAGTATTTTCCATATGCAATCATATATCACAATCAATATAAAAATAAAAATGCGGACAAATCAAGCAAACCATTCTTTCATGAAATCCGATGAATAAATCACATAATCGAATAAATCAATCACAAAATCCAATAAATCATTCACATAATCAGATAAATCATTCGTTCAGAGGATCATGATATTTAACGGCTTACTCATGCACTCATAGGGCCACAAAAGCTAAAAGGATAGGAGTTTTCCTATTATGCTCACAAATGTGTGTGAAAAAACCGAGTGGGTAGGTATCCTTATTTATATATATGATACATAATGGCTTACTCCCACATTCATGGGGCCACGAAGGCCAGAAGGATAGGAGCTTTCCCATAATGTTCAACACATGTGCATGTCAGAACCGATTATTTCTCTTAGTAGGTATCTAGAATCAATAGTTTTGGGGTTTTATACTAAACAACTACCTTTTAAATCCAATTATTCAAAATATATTTAATTAATAAAACAAAAGTTCGAAAACCCAAAAGCGATAAGAATTCATCAATTGATCTTAAGTCATTCAACATAGCATGCATTCGTATAAGCTAACTATAAACATATGCATTCATAAGAATTTAAAATAATAAAGTTGTGAATGCTTAATCCTATAAGATTTCTAGAAGTAGCGGCGATCAGAGTTTCTCCTTCCTTAAAGACATCCTCCTTTTAAGTCCCGAAGAAGGCATACAAAGCCTCCCCTTACCTAGGAACTTTTCTCATTTTGCAACCTGAAAGGCTGTGGACAAAGGCTCCCCTTACCCGAGAACATTTCTCTCACTGCGGCCCAAAGGCCGTAGAGAGAGCCTCCCCTTATCCAAGACATTTCCCTCCTCTAGAAAGGTTATCTCTCTAAACTGACCTCCCAAGACGTAGAGAACCATTGATGTAGCTTGGTTCGCCTCTTAAACGGACTACAACGAGTTAGAAATGGGTTAAAAATGAAAGAAAGAAGGTTTGGAGACGGACAAAATCAAAGAAGGAAGAAGGGAGGAGTGTCCATGTGTCTCCTCCTCTCAATGGAAGAACCCCCCTTTCATAGAGGGGCAGGGGTGCCAGATGTGCATCAAGCGCGACATGGCTTCCCATGCCGGGCTACGCATGGCATGGGCGTGACGTGTTAGCAAAATACTTTTTTTCCCTTTTCTTGTCTTTATTTGATAATTGTTTTTTTTAATTTATTTTTTCGAATTTTAAACGGGTGTAACTCCTTACCCCAAACTTAGAATTGCATGTTCTTGGTACCGTTGGGTGCATATTGATGAGCCCTACGAAACAAAATCATGCAAGGATATATTATCACAAAAAATTTAAAGTGGGCCCTGCCCACACACGTTTCTCTTGGTCATAGCTTATAATCCCGACGTCAAATTGACCCAACCCTATCAAATACCTTAAGGCTCATCCGAATTAATCAAGTTTAAAATAATCCAAAATTATGAAAATTAGTTAATGGGCCCACAACTTGCTTTTGGGCCCAACAAAAAATTACGGGTCGTAACAAAGATTGAGTTGAGGTATAAAATAAATACTCCCTTCATCCAATACTAATAGTTATATTTGAAAAAATAGTGATTTTTATTGAATGGGGGAAACCTACATCTAAGAGAAGGGAAATTAATCTTATGATACTCCTTTTTAAGTATCCAACCACTTAAATTGAACAAAATAAAATTATTAATATAGAATAGATTTTTTTTTGCCAAATATAACTATTGATGTGAGATGGAAAGAGTATTATAATAATCCGTTACCAACAACTCAATGGTTATTTGACACATCTGAGCTCAAGGTAAAATTTGAGAAGTAATTGTGACAATTTATTTTGAGGATTTTGCCAAAATGGTCTTAAGATACAATATATTACACAAAATATCTCTTAATTTTCATATAATACATAAAATGATCCTATGTACATGTAAACCACTACAATAGCATGAATTGTCTAAAACACCCCTTTCCCATTTTCTTCATTATAACTTCACCACCCAATCGCTTCTCATTTCCAATAGCTGCAGCTTCGACTCTGCTACCTCCGACATCAGCTCCACCACCTCTGCCATACCGATTTTGTCACCAACTTCGTCATCTTTGCCACCAGCTCCACTTCATTCAACTTCGTCTTCACCTCCACCATCGCCTTCTCTTCCTCCCCTATTTTGTCACCACCTTCTCCTCCTCCACCTCTTGTTTTTCCTCCTCCCCTCCTCTCTATCTTTCTCCCATTTCCCTCCTTGGTCGCCTCCTCTTCCTCCCTCTCGAAATCTAACAAGACTGGTCACAAAGCTAGCTAGTGAAGCTATTAAGAATTCATATTTTCTCTACAATATTAAATCTTAAAAAGTGAACCAATAAACATGTTAAACTACTTAAAACCAATAGTGAGTTTTATTTTTATTTGATTTTGAGTTTTCTCTAATAGCAAAACCTCGTACTAATAGTGGATAATTGACAATTAACAGTCGACAATCAGATTTATTGCAATAAAAGGGATATAAGACAACATTGTGGATGACAATATATCCTTAAGTATTTATAATAAACCATGTTAACAAACTAAATAGATAAAATAAAAAATAAAACGATTTTAAACATGCAATGTCTTGACTGTCAACTGTCATAACGTCCAATGTCGGAGACCACCTTCTTCTCCGACATCGATAGTACGAATCTTCTTCTCTGGTGCCCACAACCTTTTACTAATATATAATAGTTGACACTTGGGACGTTCGACAACCAACGTCGAGACAATCGAAAATCACATGTTGAAAATTTACTTTATTATTTATTTGTTAAGATAGTTCATTGTAAATACTTAGGGACATATTGTCACTCATAATGTTGTCTTATATCCTATTTATTGCAATAAATCTGATTGTTGACTGTCGACTATCAATACAAAGTTTTTCTTTGCGTTAGGAAAAACTTAGAATCAAGTAAAAATAAAACTTACTCTTGGTTTTGAGTAGTTTAACATATTTATAAGTTTATTTTTTAAGATTTGAAATTGTAGAAAAAGAAATGAATTCTTAAAAGCTATGTCGACTAGTTTTTGTGACTCGTCTTATTAAATTTCTAGAGGGAGGAAAAGGAGGTGACTAAAGAGGAAAAGGAGAGGAGGATAAGAGAGGATGGGAGGAAGAGAGGAGAGTGGAGGAGGATAGAGAGGAGAGAAGAAGAAATGAGGGAGATAGGGGGAGGAGGTGGCAGTAGAAGAGTGGAATAAGAGATGAAGAAAAAAATGGATGAAGCAGAGCCAATAACAAAGACGATAAAGTTGGTGGTCGATGACGGAGGTGGTGGTAGAGGTGGCAGCGGGCCGGACTTGGCCCGACATGTGACCCTTGATGGTTGGTTTGGGTCGGCCTGAGCCTACTCTAGCTTGATGGCAGAGCAGTCTAGGCTAGGCTCGACCCATGGGTGAGAGGGGCAAGCCCGAGACATGTGGCACGCTTAGAGGGTGCTGCGGGCCTACTCACTAGTCCCGCCTAGGTGGTTCTGCCCATTTTTTTTTAAAAAAAATGATAATAATTGGCTGCATCCAGTGGTGGGGCAAGACCATGAGGTCGGGGTGGTTGTGGCCCCATTGGGCCAGATGTGGGGCATGGAAACCTAAGCCCAACCTGGTATGCTCCCCCCGTGTGTAGGGTCAAACTAGGCCTACTCCGTCAATAGGAGGCCCACACTTTTGCCACCACTAGGTGGTAGAGTTAGTGGAAGAGGTGATAGAGGTAACAAAGTTGAAGCTAGATTTGCTGAAAATGAGAAATAGTAGGTTAATAAAGTCATGAGGAAGAAAATAATATTTTAGATCATTTATGCCCATATGTGTGAAGGTGCATCTAGTCATTTTATGTATATCATGAAAACAAAAAATATTTTATGTAATATATTATACCCTAAGGCTATTTTGACAAAATCCTTATATTTTCCATTCATCTCATTATTAATAATTAAATTTTAATTTTTTTATTAAATAGTAAAATATAAAGAAAATAAACTTATAATACACTTTTTTAAGTCCCTTAATTACTTAAATTTAACAAAATAAAAATATTAATAAGGAATTCATTTTTTCTCTCCAAAAGTTATTATTTAATTTAAACAAAGGAGTATTTTTCACGAGGCGTAAAGGTCCCACCTGCTTGCAGAGAAAGTATATGGTAGAACCGCTCTACCACGTGGCCATACATACCTCTATTCACATTTAAACACGTACACCGAAAGTCATACCTCATCTTACTCTTGTAACCACGTATCAATTGGTTAAACTTGTCCTACGTGGCCGGTGCAACGGTTGTACAGGAGAATTTTTCCTGCATCCGGGCCAAAAGTTTAGATCCCGGGCAAGTGCCAATCTAGCGGCTCCAGGCCACGACCCAATGACAACAACGTCATTCCCCACTCTGCTCCGTCCCACTTTGGTCATTCGCAGCTCTCGGCGGCGTCGCTCTGTTGCTCTCCGGGTCTCTTCGCTCTCTCTGTCGACCATCGTCCTCTTTTCCGTTTTTGCTTCCCGGCCGTCTCTTCCGTCACTGGTCATGCCCCTCCATGGCCTTGGTCTCCCCTCCCCTCTCGAGCCACCGCTACGCATTCTCCGTCTGCTTCCTCCTCTTCGTTCTCTCCGTTCTCTTCTTCAGTAAGCGCGCCATCGAGCCCTCCCTCTCCCTCTACCGAGCTCGTTCCCTACCCCCCAGTCGGATCTCAAATTTCTCCGACCCTTTTGAGCAAGACCCACCTGCCAATCTTTCCGTCGTCGGGATTATATCCTTTGGGCAGAATATCTCCCTCCGTCAGTCCGAAAATGCAACAACTGGTGCGCCTGGTAATGTCTCACGCACTGAAGAGGAGGACCCACCATCGGAGATGGCGATCTGGGATACGGATTGCGATTTGTATACGGGGAATTGGGTGAAGGATGAGGCGTACCCGCTGTATGAGCCGGGTTCCTGCCCCTATGTCGACGAAGCTTTTAGTTGTCAGGCGAATGGGAGGCCGGATCGGGGTTATACGATGTGGAGGTGGAAACCGAGTGGTTGCGACATACCTAGGTACCACTTGTCTTCTTTCCTTGTCTTTTACTCATTCAGTTTGAGAAAAATATGAGAAGGTCATTTCTTAGATATTGATTTGAAAAATTGAAATACTGAGCAATCGGTAATGAGCATTGAGCAGGCATTGAAATCTGAGATAAAGTGTATGACAAAAATAAGATTGCAGGAAGCTTTATAAAACAATATGTATAGCCTTTAGTCTGTGAGCTGTCATTTGATTGTAATGTACACAAATGCAAGGGGCAACAATGAAGCAAATACGTGATGACCGTGTGGCTACTCTTAACCAGTTACAGCCATTAGTTTCTGTTTGTGACCAAGAGAGGCGGAGGGATGGTGATTCTTATCATTCCATTTTTTAACTGATTTTAAGCATTTGAAGTGGGTGACATTTGTCCTGCTTCCTCATTCCATTTATGACCAAATATTTGGATTGCTTTCTCTAGAAGTAGTTTTGGCAATTTTGAAATCTACTGGCATCCTAAATACTCCCTCTGTCCCGCATTAATAGCTCCATTTGATTTCTCAAAATGAACTAATTTTACTTTATTTTGAAAAGCCAAATGGAGCTATTAATATAGGACACTGGGAGTATTAATTTTTCAAAAAAAAATTCTATGGTCATTTGTTTTCTACGATTTTCTCCAAAATTTCTTGTTTGAATCACAGTGTCTTAAAATTTTACAGAAAATGATTCATACTCAAAGTATAACTCTTGCCACTTAAGATGATGAATAGAAGGCAAATTGTGAGAGGTGCTATAAACGGAGCAGGCCAAGTTCTTAGCATATCATGAGAGTCCATGGCTTCCTGCCCTGTTATTGTCATTTGTCACGTAGAGACACTAAAATCTACTTAATTTTGGAAATGTTTTTCCATTTATCACATGATTTGGTTGGTTCAGAAGTATGTTTCAGAGTGTGACTCCTGAAACCTGGTCGTAACATAATTTACTTTGCGGCTGTTTGCAGCTCAGACTGATGAGCATCGTTTTAAGATAAGAACACGATTTGTTCGGTGGTTTTAACTTTTAACATGTACAGACCTTGTAAGTAGGGAATGGCCTTCGTCAAATTCCTTCAATAAAGTAGTACCCTTTTGTAGAGTAAATTTAGTACTAAGGCTTTGCGCCCGTACAATTATTTTCATCTTTTCTAATCCATTGTAAGTAGACATGATCAGATTTATACAAAAGGATGTACAATTTCTACCCTATACTTGATTCATAGGTTTAATGCAACAGACTTTCTGGTGAGACTAAGAGGTAAAAGGTTGATGCTGGTTGGAGACTCCGTGAACAGAAACCAGTTTGAATCTATGCTATGCCTTCTTCGTGAAGCACTACCTGATAAGAGCCGAATGTTTGAAACTCGAGGGTATAAGATTACCAAAGGACGTGGACAATATATCTTTCGCTTTTTGGTATGTAAAAGTGATTTAACATAACCTTATTTATGACTAGTAGGCTTTTTTTCCCTTATGATATGGACGGAAGATTTCTTAAATCTTTGACGAACTGACAGGACTTTAATTGCACAGTGGAGTTCATTCGCTCACATTTTCTTGTGAGGGAAGGGGTCTATACCATTTCAGAGGGAAAGACTCGACCAACTTTATCTATAGATCGAATTGATAAGTCTTCTGGCCGATGGAAGGGAGCTGATATCATAATATTCAACACTGGACACTGGTGGACTCATGGCAAAACAGCTAGAGGGTGTGTTCAATGCTTTTTGGTTCTTCATTTTTTTCCGTTCCATCAATTTGATTATTCATTCATTATGCTTTTTTATTTATTTATCAGTAAGAACTATTATCAAGAAGGCGGTTTCATATATCCTCAATTTGATGCGGTTGAAGCTTTTAGAAGAGCTATGAAAACATGGGGAAAGTGGGTTAAAGAAAACTTGGACCCTGCACAGAAGTTGGTCTTTTATCGTGGGTATTCAACTGCACATTTTAGGTGAGTTTTAAAGCTGCATTTGTTGTAATTAGCGAATGAAAACATCTTTGTGAAGTTTAAACGACATTTTTTTGGACTAGGGGTGGTGACTGGGACTCCGGAGGGACCTGTAATGGAGAGACTGAACCTATCATAAACGGGACATTCCTTGATAGTTATCCCCCAAAAATGAGGATTGTAGAGGAGGTTGTTGGAGATCTAAAAGTGCCGGCCATTCTACTGAACGTGACCAGATTGACTAATTTTAGGAAAGATGGACATCCATCTATATATGGTAAGACTGCGCCAGAAGGACAGAAGCGTTCCAGAAGACGACAGGACTGCAGCCACTGGTGTTTACCAGGGGTGCCTGATGCATGGAATGAGCTGATATATGCAAGTTTGGTTATGGGAAGAACTTCTTTTTGGAATCCAAGGCGATGATAATCTATAGTTTGTTGCCTGACGATGCCTGGTGATGATCTTTCCTATCATTTACCAAGTAGATTCTATTCCTCCTTATTCCCTCTTGTATCCATCTGGTAAGTACATACCATCCATTGTGGATTTTCCCCTTTACATCCAAATATTGGGGTACATGCCCAAAATCTCATTCAAAAATGGGAAGATCTCATATCGCTGAACAAGATATGCTAAAGAAATTGAAATTGTTTGACATCTTGACGGTCTCCAACTCTAGAGAACTTGGAATGGTGGGTTACCTTTATGCATTTAGCTAATTTATGGTGTTTGAAAGTGAGTAAATTGAGGCATGAGTTTGAGTTTATGGGTGATAACCTTAATAGACGTATGCACAACGGTTCTACTGGATACCTTCTCCTAGGGGTTCGGCCAGGGAGGGGTGACGGGGAAGAGGTGTTGTCACTGGTATAGAGGAGGGTGTGTTGTTGCTGGTGTCAGTGTTGGTGCCGACGTCAGAGAAGCAAAAGGATGAGGGGTGAATGTAATTTTTTGTAGGGTGACGTAAAGCAAGTTATAATCTATTAACGAAACTTCACCGACGAATTTTCAAGGTGCAATTTGTGCAATAGATCGGACGGCTAGTGAATCTTCACCAGCTCCAGCTAAGTACATCTTGAGTAAAACTAGCAGAAATAGCAGGGTGAAATGGGCAAGCCGGCACTCTTACACCACTTGCTCGGGAGATATGAAAAATGCTCGGCATCACCGGCATAATCCACTCTGATCTACACCGTTTCTTAACATTATGGACCCTACAAATTAACTATTGGAGGCATGTATGTGATAAACTATCAGCTTGACATAAGAGCACCTCCAGTCTCTTAGGCGCTGTTTTGGATGCAATTGTTTTTACAAGGGATGAAAAGTCCATCACCCTATGTTTTAGCCGGTTTACCCCTCTTATACATGGTGGATAAATATTTACCGGATGAACGCCACCTTAACATGGTTAATAGACATATACTATGTGTATGTCAAGACTATAGATATTTATCGACTGTGTATAAAAAGGGAGTGCAGGCTAAGACAAGAGGTGGCATACTCATCACCTTTTTTATAAAGTAAATCAATTTTAACATCATGTCACTAATACAAAATTCTATATTGACCTTAAAATCACTTTATTTTTTAGTTGCCCTTGAAATGAGGTTTTAACTTTGGCCATTTTACATAACTAGACCCCATAATATGAGTAATGCCCAGAATATGCGTGTAGTGTGCATAATATCATAACTAGACCTAAGTATATGTAAGAGGTTACACATGTGGTATAAAATAACTCAATGACCACCTTGCCTTATTTTTTTTTCAAACACCAATAACCCACTTAACCAATGATTACTTACCTCATCTTTTTCCTTGTTTCTGGATTTGGTGGGACCAAACACAATCCAACCATGGTCATAGAAAGTCACAACTCTCTTAGATAATTGTGGCTCCAAGAGAGCCATATTTTACTTGACCATAACTCTATTACTTCAAGCGTTGTTACAACTCCATTAATGATATTTTTGTACATGAGAGTTATATAAATTTTAAATTTTCTTTTTTTACAAACATCAAATATAAAAACTGAACCTATAAACATATTAAGTACATAATATCAATAATGGGTTTTCTCTTAGTTGATTTTGAGAATTTTTTTATACCCAACAAACTGAGACTTACATTAATGGCGGCTCAATGCCTTTCACAGTTGACAGTTTAAAGCTGGGATATTTATTTTAGTAAAATGGGCAATAACATAGTATATTATGCAACTATATCTACCTCAATGTGTGTATTTAAGCTTTTTAAAAAAATAATAGAGAAACATGATAAACAAAGAACATTTAAAACATAAACTAGCACTTTAAATCAGATGGCTTCTTCCTAAACTATCAATCAAGGAAGGCAAATCGTTTCTCCAAAAATCTTGAACGATCACAGTTGGCAACCCAAGGAATAAGATGGTACTGATGTCCCTTATGAGGAAGTATTGAGAAGGAAATTAAACTTAGGTGTATTGATGAGATGCTCTCGTACCCATTTGCTCAAACTATAAACCATAGTGTCAAGTGTAAATTTTCTAACTAGCATATAAATCAATCTCATGGTTGATCGAGATTCTACTTGACCCTTGTGTTAGACCTTCTAAATTAAAGGCCTATTTGGCGATGCGTTGAAAAAAACAAAGAAATGCCTTTAGAGGGTTATGGTGAAAGTACATTTCCTTGTGATGAGATATTTTATACTCAAAGAAATTCTCTTTCCTTTTCAACCCGCCAACCAAACTTGCCTTAAGTATTTCTAGCCAAAAACAACTGCATTTGTATAGACAAATGTGAAAGTAAGTAGTGATTTTGATGCTATCATAATCAAATAATATGCTACCTCCTAAATTAATCATTTACGTCCCAAATTATTCCTTTTTAACACAATATAAGACATAAGCTGCTTCAAAAACAAATTGAAAGATGAAAAGCTTTTAGACAATGAGAAGGTGGAGGAAATCTAGCTAGGAGCTAAATATCAAAACATGTAATGTTATTCATTTAAAGGATAATTCTTGCTTAGACCTAGAAGTCATCTCTATTTACCAATAGGTACACAATAAAATTATATTATACAAAATAATATAATTCTACTAATGTCCGCTTGCGACAATAACAAAATATAAATAACCAATGGCTCTTAGTGAGAGACTGAGTCATATAGTTTCTCATTTATTATAGCTTAGGATTTTTATAGTGAATATTGGTGCACAAACTCCTTCTTTCTATAGTTTTAAAGAGAGAGATTTACTTTATGATCGGTCTGGGGTTCTAGGAGGTCCTTGGTTGTCTTACAGGTCATGTTTGGCTTCAAAAGAGAATTCATTGCAAAAGGATAACAGTAAAGTTATACTATTGTGCACAATATAATTTTGTTGTGGACCTATTAATAAATTAATTAGGATGTTTGTGCTTATTGGGAAGAATCCCTTCATTTAATCCGTTTGTCTTATAATTCTTCTTAATCTCCTTCATCACTTTTGAGAAGGATTGTCTATTTTTTTTGCCACACTTGGCTAACTACCTACTAGTGTACCATTTTTAATCTTGAAGGAAAAAAAAGTTTGGAACCACAATTGAATAATTATCAGCTTTATACTACTTATACAAGCACTTTTTATTCAAATCTATACCAAATTTGTATTTTGGTAGAAGTCACTCCTTATCTTTGATTACTCATAAGTGACCAGTTTTTTTCTCTCAATACATTGCATGGTATGCAGGCATTAGTATTTCCAGTATTTGATCTTGGCTTTGATCTCTATTTTGTAATTTATGGCTTTTAGTAGTGCACGTTAGTTGGCTTGATATGCATTTGGTGTTCCTACATAATCATATAATCAATGAGTCGATCACTTGAATACTTGGACAGAATAAGGCTGTGTTTGTTTCACTGGATTGAATGACTTGAACAATTTAGCATGCTAGTCTGTGAGTATTCTTTGGTATGGTCTCTTTTGCAAATTCATATATTTGTCATGGCCTTCTCTTATGTAACTTGCTCATTTAAACTGTTGTTTGTTGTACTTATATCCCTGTGAACTCTCCATTTGTTATCACCTTGCTTTACATAAGAGTTCATTCCAGAAATTACTTACTCTAAAAAAATTGTCTTTCCTGCAATCAATGCTTGTTTGTGGAGGTGGGACTAAAATCCACTATAGGTCCAATCAGTGGTGTTTGCATTTGAATAGCTTGAATAGTCATGAGTATTATCTGTAAATGCTCTAAGGCATAAGTCAGCTATGAATTTCTGGATAATGGAAAATTTTGAAAATTTCTTTACATTCAATTGTCATGTTTAAACTTGGACACTATGTGGGCTTAAGAAATATGTAGGCTGATCAGGATAATCAGTCATTCTGCTAATTCTAAAGAATGTAATTATATTTTAATAATTACTCACCATGACCACAATACATGACTATTAAACATGTGAAGAGGGGAACTTGGAACCTATTTAGATCTAATTCTCTAGTTTTTTTCACACCACGTATAGTAGTCTCCCATTATTAGTCATCAAGTCTCGGTCATAAAAACTGATCCGGTTATACAAATCCGATAGAATATTATGCGATGTCATCTGTACAACTGTCTCATGGAAAGATGTTGCAGCGATTGCCGACTCCGGAAGATCCAAATTCCTAATCGTTACCGGACTTTTAACACCCTAGTGTTTCCTTAGCCTTTAGTCTTTAGCTGACTCTTGTTAGGCATTTGGCATAATCAAAAGAAAGTGATCAATAGCAGACGTTAGAAATTATATTTCTATATGAGAGAGACAAAGAAGAGGAATTTTGGTCTAATTATTGCTTAGCAAGTAGGCCGCAGCTGTCGCCATGGAGGGAATTTGTTCTAATTATTGCCAATATAAAACAAGGCATGTAAACTGGCGCTGTCGCCATGGAGGCTACGCTCTACCAACTCGTGACTTCCATATGCACCCGACAAACATATGCAGATTGGAGATTCAGTATCTTATAGAAAAACCAAGATAAATGGAATGCAGACGAAACCCAAAAAGGAACTCAACCTAACACGCTTGGATTAAGATCTACACATAACCAAAGCTAGCTGCTTACATCAGCTCATTCCATGCATCAAGCACCCCTGTTAAAAGAGTCGTAATCAGATGGTGAAGCTTCAAATTTCACCAACCGTTTGATCACCGAGATAGCGTATACAGCGCAGAGTCCACATGCACCGAGCATGCTTTTGCATCATATCTGTGTGTGGCTTTGTTGGTGAAGCTTCACCCGCTGATTACGACTCTTGGTAAAGACCAGTGTCTGCAATCCTGTCGCCTGGTGTGGAACGCTTCTATCCCTCTGGCGCAGTCTTACGATACAATTGATGGATGCCCATCTTTCTTGAAGTTAGTCAATCTGACTACTTTTGGAATCTAAGGTGATGATCATATGTAGGTTTGTTGTCTGGCGTTGCGAGGAGATGATAGCCGCAAGTAATTGCCTAGCAGTGAGCATGAAGGTTGTATCGGTCCCCCCTCCCCAAAGAAAATTTGAAACGTTATAGATATGGCCGATTTGTAACAATGCACAACCCTTATTTATTAAAACAAATTACCCACAAAAGTCTGGGCCATGCTTTAAACCCGACTTCTTCATATGTTTAATGTTGAACTAACTAATTAGAATGCATTGTATCAATATTGATGAGGTATAACTTTTTTTTGACAATTACATGAGATCAATAAGGGTGAGTACATTCAAATAAAATTCTTTTGTTTTAAATATAGTACTCCATGCCTATGCATTTACTTATACATATAATTTATAAGCTTCTATATAATATACTTCCATCTCATATATATTAAGTATTTTATTTGGTTTTAAATTTATACACTCAATACATAGACATTATATATATCATAATATATAAAATATAAATTTGTTATATATACATATATTATAAATATATTTTGGGATTGATAATTGTACATATGTATACATAAGTGTTAGAAAAAGGTTTATATGAGCTAGGGCTCAAATATGTCTATGTGAGCCCGGGCTCTATGGGCCGTCGAATTTACATCCGGCGGCCCATAATACTTATGGGCATTTAAACCCATGAATATTATGGGCCACCAGATGTAAATCCGACGACCCAAATAGCCCAGACTCACGTAAACATATATGAGCCTAAGCTCATATAAACGGGACTCTAAGTGTTAATATGTATTTATGTATATTATAAAATATATTTATAAATTTTATTCGATTTCAAGTTGAGTTCGAGTCAAGTTTGAATTTTATTTGAGTCGAGTCGAGATAAGATTTGCTTAAGTTTGAGTCAAATATGTTCGAGTTCGAGCCGCTTTAAATCAAGCCAAAATTAAGTTGAGTCAAGTTGAATCGAAGTACCCTTACTTGACACCTTATCAATGAATCTTTAACCTAAGTGTATACATGGCGTCGATACGACTTGTATTAACTTTTTCCTATATAAATTCTTAAGATAATCAAAATAGCTAGGGGCATCAAAATGATTGAATACAGGACCAATTAGTGAAAGAAAATAACGTCGCGCATCATGTTTCACATCATTTTGCATGAATTTCCATCAAATAGAGAACAAACAGGCGTCCGGGAGGCTGCATGTCTCCTAGCCATATCCAGAAGGAAAGGGATACTGCATATGCAAGACCCCACCACACCCCAAGTGGATCATCATCGTTTGTCTTTGAAGACATCTAGATATCTAAGTTTCTCCACAGACTAAAGAATCAAAAGCAGAATTCTTCTTAAAAAATAATATTTGAGCAATCAAACAAATTCTAATTTCCAGTCGGCGAGGGAAGATTCTATCATCCTCATCCTCTCATGTCTTATCGAGTTATCATAAAGAAAAACTTGTCAAATTTCTTTCTTGCAAGAAATCTTCTTAATAGACCAATCTTTCAACATCGCTACAGTACTCTTCCTTAGACAGCTCCCTGTTACATGATCAAACATCATCCCCTTTCCGAATGAAACTGTACTAATCATTGAAAAATCGAAGAAAGTGGGCATGCAGGGGCACACTTAATTATTGTTATGCGTCTTTGTGAACATATTGCTAATAAATGAGAGGTATATACAAATTTGCTTTGACGAACAGCTAGCGTTTAGCATGCCATTGATGCATCTTTAACATCCTCGTAGAAGGCGTTGGAGTTCTTTCCACTGAAGGGCGAGACTTTCTGGCAGGATGGGCACATGGAGATGTTTGTCGGCACACGAGGAAGCTGAATCAAGAATGGGGATCCAAGCTTCATGGACCTCAACTCGAGCACCTCCTTCTTCAGTCTCTGATTCTCCTCGCTCAAACTCTCGCAACGCTTCTTCAAGTAATCGCAATTTACTTCAGTCTGCTTCAGCTTTGTCCTGTAACATTCAGGGAGAGAAAACTTTACCAATTAGCCAAAAAAAAAACGGAGAGAATAAAGATCAGCAGAACTAGTTACTATTTGTAAGGAGTCCAGATTGATAATCTCAGACGAGGGTTAATAAGAATTTGGTGCCATGGCTTCATAAGATCGAAACTTGATCTGACTATATATGATGCCCATGAACTACAATTTAGCAACAAAATAGGACGTTCATCTATGAGTCATGATATTATAATCTTCCTTTGATAATGATACCCGTACCTTGCTCGTCTATTTTGGAACCAAACTTCCACTTGCCTGGGACGTAGATCCAACTGCATAGCCAATTCCTGCTTTTGGGTCTGCAACAGAATCTCTCAATTAGTACATAGCTCGAGCATCCCATATAACAGGTATATATACACATGTAGAAGCAAACTCAAAATAGAGACAGAGATGACGCGTACAGGAGTAAGAGTGCAGTGCTCTTTGAAACTGCTTTCAAGCACGGACGATTGATCTTTGCTAAGGCGGAGTTTCTTCCTCGTAATATTCGTCTCTTCATTACTAATATTTTTGCTAATGTCTTCTTCTTCATCAGAATTCCTCGAACTCGATCCATCCAAGTCTTGTTCTTCACCAATCTTCTCTGCGTGGGTAGGAAACAAAATATGAAACTTCACTGGCCTTTTCCTTGGTCGTTCATAGCTGGTTTCAACAGAAAACCTCCCAATGCCAATATCAAGCACAGGCCCGTAGTTGCACGCAGCTTCTGCTTCCATGCTATGAACAGAAAGACCACCCGAGGAAGAGGCTGAATTATAAGATTTACTGTGCGTATGATTTTGAAGCTTGGCCAAGATCATGGGTTCTACTTGTATATATATGCGCACCTCAAGAAATTTGGAGTGATAAAGGGGCGAGCGTTTGGCCTTGGGGGTCTTTATTAGGGAACGAGCAGTTGTGGAATGAGAGAGAATAAGAAGAGGTTTCTACCCTTTAATGTGAAGAGGAAGAACTTGTGCGTTGGAATTGGGCCCTTAAAAGGGAACAGAAGCAGAAGAAACTCCCCAGTCATGAAATCTGAAGGAACATTGACTGCAGAAATCACTAAACGCAGGTGCTGGTCAATTGGCCATCTTGCGGGCAGTTTCCTTGGCAAGCTCATATTGACTCCGCAGATATAGACAAAAAACCAATCCGGGAGCAAACCGCCCCCTTTTTCTTTGCTTTGAAGTTTGAACAATTTGTCTTTTATTTACAATAATAAAATAACCACTCTAATTAGACTCAAAGCTGAAGAAGTTGATGGAATCATTTGACGGGTAGTGAGATCTTCCAAGGCTACGGTTACAAGGTAGACTTGTCGTGATCATCTTTGTCCAGGGCTCCTCCATTACTACCTACACATAATTGGTTTGGTAAAGTAGAGACAATACATGTATTATACCCAATAATACTACAAGAGGACGTAATGGTATGAATTGTGAACCTCATAATGACTTGGGTGTGTTTCATACGCGATGTGTGTCTCTCTACCTTGCTACCTTTCTGTATTGTTGTTGCAGTTATATATGCTTGTGAATTTATCTCCTAGAATAATTGTATGAGAAGAAGTTACAAGAACAATACCGTTTTAACTAATGAAAGTTATATATTGCATGTTATGCAAGAAAGGAGTCGTGGGAAATTGGGAATGAAATGCTGGGCGGTCAAACTGCCTGGGACCACTGAGTCAGCATCATGCATCATATATTAATTGTCATTGTGTTACGGATTGACCCTATTGATGACTAATTTTCACAAATAATGAGATCATACCCACATCAAGCTGCCTCAGGGACAGTTCAAACTCCAAATTAATTCACCCCAGACTGAAGTTAGCATGCAGTAACAATAACAATATATAAGAAATCTTTTTTTTTTAAAGGGAGAGTTATAACATAAGGTTTTAAGACCTCGCAAGGAGTTATCTTAGTGAGCACGTAGTGGTGTTTAGGGATAACGTTGAACACATGAGTTGACAAGGTTGGTCAGCTAATCCACTTTAACCCTTTCCAGCAAGCAATCGTCTTCCTCCCCATCATTTGAGCCAGAGCTACGACACGTTTCCCTCTCAAGTCAATTCACGTGCCTCCACACCATAGTATCCTCTGTCCACACTGCACTGGCTGGCCCCTCCATGCTCAGCTGTTCTTGGAGTTTATCTCCTTTGACGGCCTCCTCGCTCACTTCAACCCTGCCTGGCGCTTGGCTGCCTGGCTAATGGTCCAACTGCCTCATTATTGGCCATACAATAGGATCCAATTGTCCAGTCTTATTAAGGTCAGAATCAAGAAAATCAATTAAGGATGAAAGGAATGGGTTGATTGAAACGAAAATCTTAAGCGAATTGGACTTGGTGATTCATCAGACTTGAGCAAGGCTGTTGGGCATTAGTCAAAAATTAACATGGAACGGCTTGTAAGTTTCAATAATTCTAAAAACCGACTTCAACGTTCATAAATTCCAAAATCGACCTCTTTGATTTCTAAATGAATGAAGTAGAATGTTCTTATATACGACTTTCTAGTACCAAATTTGCTCTTATTTAGGTGTGAATGTGTGATATGCAATTAGGCCGAGTGTCATTATTTTTTATACCTAAATTGCCCTCTCTATATACATGCTGAAAAAAGGCCCATGGCCCACTTGGGAATTGGGATGGGATCGACTATTTGTTGATCGATGTTAGCGTACATCTTCCTTGATTTTTTTTCTTCTAATTTTAGAAAATAGAAATATGTTATAAATCAATAGTAAAATGCGCAACCTATAATGATCAAAATTTGACCCCTAGCAGCTAGATATTGTAAGATAACCGTTTTTTGAAAAATTCATCATAGTTGTTAGGAAAGAGAAATTTTGTTTATTTATTTATTTTGTATTTTGATTACATTCTAATATCTCCCCTCATGCACAAGGGTTCATTAGCTGCAACACGTGAAATACAATTAAAATATTAATGTCTTTAACAATTACAATCCAAGACTCCTAAAACCTAAAACTTTAGTACTATGTAAGATTATCATTTTCCTTAAAAGCTTCAATGGTTAAGAAAGAGAAATTTTATTTTTTATTTTATATTCTAACATATCACACTTAGCCTAAGTTTATGTGAGACCTTTCATGCATTATATATATATATATATATATACACGTGTGTGTGTGCGCGCGCGTGTGTGTGTGCGTGCGTGCGTGAACATTGATCACCAAATGTTCCTATTCCATGTGGCTCACATGACCCTTTTTTCAGCTTAGATGTGGACTAAGAGGGCATTTGAGGCATTAAAAATAGGGTTGGGAAAATTCAACCAATTCAAACCCGACTACACCCTACCCAACTTGATTAAAAATAGGGCTAGGTTTTAAAATTTTGCTCATTTTAAAAGTAGGGTCAGGTTTGGATTTACCTGCACAACTTGCATAGCCCGACCTCGACTCTATTATTTAATGATGTCATGACTTAAGGTGGAGATATTAGAAAGCATTTCTCTTATATTTTTATTTTATTTAATAGTTAATTATTTTATCTTTGCGGAACTTATATAGTTTTGGACGTGTCTAATAATCCCTCAATGCTCTCTCTCCAACTCTCACTTTCTCAAATAACATAGAAAATGTTTGACATCTATTGTTAATATTGCAATGTATCTAAATTTTTTCTATGTTTGACCCTATAAACATAATGTATAAAATATTAAGTTCAAAAAAACTAATTGAAGAAAAAAAAGTAGGGTTACCCTTTTATAACTCAAATTTTTAAAAACCTTTTTAAAACGCATGAAAGACAAGTTATAATTTTTTTTATTAAGTGCAAAATAAATAATTTAATTAAATATTTATGTCATGATAATTGGGGTTCACAAATAAGAATATCAAATAATATGATATTATTAGATGTTGTTGTGGATTGGTGTCCACAACGGCCTAGCAGCTGAGGTAGGGGAAGGGAGCGACGCAAGATGGCCATTATAGGGAAGAGGGAGGGGCGTGGCCGCCATGAAAGAGGGAGAGGCAAAGAGGAAAGGGGAGAAGACAAGACACACTTATATAGAGAATCTTAATGGGTTCACTAACATAAGCCTAAAAGCCCACTAAACATTATTAAATGAAAATAACAATAAACTCCCTAATAACCTAATAGCCCTAAGGCCTACGCCCCCCTTATTAACAATAACGTAATTAAAGCCTATTGCACTAGCATGTGAGCCCCAATGGATAACCTTGAGGACGTTTACAACACACATCTCAAAAATTCATAAATAATAGCCTATCCATCTAAGTACAAGTCTGATATCAGTCTAAAAATAAATAACTAAGTTGACTCTCATGCCAAAAATATACTTACTTATTAGAATTGTGGAAATGAGGAACTACATCCCACACTCGTCAATCCTGGCCTCACTTGTCCTCGCCTAAAGAACATGCAACCAACCAACCAAAAAAACTAAAAAACAACGGAATCTCTCCACCTCAAAAAAATAATTTCTAAAAGAATAACAGAATTTATTAATATTTTTTGAATCGGGCCAACATCACAAAATGTCAGTTGCCTACATACTCTTCAGACAACATCTCCAATGTTATTTCGAGAAGATTGATCCAAATGTAGTTTTTCTTAGAAACTACAATATCTCAAGAAGCATAACATCAAGCATGCAATGCTTAAGTAACTTTAACCAACCTACATTTTATACAAATCTTTTAATTATTCTAGTTGTGCTAATTAACAATTAATAGTAATCAATGTCATTAACTATCACACAACCCTTATTCAATAACTAATAACCTTTTCTAATCCTTTAGACAAACAAACAAATCATATGTCAACTAAAATGACACATGCTACTAACCACACTTTATTGTTCTGACCCAACTCTAGGTTTTACAGAATGTAACTCGCGATATAGGTCAAAACATTATAATTGCAGTATAAAGAAATAAGAACATAATGTAAATATGTGTTCACTTAGAAATAACTCGACTCTCGAAGAAATACCCAACTCCAACATTGGGGTGGATTGCTTAATAGCAGTTTAACCCAAATTCTCAGGGCTCTTAATAGCCTGCCAAGAATCTATAAAAGTAGATCTCAACTGTGCTCATAGATACAGATTGGCGAGAAACACAAGCCTTCTTTGATACTTACGCAACTCCGTTTTTCGTACTCACTATAAGGTCCCGTGAAGACCTGCTGGAGACCCACAGTAAAGACCTCACTAGCCAATACCCAAACCATGGTAACAAAGAAAATATACAAGTAACACAATCTCCACCCTCCTAACTTTGGGAGAAATGTCTTCAATGACATAAATAATGTAACTCATAGAGGTCTAAGGTCTTCATGACCACTGACTCCCCGAAATATTCGAAACTTAAATTTGACTCCCCGAAATATTCGAAACTTAAATTTGATTATTTTTATCTAGTCAAATATTTCTCCAACCAATTGGGCCCTCTTCACATTGTTAATCGGCTTAATAAATAGCTCATCCAATAGGCTATGACTCAGAGAACATCCAAAACCCTAATAGTCCTTATGAAACTAGGGTAAACTACCTTTGGTTCATTAACTGATGTGAGATTTCATGTTAGAGCTCTTGTTCACTCCATGAACCGGTCTTAAACCTTATTGAATGTATTTTAGTCTTTATCTTGACTAGTTGTTCTCCCCCACTCCAATGACAACCAATATCTCTTTATTAATCTTCATTAATCTTAAGTTACCATTATAAGTTAACGCATCAATAATAAAAACATGCATCATGGTAAGAAACATAAATAACATGAAGTCACATAAGTCCATTAATAATAAACGAGGCCTATGACACTCAAGTGCAAGGTTAAGGCTTGACAAATTCAAGCCTTAAAGTGTAAATAACTCTAACGCATCATGCGGGTTACGGATATACTACCCTAATAGATTGATGCACTGCGTTGCAGACACGTACGTTACCCTAAACCCTGAGAATGAGGGTTCTTCTCCTTGTTTTCAGTGATATTATGACTTGTAAAGGTCTTCGTGTCACTTACTAGTCATACCATTTCCATTTAAAGACCTTAATTACTATAGGGCTCCTTGGGCTAGGGTATTTGTTTCAATGAAAAACCCCTAAGTGTAATGGGGTAATTCTACCACATGAGGTATGGTTTTCTCCCTTGGGTCATTATAGTTATCTCACTGTCCTTCCATTGATTCCAAGTCATTGACCTCTTTATAGGTTCTACTCTTAAATTGACTCGTGTTTCCATTAACATGATTGTAGGCAGTCCGCTCATAGGGGTATTTCTGTTATTCTATTAAAAGCCTTCTTAACATTTAATCAGTCCAAAATTGAGCTCGAAGGTACTTCTCAATGTTAAGGACCCATGGTAAATTTTCTGGCATTTCATGGGGTCATGAACCCCTTGAACTGATCCTGCCGATTTACCCTAAACCCTAGGGGCAACATGGTTAATTAATGCTTTACTTGGACTTTTTCCCACCATGTGACTTGGTCCTATATTTAGGTTACACATATACTTATCACTAAGATTTTTCTTAATTTGTAAACCCAGTCATAGGCCCCTGAACTGGAGCCCCCAAGTCAGATAATTAAACTATAACGTAACTATAAGTATAAAATATTTATTTTATAGCGGGATTTTTTCCTGGCATGAAATTTGGTCCAATTACTCGTCATGTTCTCTCGGACATTATGTAATTTTCTTGAATTTTTTCCACTTTTAAACCCTATTGAACCAGACCCAGTTCAGTGAGTATTTTTTTTTGTTGGCATTTTTCCCTGCAGTTGGCCAGAGGCTCGCCAGATTCAAGCCTAGACTCATGATTCACTTATTATAGTTTGTTTGAGCTTCGAGTCAAGCTCGAGCCAAACTTGAGCAGTTTGAATTTGTGTTCAAGTCAAGCAATCCCAATATTTAGCTTAGTTCAATTTTACTCATTAATACCCCTAGTTACCTACATATCATACTCATGGAAGGTCGTATCAACCGATACATACTTGTATCGGTGGAAACCGATACAGGTATGGGGGGTGGTACGCCTCCTACACAAAAATGAGATATGTATCGGTTGTATCGTATTGATATGGCCAATACGTATCAATACTATATTTTAAAAATAAAATGTTTAATCAAAAAAATATTTTTAATTAAAAAAATTAAATTTATTTTTGAAATTTTTTTTCTTAAGGACAAAAACACAATTCAAACCTAACTTCTTTGAAAGTTTAAGTTTTTGTTATATTAAAAATAATATTTTTAAAGTTATATGAGATCAATACGGGTAGGTCAATGCAATTTACATAATTATTTTTTTACATATAGTGCTCCACAAATATATATTTATTTAAACATATAACTTAGACTCATATTAAGCATATTATTTATTTTTAAAATAAACTAATTTTAAAGCACTTAATATGGGAAAGAATGACCAATAATTTGTATGAGACGGAGAACATAATAGTGTATAGTTCTAAATGAACTAATTTTAGAATATCCGTATCGGTTAATATGACATTATACGGTCTTATTATGCTCTAAAAGAAGTATTATAATGATATATTAATAATTTTAATATTTTTTTATATTTATAAAAGGGTTTATACCCGTTTCGGCACGTACCAAGTATATTGTCGGCGCGTACCGATATCCATAGTCATCGATACTATCATGCATATTGATACGGCCTTCCATAATCATACTCGACCAAAGTAGGGCTAGTTTTGTATTTTTAACCAGATTAATTAATAGGGTCGGGTCACGATTTAAGTATGGGTCAAGGCCGACCCAACCCAATCTCTAACCCAAATTAAATAAAAGTTATCAGCTTAATTATATATCCCACGTTAATGAAAGCAATTTTGGTGCTAGATATATAAAGTTACTAGATAGTTCTTAGTCGTTTCTGAAAATATAGATCGAGGTATTTTCACGAATTTTTGAAATAGTTAAGGTAGGTTTTGAGAAGTACTGGAAGTTACACGTCGCTTGTAGTAATTTCAACCCTAATTATCATAAAGTGTTGACCCAAAAGTGAGCAATTAATTAGATTTGGTGAGTTACGGAGGTACGTTGACTACATGTATGCGGAAGAAGGGTTGTTGGGAGGTCAAGAGGCTTGTATTTTTCCCAGATTTCTAGTCGATAAGGCCTCCATGTGTACGGAAGGAAATCTGATAGGCGAATCCAGCTTCATTCATTGTCGTTGACTGGATGTGTTCATCGGACTTGTAAAATACTCCGAGCATCGGAAATTGGGGATCCTGTTAGGTATTTTGTGTTATTGTCGGCAATCCTTCGTTGATGAATGACCCCTTGTAGGGGAGGAGGTAACAGCTACTTAATGTTAATGGGGTGGTTGTCACAATTGGTGGCTACCAAGGGAGACAAAATTTTCTTCACTTGTTTATTATACAAATCGAACTGCTTGGTGTATGTCCACGAAAATGTTGTCGGTGTTTTGGCTAGAAGTAGGTAATGAAACCTTCTAACTAAATTGTCTAAACAAAAAGTGACATTTCTAGCTATAAATGTAAAATCTTCTTTTTGAAACAAAATAAATTGTTTGGGTAAACTAATAAACTCTTATTAAAAAGAAAAAATTAATATGACCCTAGCAAACTGACGTTCGTACACCATCTAATTGAGATCCGACAACTTGCATCGAATCATGGGTGTGCGGGCAGGCAGATCCAAACTTGCATATCCTATGAATAATAACACACACATTGTGCGATCAAAGTTATATGGATATGATGCATCACGTAATCGTCACACACCAGATACATTGAAGTATTTTTAATGTTTCCCACTAATAATGTGCCATGTGTAAAGAATGCATGGGAGCCCTTGTATTTGATATCAATGGCGTATATGCTAACGTGTGCTAATATAAATGACGCTAGCATGCCCCCAGTGGGGAGTATTAAAGTTGATTCAGAGACACATATCAACGGGTCTCTTTTGACAAATGTAGTTCCCGGTCTATTTTTACTTTGGTTTCCCTCATTTCTCAAAGAAGAATTGTTCAAATAGGATTCTAGTTTCTCAAAGTTGGACCATGGTATGGGCTCGGGTCCCGGTCTATTATTACTTTGGTTTCCCTCGTTTCTCAAAGAAGAATTGTTCAAGTAGGATTCTAGTTTCTCAAAGTTGGACTATAGTATGGGCTCGGGCCCATTTCGGTCCAATGTTGTCGTAGTCCAAGTGAGCTGATACGGGCTATGGGGTCAAAGGGTGGTGGGGGCAGTCGTGCCGACCCCATATGTGTCTTTGTTACACTAATTCGAATGGGACCCGCCGACGTCACACACACATTAGGCATGCGGCTAGGTTGTGCATTAACACATTGTGGGGCCCAGACGCGCAAATTATGTATCGATGGTGGGACCTGTAGTTAGCAAGGGGTCGACCTTGTTGCGGGCTTGGCCTTGTGCAGGGGGTTTAGGCCTCAACGGGCTCTGAGAAACAGAGCCCACTCCCGTTGTGTATGACCCTCAAGTTAAACCGGAAGAATTGGAGCAGGGAAGCCCAATTAGAACAGCCACATATAGGCTCACTTAAGAAATGAAGGTTAGGGTATAAAGGGGAGGCATGGGAGAGGAGGGGATGCCCTAGTGTTGTCCGCCCCCTCCTCTTTTCCCCTCCTCTCTCCCATTCAGCCGCCCCCTTCTCTTCCCCTTGGTTCAGCTTGTACAAGTTTGGGAAAAACTTCTTGCTGGCCGCCCCTTCCACCTCTCCTCTCTCACTCCATTGGCGAGCAAGATCAAGGAGAAGGGCTTCTCCATTGATTGGGACGTGGTGGCTGACTCACGGGGCGATCCTTACTGAGTTCTTCAATCTAAGAACATTGGTTTGTAAGGGATCAACACATAAAGGTATTCCCCTTTCCCTTGTTATTTTGTGATTGTAGTGGGCGAATTGAAGTTTTAAAGGGCGTGCAAGGGGTTGGAATGCCCAAGGTCAGTATGTCATCGCCCCATTATAATTTCTTATATGCATGCTAATTAATTGGATGTGTTTTATTGCTCATTGAATTGAATTTTATGCATGATCTTTGTTGATTAATTGTAAAAGCTGAATTTGGATTGGTGGGCCACCCTCATCCCACCTTCCGCTGATCCGACCACTCTACACTCAACACATGAGATCAAAAAATTATTGTTTCTATCTTTGTAGCTATTGTTGATGCATGAAACTCATTATGTTGCTTGAAAGATGTGTTGAGGAAAGGTTGGGACATTCTTTTGAAGCAAAATCGCATGAAGAAAAAATAAGTAGGAAATACCGAGTGATGATAAAACTCATGCAAAAATAAACTGTATACATAAACCAAGCGATCAACATATGCCCTCCTTCCTAGTCATGATTATCCACCATTAAAACGTTCTTATGGTATCTTTCCATTCAGAATGACCATACTGTACTTGTAATTTGGTAAACAATGAAGGGAAACTGTATTGTAACTGTTGATGGACCTGGAAATAGCGTATTTGTTATAGAGTTCAACTGTTCAAGTCGTAATTAAATCCCTTTTACAAAAGGAATAAACTGTTGGTGTGATGGGTTAGGCATTGCCGATGGGTAAAGCCTTTTATGAGGGCTTAGACTTTGCTATGTTTTTTTTTTTGCAACAAGGGAGCAAAAAACAAAAAACACAACACGGGATAAGATAGGTGTCCTAAGTTATCGAGTTGGAGACTCTTGTTGATACAGGATGGAGGATGAAGAAACCAATAGCAAGAAAAATTATCCAATGCAAAATTGGCTAGCAGATCAGCAACTGAATTTTGTTCCCGATAGATATGGTGGATTGAATAAGCAGTCATCTGCCAAGGTAATGTTCAATGGAAGAGCAGACTGAAAAGGTATCTCATTAGTATGAAGGATCCATTGCTAACTCTAATAATGCCCCTTACAGCAGCTCTATCCAACCATGCGTCTATAGGCTCCATCAAAGTTCAGACACATCCGTCCCTTAGGAGAGTATACTGGTCATTAATTTAAGGAAGATTCTAGTTTTACGCTGAGGCCAATTTGAGTAATTCCTATGACGAAATTGGCCAATCTGCAAGTGTTTGATGAGAATGAAGAAATTTTGAGCAAGAATTTGACAAGAGGGTTCCTCTTTATCAGATCATGTAAGCAGCAGCCAAAGGAACGTTTCTTGACCGAGTGGAATTTTGAGGATTGTCCATCATAAGACATTGTGGCACATACGCAATATAAGTGAATCATGTAAGGGCAGAGAAACATACATTACGAAAAACGCGTGAACAAGTCAATTTTTGATTTGTGATAGGCACCACTATGTTGATACCTTATTCGTACCTAATATTTTCTCAAAGAGGAGGCAGTGATTAAGTTACCCATTCACACGTGACAGTGAAAGGGATAAATATGTAAGCAATGATGTAGTAGATCAAAAGTTGATAAACTAAGGTGACATGCTTTCCATGAAACAATCTAATGTGATGTTCATATTCCTACACTACTTGTTTATACGCCTCACCTTATATAATAGGGATAAATAATATCTTATACGCAACCTTTGCAGGTCAATTTTGGTATATGAGTGAAGTGTTCCAGTGTTGGTTTCCGGGTGAGTGATTTTATTGAGATTATCCTATTCCTGCCCATTAATGCTGGGAGGGAGAGATAGATGTTAAGAAGTAGGCAACCAGACGTCTGCCCTTATATTAATGGATTCTCCATTAACGACATGGCAGCCCATACCTGCCTTTAGATGATTAATAAGTTCGGTGAGAGATTTCCATGTTGGAGAATCAATTTGTTTAGTACAAAATCTCACTTCCTCTGCGCGTCACAAAGTATTTCTTGGTTCATGACACTGGATTACAAAGAAGGTTTACCCATAATTAGCAGCTCTAGGCCTGTAACCGGCACGGCCAGCCCGCATGCCCAGCCACCTTGGCCTCAGAGCCCAGCCGCCCAGGGCACGGCTGTTGGCCAGGCTAGGCCGCAACCAAGCAGCGGTTGTGCAGCCAAGGGGAGACTGCCTGGCCGGGTGGAGAGCACCGCGTGGTCAGGGCCTTTTTTCTTTCTTTCAAATTTTAGGCAGGCCTGGCGGGCTGTGCTGGCTTGCCTTGCAGCCCAGCCGGCTGTGGGCCTGCCCCGACACGGCCATTCCCACCCCTAATAATTTCTAACTCCCATAGTTTCTTCAGCAATAATAAAGCATCATTAAAGGCTGCATATGTGAATACCAAGGCTTCCATGATTCTGCTCAAAACTTCAAGAAATATAGTAAGTTTATACACCAACATCAAATGAAGAGGTGTGGCTGCCAGTGACGATTTAATAAGAGTAAGCCTACCAGCTTGACTAAGCAAGTAAGCTTATAAAGAAGGCCTAAATATTTTGTTATAAAGAGGGCTTCGAACTAGAAATATCTGCCGTAATTTAGATTTCATAGAACTAGACATATTAGGGATGAACATCATTTGCATTTTATCACGATTAATATTCAGACATGACGCCATACAACTGCAATTAATGATGTTTATACTTGCCTTACATCCTTTTGTGTGGGCTCAAAGAAAAAGCATCAAATCATTAGCATATAATAGATGATTTATAGGAAGACTATTTTTTAAATATGTCTATTCATTTAGGGGTGCTCCAATCTCAATAATACTACCCACAAAAATTTGACTAATTACAAAAAAATAATTACTCTCATGGCTATGAATAATTACTCTTATGGCTAAATTGTCAGAAAATGATGGATTCAAAATGGTGAATTAATCAACTTATAGAAGCCTTGTTGGTTTATTGATTTACTTAGACAAATACAAGACCCGTTATTATTTATAGTGTGAACATTATTGTAAAATATATAAGTAAACTAAGTAAAACTCATTTTGAGATGGTAAAAAAAAAAAAATTGGGTTAAAGTATAAATGTGAAAAAAAATTTGATTGGATAGTCTTATAGTGATTGGGGCAATTGCATTGATGTTAAAAGAAGCATTATTAATTATATTTTTACATTAAGAAATAAAATAATTTTAAAATCATCAAAAAAACAAGATACCATCGCTGTCTCCTTCGTTAAAGCTAAATACCATCATGTAAAGCAATTTGGTTAAAGAACATTCTCAAAATTTTCAAGTGTAAGTAGGCATATCTAACATCTATATTTTGTAACAACATGTCGGTCATTATAATAACTAAAAAAATCTTTTAAGAAAGGACAAAACACATTAAATTGGGACATTACTTATATATGAGAGCTAGTGGAGAAAGATGAAGCTATATTGAAATTTATTTAGACCAATAATCAATTAGCTGATGTGTTCACTAAGACGGTAATAATTAAGAAGCTTATTCACTTTAATAACCTTATACAAATTACAAATTAAAAGATGGTGTTAAAACTGGGTCAACAAAGTCCTAGGGTAACTTGTAGTTTTTATTATTTAAATGGGCCTTTTAGATAATGTAATGTGATCTTTAAACCATCCATCATATGAGGGATTTGTATTGTTGCTACAATAAAAAATCGCAGATACGGTAAAAGTGTTTCTTCAATAAAATTCCTCTGTAACAATAAAACGTGAAACATAGTTTTCTTCTGCCTGCTCTCCATCTTCCCAATGGTTAATGCTTTGATTTTTTCTATCAAAAACCTTATATTTTCCATCTCTTAATCTTTTTCCCATCTACTCCAACACAATCGGCATTGTATTACAGTATTTGCTAACCCTTTAGAGTGAAAGTTTGAGGTCCTCTACCATGAAAATAGTCTTTTGTGCATGTCGGTGGCACACTCAGCATTACGGATCTTGCTATGGACTAGTGCTTCCGATGTGAGGCGGTATTTGGTTTTCCCATATGAAGTTTAATGGAAAATATTTTTTGACCACCTACCATGAACACACTCTATGACGAGAGATCGCATAAAGGGAAGAATCTGGCAACCGTTACGTCTGGTTTCCAAGTTTCCCTCCCACCTTTTCTTTTTTGACATAACAACCTCTTATTGTTGGTCAAGAAAACGTGGTAAAGAAGCCTGGTCAGGCTAGAAAAGTATATTGTATGTGGACAACTTTGCTTCTTTGTCTCCTTGCAGCTTCTTGTTGTATAGCGAGCTTGCATAATGACTAGTGGAAAAGCATTCTAAAATAAATATGGAAGATTTTGACTCTGTATATGGCTTCAATTGGCATACATTAGCGCAAACTAGGGAGGTTGATTTTTGTATTTCTTCCTCTTTGTATTTGTTTTTTCTCTTTAATACATTTACTTACCACAAAAATATTAACAATCTCCTCTCTTGTATAGAAAATGATTTCCCTACTTCAGTTTGTGCCCAACAAAATCTTACATCAAGTTTTGATTGAACATTGAAAAGTAGGTCTATTTTCACAATCCAATCAAAACTTTAAATAAGGTTTTATTGGACACAAAGTAATGTAGAAATGTCAGCATCCTTCTTGTATTGTCGGCATTCTTAATTTGGAGAGATAGGGTTTGCTTAATTGATGGGCTAATGTAATTTCCTTTTTTATGAGTTTATTCCATTCAGACCAATTATGCGGCTTATCCCTTCACCACTCCGTTGTATACTTCATTGATGTTCTACTGAAAATTTTTCTTGTCAAAAAACCTTCTGAAAAGAACTGTTGATACGTAGGATGTACAGTACCAACTATATTATACATTTTACTGGGACAATTTACAAGATCATCTTTATCTCAAATATGAAAGTTTAGGTACACCAAAAAGAGGGGGGTCCATCAGGCAATAGAAAAGTTTTTTTTGATTTGTTGACTGATGTCTTGTTCCATCTTAAAAAGATAAATAGCTCGTCATTAGAATCAACATCGAACATGCCAGACAAATAATTTGGATCCTCAAAGATTAGAATCCATTATCATCCAATCATAAACATCTCCCTTCGCTGCCCATGGATTGGAAGGAATTATGGGTCTAATCAAGAAGCCAATCACCACCCTTGACCAATCCAAAAACATGGTGTAGAAATGACTATGGATGGACACTCGACGATAAGCATTTTTTAAACAGCTTTTATTGTCAATTTAGCTATATTATACATAGTCAAAGAGTTGTCGTTTTTTCTTCGTCTCTTTTATTAGTTGTAAGACTAAATTCACAAGTAAAAAAATATTTATTTAAAATATAAAAAAACAAACAACTTAAGATCTAGATGCAATTGCAAGAAGATTTTTAGATGTACCCAATTATAATAAGCCCAATATAAACTCCTTATTAAAAGTGAGTGTGTAGCAGTGAAAACTAGTTACAACTGATTATTTTCCTAGAATGACTAGCTACAGCCAGTTTACTGCCACTTGCCCACCTACAATAGGGGCTCATTGCAGTTGCGTGAATTTTAAAATCTTCCGCAATCGCTATTAGAGCCGCAGACTAACAATTAATCAAATTGTATTTTATTCATAGAAAAAATTAAGAAAATAAAAGATAAAGCCATTTTCTTGTCAGCAAGCCAATAAGCCCGCATTAAAAAATTTAGTGTGCAAAATGATACTTCATAATATAATTATATTGTGTAAAATTCTACTATGTTGTATTGCTGTTTTGACAAATTTTGAGTTCATTGGTAACAGCCCTTAGAAATTTCTATGTTATTTAGGTGGTGCCGTATGGAGCTAAATGGAGTGTTCTTCCAAGTAAATACTGACAATAATGTGTGATTGTAGGATTAAGATCAATATTTGTTTTAAAAAGAAAACCACCTTGATGGGTGGGGGTTAGTCATCCCCCTACGTGTTTATCAAAATAAAATTAGAGGGTGACAAAAGGCCATACCCCAAAGCATACAAACCAATAGAAGCTAAAAAGAGAAAATAAGACAGAGAAAATTTTAGTTTCTGATCCTAAAGATTCCATAATGTGAAACACAAAACGTCAAATGTGAAACAGTAAACACTATATATATGCTACTCTCATTAACGTTGTTTCGGAGTTTTTATGTTTCTGAAAAACAAGAACACTTATTTATGTGCATCTAAATTTGAGTCTGCGTCCAAAAGATCCACGGGCACAAGAAGAGAAGTGACTAATGTCTCGACACGAGCTAGGACGAAGTGATGAGTCAGATTCCTTGCAAAACTTCACTTCACGAACTGTAACGAAAGCTTTTTGTTATCTGAAATGACTAAAGAAAACTAGAATTGAGAGGATTCATTGCCAACCGAGTAAGTCCAATCAATCCGTGTATGATGGTAAACGATTTGCATGACGGATCATAATAGCACTCGCTTTACAAACGCGAACATGAGCGTTGCCAAAGCTTGCCAGTTTCTTTTACAGCCAAATCCTCTGCAAGAACTTTCTCCTTCCCCAGGCGCCCCCATGCGATATTTCGATCTTCAATAATAGAGCTTATGTGTTCTTCGATTACCCACTGCACAACACTGACTCTTGACTTGACTAGACATGAAGAGTATAGTTGAGACTGAAAAAAGCTTGTCTGTGTGACGCATCCGGTCGCGCGTGCATTTGGCGCCTCGTGAGTCATAGAGTTTATCATTGGAAAGCGGGCAATGATTGAGGCCTGTTTGCCCTCATGTGATACGTTTCATTAGATCGAGATCTTATAGCATTTGATTCACATCAACCTTATAAATAAAAAAAGCACATCATCGCTAGGGTGTATATTAACCTTTTTCATACGGTCTCGTTCATGAAAAAATGTTACAGTCCTCCTGAGCCATGATATTTTTCATAAAAAGGGAGACATTGATCATAAAAATTGAGAGCTTATAAGCTAGCGCACATTAATTTAAGTGATATACTAGTATTAATGTTATGTGTACCATTAATCCTCATAATTAGGGATTAACTGCTCCTACTAGATGAAGGATACCCTAGCAAATACCAAGTATGAGGACAAAAAATGCTTCCCCTTTTAGAATAGTATGCACCGGGATCATGATGGACCATAGGATCATCTTAACGTTTTCCTATATATATCTCTACTTCTTCTCAGAATTTTCATTAACTGCCAAGTCAGAGACCCTAGGCGACATGAGATCTCTTTGTTTTGTGTTCTTTCTGTTCTTGATAACTTTTCATCAACTCAATGCTATTCTTATCAATCCAACAAAGAAAATAGAGTCTGAGAAATCTCGAGTCATGATGAAACACCCAGTGTTCAATATTGAGGTATGTTTATGTTGATTAACAACATGTCTTGTATGGTGACAATGACATGAATACATGTAAATGGGCAGGTTTCAGAGAGTAGGGCTGAAAGTTTGACAGCAAATGAATCAGAGCCAGGAGAAGGGCTTGGAGGTGGAGAGGACGCAGACGGGCTGGTCTACAACGTAGACTATCATGGTGTATCCACACACCCATCTACTCCAGCGCCCAAACATCCCGGATCTAAACACTAGCTTTTACTCAGTAATTTATGGATCATTATGTACTATAATAAGTGTGGTATTCTATTGCAATGGTGTGAATGATAGCTTTCATGAACACTGGACGCACTATATGTTATTGATGCATTTTGAGCAACTTTCTTGCTTCAATATACATCCGTGTAAGGTGTTTAAATAGTAAGGAACATAATTGCAGAGTTCAGAAACAGCTTGTTGTTAGCTCAGAACCTCGCACAAGTACACATCCTATGTCACTCTCAAGCTCGTACCTAAACCTTCATTAATCTCAGATCAACTTCTTGACTTTGCCCTGCAAGGGAAAGGAGAGGGGGGAAAGTGCCAAGAACCTATTCAATAATTTAGTAAAAGAAGTGCTTCCTCAGTATCATCCTGTCCAACCAATGGAGCACAGGTTTAATGTCTATAGTCAAAGCCTCTTTCTTCTTCATCTTCTTTCTTTTTTGGGCTACAACAGTCAATACTCCAGCTCCTCAGAGCCTCATACAAGAAGTGGCGATCCGATGAACAAGTGAGGATGATATATGAACCCTGAAGTTTATATATTTATGTGGTCAGTCAGAAAAGTTCACATATATTAATAAGTCCTTAAGGTCAGTTATTATGGGTTTCTATTATGATCTTATTTACATATTGAAAACTCTGTTACCGACCTGTTAACAAACATTTATTTCCTCTTGTTTCCTCTATATATCTTTCTCAAGGCATGGTTCATAATTTTATGAATGTTATGTAGTTGCAAGCATTTTTACAATACATCTTTACCAGAGTCGAGGTCTGACAACCTCAGGCCTTCTTTTCCAACCCTCCCTCTAATGGGACCTTGGACATTTACATATCATTCATGCGCTTTGATTCATATATTGCTTTCCGAAACACGGACTGGATGCTTCGCCAAATGCTCATTCACATATCTTTATGATATCGGCTACCAAAAACAGAAAATTTACCACCAAAGATCATTAAGACGGGCAACTTCATCCTTGACTCCCATCCCATGTGAGCCACACCAATATATGCACATTAGAACATGAATCAGGTACATCTCTGCGAATAGATTCTTTGGTCCCAACCAGGTGAATGCACTGTTCTTAATTTACTACAATTTCCATCTGAACTACTTCAGACCAAATTTAGGCCCAAAATAGTCTAATGGGCAACCGCTGTTAATTGGGCCAAGTTTTGGGCTGGAACACGGATCCGGTGGCAACCATGGTTTTAACACCGGCAACTCTGTCCTATTAGTAAGTCCTTTAGATTAAGCGAAAATGTAATCTCAACTCAGCTTCGTTATGCGGTGAGTCCACATGAGCCTACCTATTCAGCATCGCTTGGGCAAGTCATCAGATCCCTTCAGGCCGTCGTTGACGACTCACCTCTCCGGCTCTTTCCCCTTCCCTGACTATGAAACAGAGGCGGAGAGGTGTCTCCTCCTCCGCCCGTCAGCCAGCCAACCACCCCCCTACCCCTCACTGGTAGGCGATGGCCGCTCTCTTCCGCGGCCTTTGCCTGGCACATCATTGAGTGCATAGAGCTCTGAGTAGATTTTTCCCATTTTGTAAACAAAAAAAAATCGCGCAAATCATTTTGTTCCTGTAGTGCAAAGTGGAGACGATGGACAGGAATTACAACAAAACCTTTGGCAAACCAGCTAGTCATCCTTCATGTATCCCAGTTATCCAATGCATTCTTGCGCTAAACGGATGGCATCTATTTTAATCAATTTCAATAAAAAGCATAATGACATAAAGACTAGAAGCATCAAGGCAAGCAAAGGCCAGCATCAAATTTTTTTAGTATGAATCAACCCAACGTGAAGAAATCAAATTTTGGAAAACGTCCCGTCACATCTCTCTATTTTTTCCAACATATCAAGTGCGCTTAACTTGAGAGTTTCTGTAAAATGTGGAAGCCATCATTAGCTGTTGTCTCTTGATTATGTTTACTTGATTATGAGCGATGAAGGTGCTGTAAGTAACAGCACCAAATCTCTTTTTCGGGGTCTATTGAAAGATCTGAAACTTAATTTTATGAAAATCGTTAACATTGTTGCTAACTGTTCATTTTGAAAAATAAAATTGGACCGTAGCACGAGAAATTTAAGGACCGAAGTTAGGCAGACTGAAGCACGAGAAATTTATAATTGGTCACAAGGATATCACAAGATTGAAAACCCAGATGATGAAACCCATTTTTTTCTCGATATTAGAACAAAAAATAAATTGAAAACAGATATTTCAACTACATAAGGGAGAGACGGAAACTTTGTCTTTACAGATTCATACGTCAGCCAACTTCATGCTACTTTATAACAAGGTAGAGGTTCCACATATAGGCGAAAAGGAGGTCTCGTCGGAATACTTCTCCTTTCCAAAGCCAAAAACACAAGGTCAAATTTCTTCGAGGTTATGTTTCTGAAGCAATTACTGAATCGGTAGTGGGTTTTATTTTGCCTAATTTTTGTCTAGTGCAGGAAATCCCCAACCCACACCAGCAGCCAGGCAGCCGCCACAGCAATTCTAAAGTTCGGTTTTTTCCTCCTCTTTGGCCGTCAAAAACCGCACAACAACACAAGTAATATTGTCAGCACTACCCCTTTCAAAAGCTTCTTGCGTCAACCTCCTAGCGGCCTCCACAGGATCTTCAATAGGTTTGATCATATCAACAGCCTCCTAAAATATTTCATGTACACAAATAGAAAAAGTTTGATATTGAAGCATTTAAAATTTGACCTAAATTAGCAGAGGATATGTAAGAAACAAACCTCGTTTGAGACAACATCCCACAGTCCATCACTAGCAAGGATGAGAAATTCGAGAGATTCATCAATAACCTCCTCCTACAACATTTAAAGTTGACTATTAACGCTCTAGTAAAGGATAGAATACAAGACCAGAAAATTGTCCTAAAATAAATTTGTGTTGTGAGACTAACGTTATGAGCATCATATATAATTTCAGATGTAGACAAACAAAAAGGATGCTTCCCCGATAAAGTTAATTTTCATTGTTTTCATGTGCTTTCAGAGACTAACATACTCAGATCTGTTGAAAGCCACTAAATTTCTACTTGTCATCTTATATTGAGATTGTTTGAACATAAATTAAATCTTACAATTTGCATCTGAACCTTTATCTACCGTAATTTTTTACTTTTTTTTAAAAGACAACTGCAGCATAAAAGGAACAAAAAGAATTGTAGAGAATAAGGGGTACGTCATGACAAGGGGCATTGGAAAGCAGACCTGGATCTCAGGATCAGCAACAACGTACTGTTTCAGGAGTCTATCACCAAATGCACGAGAAACAGCAAGCACTCCACCGACTCTCCAAGTACCTGAAACAATTCCGTGTTCTAGTTTACTTATTCTTTTGATAAACCAGACCCCACTAAAGTAAGGAGAGGCGATACCGAGCCTTGAATGCAAGGACCAAGGACATCATGCAGCCTTGCCATTCTAACATTCAGGGGCTTATATGCTAAATTTGCGGTTCAACACACACTGATCTTCTTACCAGGCTACTAACAAATCCTCCTGTACCATGAGAAGTGGGTACCAAAACCACATAGTGGGTACTGAAACTAAACTAAAATATATTGATCTACTTACCAGCCCACATAACAAATCCTCCTGCATCTTCAATGCGCTGCCTCTCATCAGTTTGGTCGGGCTTGTGATCTCGTGAAACAGCTATAGCTGGAAGAACGGAACCATAACATGAGCATTTCAATAAAGAGAAGGCAGCATGACCCTCCTCCATGCCCAGACAAAACAGAATAATAGCTATGACAACAACAACAAAAAAAGCAAGAAGACTAACAAAAAGATAAGAATAAGGAGAAACATGAGTACCATTTCCATCCCTACAAATTACAGCTCTAGAATCTCCAACATTTGCAACTAACAAACGATCACCAACAAGTATAGCAGTAGAAGCAGTTGAACCAGCATCTCTGTTCTGATTATTCTCAGACTTAAGAAATTCTGAGTCTGTATGACTGTATGCATCGGCTGCAAAAGCAGTAAAGACAGATGAAATATTTACGCAAAAGCAGGATATAGATAAAATCGGGACGTGAAATCAGTTACATATTCCACAATCAGAGAAAGAGCAGCACCTATAGCCGATTTGGTGTCAGATATGAATTTTGGATGCTGAATCAAATTACTGAAGAGGTTTTGTTTAACATATTCTGCAGCGCGAGCACCACCATGTCCTGGATATACAATAGATGGAAGCCTTAATTAATTTTCCAAGATACGGGCTCAGAAATTTAAGAACCAATAAAAATCAGAAATTGAAAAGAGGTGGTGAACAGGAAAGAAAATGCAATAAGGACTTCCCCTTAAATAATACAAACAGAAATATTTCCAACCAACAACAAAGATGAATACAATGGACATTAGCACAAAGAGGCAAAATTTACCGTCAAATACTCCAAAAAGGCCAACTATTTCTCCATCAACACCATCAATTCTGGTTTCATAAAAATCTTCCATTGAAGATCTCTTTCCTGGAGAGCTAGCATATCCATAGCTAAACTTTCCATTCTGGCTGTTGTGCATATTATGCATGTCAGTTATTTCTCAAAGCATCTTAAGCACTTTTATATAACTCCACAACAAGGACTCATGAAGCTGGTAAAATTACATATGAATATTGGCGAAGACTAAAAAAGAATATCCGGCCCCATTTTATAGCAATTATGAGATGCATTACTACCGTGCTGATGGCTATTGTTACCTGTCAACAATATGATCTAAGCACAAGCGTTATGGTTGCTGCTTGGTACATAGATTCAACAAAAAAATTGCTGGATTTGAAACAGTATCATGCTAACTGATAAGCTAAAACTCGTAGCATCAGAAGAGCTTATATAATCAATTTCGCATGCTTCACAACTAAAGATGACAGAAAAATTGTAGAGTACAATTGACTTGTTACAGATAAGTACCTGCAAGCACGTAGAAAAATTTCCGCAACCCACAAGCAGAATATACACATCTTCTATCGTTGTTTCAAAAAGATAAAAACAGGATAATCAACGTTGCCAATGGTATAAGATGAATTTAACCCATTAGAAGAAGAAATTCTCAAAATTTTGCAGCATGTTTACCCCAACACCCTCGGGCCCTCTTTTAAAATTATTTACAATCATGCGAAACTCGCATCACATAATGATCCATGGTACGTTCCTGGTAAAACACCCGGTAGATCTTCCAAATGTTGTCTAGTTCTATGCTTCCAACCACACGCCCAAATCACCATCAATTTATTAAGTGAAAATTTTGTCGAATTCTTAAAGCAGGAAAAAGGCATACATAAGCGTGTATAGTTTGCAATAAATGTCATAACAAAATTTGATCACCGAATACGGATCCCACACACAGCTAGAAAGCGAAGGAGTTCACCTGAGTCCGCCACCGCTGACGGGGGACTCCTCCAGCTGGCTGCCGCTGGTCGACAGAATCGAATTCAGATAGCCCATAATTCCCACCAAGACCCACGGCAGGAACCTCACCCGAGTCGATGAGCGCAAAAGGCCCGTCGTGACGAAGAACCCGGAGTCGGACCACCAGCACCAAGTACAAGAAAAGTAACTACTTGCGTGCACGCGCAGCACAAGCCAGGCGCAACCCGATCTCCAGCGCTTCCCTCACCATCATCCAAAAAACACCCCAGAGAATTCCAAATTCAAGAAACACCAGCCCTGGTAACAGACAACAAAAAAAAGGAAAAAAAAATCGAATTCTCACCACCTCGTCCAAGAAACAGAAATCGAACGCGAAAAATCGGGCAAGAAGCGAATTGAGATCAAGAACATTCTGACCTGGAAGGGGGAGAGATTGATGGTGGCGCGGGGCGGCCGACCAAACGGGGGGGAAGACGAGATGCGGGGGGGTGGGGAAGGGGAGGGGCGGGGCGCGTTTGTTGGCGATGTTGGGTAACCAAAAGGGGACGGACGAGAAAGAGGAGCGGGATTATTACGTGTCGCCCATGTAAATGCGGGCGCCCGCTTCATTCAGGTGTGACCCGGTCAATTGCCCCCCCAGCGAATCCTCCGCGCCTCTGTCCCTCCTCCCCGTACCGTACGCCTCCCCTCTTTCTTCGCCCGGCAGATTAATTACCTATCTTTGTACATTAATTGGAGTGCTAATCATGCTGTTATATTCTTATTGGTGGGCACATTGTGAAAATTTGCGGATTCATAATCTATAGTTGTTTTGTGGTGAAAAATGAGTTCATCGTGGTGATTAAGGAGGAAATCCAGTCATGATACTTGGGAATTGGGATGTTTGAGGGCGAGGATTGACTGTTAGATAAGACCAACTGGTCCAGCAAGTGGAACTTTTTTATGGGCTCATGAAATATGAGGTTTACAGTCTCAGCAGGTCAGAGCTTGGCCTCCTGTGAACAAGGTAGACTAATCAGTGATTATGTCAAGTTCTTTGGCTTGATACATGGAGCGAGTTGGAGTTTTAGCCACCAATTCTTCGCCTAGTTGATTGACTCTAGACAAAGTCCACAACTTAAATGTTTATTTGATATTATCCGATAAAAGAACTACAGATTATAGGCTGAACCTCACTGTGATGGCGAATAAGTTGGACCTTGAATAATCAACATCAAAATGGCTGGCTTGGACCCATTAATTATGATCCATCCAATCTCAAACGTTGATCTGCATTGATAAAGCAACATTCTTGCCTCTAGACCAAAATGGCCATATACGACTTGCACATACATTCAACTGTCACCTACAAAATTTACCTGCGGTCAGACGATAAACATCTAAAAAAAGTTTAGTAGATGATTACGTAACTTTTAAATTTAAAATGATCAAATTGCAGTTAAAAAACTGATGCATCACTAAAGAAAACCAAATCTTATGTTAGTTGACATCTACAACTCAGACTACATCATATTTGGATTATTGGCCTGCCTCATGCCCGACCAAGAAAACCGACCTATAAACCATGCCAACTCGCAGTCAAGAAAACAAGCAATTAGGTGAGCAAAGAATCACACACGTAAACTCGGCATTGCAGATCCTAGGAAAAGTTGATCAGAGTGGAATCCGCATTCCATTTTTGTTGGCACACACCGAATATATGGATAGATGGAGTTGCCCAAGTGCTTTTTGTGTGTGTGGTGAGGGGGTCAACAAACTATGTGCAATTAACAAGAATGCCACATACGCTAAAAAAACTACCATTCATTCGATGTTCAGTGCAATTTAAACTTTACACGAGTTACCAAATGGACTAAAACAGCCAATTAAGTTTTTTGCTACGTAGTTACATGGTCCATTTATTCATTTATTATGGCTGAACTGCCTAGGAATTTTGATTCGATTATTTACTCACTCACTGGTTTGGTAAATTTCTGGAGTCAACCATTGTGACTTGGTCTGCAATGAGTCGAAATTGACGTTGTATCTCTATTTCACCAAGCAAAGCACGTACATAATTAACCAACCTTTTTTTAAAGCCTAATAACAAGCTTTAAATGAGTTTCCGCCTTCAATGGGCAGGCAGTCGGGGGTTACATAGTCTACGAAGTAGGAACACCTGATTTTGACGCCTGGGCAGGTGTGGACGTTCAGCTCATTCATTACACGCCAAGCGTAAGAAAATGGTTGAAGGAAAAGGACAAGCTATGTGCCACGCACCACGACAGTGAGAGAAACAGGTAGCGGGGTTACAGATGGGCACTTACTCCAGGAAGGCATTTTAGGAGAAGATAAACCCCAATGGGCCACATAAAACAGACTACCTTAGACTGCTCTTTTCTTCTCATGGGAAGAGTTTTTTAGCCCACCTAAGCTATATATGGGAGCTGTGTATATGCTAATGTTGCACTCCCATATGCACAGTAAGGAAAAGGAAAAACTCTACCCTTTTCACGGTAGATGATTCCCAGTGCACCCAGAAAAAGGGTGGAGATGTCCCTGAATGCAGTTACCACTCCACACAATAAACGCCACTTACCATTCAAGTAAAAAGTAAATATATATACTAGCTACAGAAAAGAATTCATACTAACGGATATGGCAAAGAAGGTCCTGGGAGCATGGCGATCTTACTGGACCGCGCTCTGCAACTGGGCACTGCGTAGGTGGCCAGAAGCTGCATCACCCAGTCAAATGTTTCCAAATCGTAAGCCCCACCTCCTGATGGATGCGATGTTACGACTGTGACGCGCAGTCAAATAATGGAGACAGCAGTGCGGATTCTTGCGAGAAGCTCTTCATGATGAGGTTTCGCAGCCTGCGGGAAGAGGAAAATTGATAGGCATCTTATCCACAAGGCCGATGTCTTGTGAAAACAATTTTTTTTCTGATTGAGATGTGCACTGATCATTTGGACTGGCTCATCGCTGTTCCCTTACATTACTCATAAACATCAAGGCAATGAATACTAATTGGAATATTCAAACAGAAGAAACAAAAAAATTATATTTTACTAGCTGGACGGGTCAATGTTTTCACGGAGAAATCTGGACATACACAACCAAAAAGCCTCAGGAATCTTATACTGCGAGCGCTTCCCAAGGGCGGAAAGCACATCAAGGGCAAAAGCAAGAGCCTCCGGCTTCAATGACAGTCTTATCAGCATTGCAGTCCACACTTCAGGCGCCAATTCTATTGCACTCCGTATGGATTTCAGCCCATTCACCAGCTTCCTCACAACTGCTTGTTCCTGCAAAGAGAAGACAGTAACTGTGGAGATCCTCCCAACGAACTCAGTCTGAGCAGACTTCTTTACATTTACTTCACATATTTCAAAATCCATGAACATTCCTTCAATTAATGCTATTGAAATGTCTCCAATTAGAATTTGCACCAGCAACCAGGCTGGAGGGCTCTAGCAGCAAGGCAAAAACAGATGCAGAAAGGCGTCTGCTATTCCTTCTAATGTGCTATTAGTAAACACTAAACGTTCAAGTTGCACAAATAGGCAATCCTAGATGTTAATGATTATGTACTGAGTACCATTCGAAATAAGCAAGAATTTGCAGCTTTGTAAAAACATGAAAGTATCAACCAGTGGGAAGGTAAAAATTCAAACCTGAATTTTTGTTGGGTCTCTTGCCTCCTGCTTCTCATAAAAACTGCAGGGCATGGCTTGACCCTCTAAAAAGGAATCCGCAACCTCAACAATATCCTTAACAAGGAAAATTCGCACCCTTCTGCCTTTCTCTGACAGAATGAAATGGAAGAGATCTTCAGTGGCAGCAGCAACAGCTCTCATGTCAAAGGATTTCCACCCACGAGTGTTTGCTGACGGATACCTTGTAGAGTAATTTTGTTGCTCAATTTCTGATTCAGATGCCTGTTCAGATATAGCAGCTATCTGCAACCAGGTGAAATCCATTCAATCAAAAATCCCATGAAAAAGTAAGGCATTATATGAAAAACAGATTGAACTTGATTTAAGACCAAAAGGGCTCTTCAAATGTCCCATGATTGAAGTGTGCAACATAGAAAGTGGGACATGATTAAAAAGAAAAATAAGACTACTCAGATGTCCAAGTTTCGAAAAGCTTAAAAAGGTAAAAGATGTGATGAAACCAACCAGTCGTTCCAAACGATTCCAACGAATAGATCCGTCATTGCGGATGAGAAGTTCTCGCAGTATCTTCCTCATATCAGGACTAGGGTCAGCTAGAAGTCTCCCTATGACAAACGGATAAGCACTTTCCACGACTTTGAAATTAGGGTCCAATGCTTTTGCTGTCCCTTCCAAAGAACCCAGAGCTCTTATGACGAGTGCATAGTCTGGAGGCAGAGAGAAGTTGAACTCGTACATAACGTCATACAATTGGCTCATTATACCCTGAATTAAAAGTTCAGAAACAAGGTCAGAATTTAACTGACCTTAACATTCACTTTAAGTGCAAGAATTTGCAACAAATACAGAAAATATGCAAACATGTTACGTAGATCATGTAGTAAAACCTTACAAAATTTAGACACATATACATGAATAAACAAACCTGGAAATCTTGTGATTGTTGTTTCCCATCACCAAAAGTTTCTCTTAAGGCATCAGCCACTAACTGTATGTCTACACCTTCAGGAATAAATCCCAGAGAAAGAAAGTCATTTGCCAAGCCCAGAGAATCACGGTTGACAAAGTGCACCAGCTGAAAAGGTATTTATACTAGTGTTAATCAAGTAAAGAAGCACTTACAACTTACTACAGCAAGTAATGGGAAAGAATCTAGGCCTATAATCAAACCAATAAATTTTTAGGCAATTCACTAATTACAATAGTACCAGATGCCAAGTGAAACTATTCCAAAAACAGAAAAAACAGAGAGAAACAATTACAATATACCTTTAATCAAAATCTATGCCCTTGTTATATTAGGAACAACTATGCCTATATTTAAGAGCCATAGAACTCTATGTGAAATTAATGATGGAGGAAATTGCAGATTTTCTCTCCCAAGAGACTATAAACTTCTGAAGGCAAAGGGGGGAGGAGGGAAATTAGGGAAAATCACAAAAGTGAAAGCTACATTTTCTAAATGCACGGAACCCCATAACGCACATAGAAGATAAAGGCCTGAAGGAAACTAACCACTCTGATAAGTCCCACACGGTAATGGCGAGGTATGTCACCCATCATACCAAAGTCAAAGTATGCCAGATATCCATCACTTGTTGCCACCAAATTTCCAGGGTGTGGGTCAGCATGGAAGAAACCATCTTCAAGCAACTGCCTCAGTGAGCAATAAACTCCCTATCAAGCCAATCCAGGAGAATTCAACCACAAAGTAATTTACAATACAGACATAGAACAAATTGTAGATATAGAATATTTTATTTCGTGAATGCCTCAGGTTTTGAGTGACAAGCATTTCTGCTTACAGTAATTCAGTTGATACATACCTTGTAGAGTGATTAAGTTTTTCATTTCAGAGAATTGAGTGATAAGAATTTCTGAGCAATACCTTCTAGAAGTAGTTGACAAATACCTTGTAGAGTAACTTATAAACTCTAATTTGCTGAAGGATACCTTGTAGAAGAATTCAGTTGCTCATTTCTGGGTTTTTTTTTTTTGGTAGCAGCATTTCTGGGTTTTGAGTGACAAGCATTTCATGAATGCCTCAGATTTTACAAAATACAGATATAGCATTCTGTACATCCATGCCAAGATGCCACAAATATGAGGTAACAGAAGATTTCAGTTCCAAAGAATTTTGTCCACATTAAACATTATTGATCTTTCTTCAAGTAGTTTCATAAAGTATATATTTTAGATCACTTTAGTTATACGAAGTTCTTGTTTTTCTTGATCCCTATTATTCCATAGGTAGTTAAGCACTTTCCACGACTTTGAAATTAGGGTCCAATACTTTAGGCATGTGAAGGGATGAAAGAAAAGAAAACAAAAGAATGACACAACTAAATGGAGCATTAACATTAGATAGACATATCATTAACTTTACGTTGACAAGATCAAACAAATAACTTCCACTTTGAATCTCATCTCTCAGATGCAAAACCAGGATGAGGCCTCAATCCTTCCCTTCCCTTCAAATAAGTTTAGCATAAAATATAAACGCTTAATCAAAATTCTAACCAAGACAGAATCTTCACAAAAATCACAATTGGCAACTTGCAATTTCCCAGACTTAACAAACAAAAGAGGAAGACTTAGCTTACCTGATCAATCAACAGCCTTCGATCCAAACCAGCTTGCTCAATGCCATCTGCATCTGTAAGTTTAATACCATTGATCCATTCCATTGTAAGGACACCCTTACGAGTAAAGTCCCAATAAATTTTTGGAACCTTCACACAATTTATCTTTGAACTAATGCCACTCTGACTACCTAAAACTGAAGCTCTTGATGTATTATTCTTCCAGTCATCTGTTCAAGATAAGAAATACAATTAATGAGTAGCTAAAAGAATAAACAAATTACTGTAGCAACCTCAAAATAATTGGATGAAAACTGTCAGTTGGCAATGCATTTAGCTTTCAAAAAATCAGTTGCCGCATTTGGTCGTGTTCACAACTTGAAGAGTTGCAATTGGGATTCAATACACTGTCATTTATATTGCTTTCCTAATCAAAACAAGTAAAACACCACAAACAAGCATAAACGGCTTAATTATTGAGACACCAAATCACAAAGGTACACAAATTAAATTGGAAAGCATATATTTTGAATATGTCCTCATGACTGGGCATGGAGTATTTAAGTTTCCTGGTTTCCATAAGCCTTGTGAAACTTCATCCACTAACAAATAACCTACAATTCCTAGACGTAGCAATTTTCTGCGCTGTCAGCATGCACACCTTGCCATATACTCTCCTTTATTATGTTTCCACTTTTCAAAAAGATAAAGAAACAATAAAATTTTCTTAAGATAGAATAAAATCACGCCAGGGAAGGAAGAAAAGGATATGCTTTGATAATGTCAACATTCCTCTAAGGAAGTATCATCTTTAGATATCTGAAATGCATAGGCTTATATCTAAGTGCTAGGCCTATTTAGTGGAGCTGAGAGGAGACATGAACAATGTAAGCTTGTGTACGAAGTGCCTTACTCAGCCAAACCAACCCTAGCAGGGAGGTTATGTGCATTAAATTAAATCATGAAACTAAAAGATAACCTGAAGGTAGCCTGAGACTCTTGCTAACCACCATGCCACATATGCACAAAACAATGACCAGTCTGGTTTTACAACTTGTAGATTACTGTATTTGTTGAACCAAATGTATCTGTTATGGAGCAGTGACCATCCATATGCATCAACAGAATCTAAGCATTAGGTTTCTATCTTACAACAATAAAAAATTTCCCACAAAGCATATGGAAAAATCATTCAACAAGCGTGGGAGACAAAAAGTGATATTTTTCATAATCTACAGTATGACAGTTAGAATTTTCCATAGCATATGCCCAAATAATAATAGTTAAAAGAATAAATACAGGCCATATGCCCAGAAGTCAAGTAAGAAAACGTACTTCTTGAGCATGAATAAAGGGAAGCAAATCGGTCTGCATTTTTTCCCTCAAGGATGTAATCAATTTCTTCAAACATATGCCTCACCTGTTCATTGATGATATGTCTGGATGTATGATTAGCTTGTCCAATCGTTTTCTTAATGACATAGAGAGAAATAACTTAACAAGGGGTTTTGAGACCCTAGGCTTTGTATTGATCTTATATTTGTTTCCCTAGACTTGAGTTTGGATTTGCCAAATCCCCATGACAAGAATTTCAGAGTCCAAATTAATCACTTGCATCTTTTCTCCATAATCTTAAAAGATCAAACAAAATCACAACTAGATAAGAAGTGAAATCATAATCACCACTTCCAAGTTTTTTTTCCTTCTTTATTTTTTGGGCACCACACCAACAGTAAGTTTTTCAATCAAACCTCTCACTTGCAAGGATTTCAGATGCCTCTAGCCAGACAGCACAGCTGAAACCATGTTGTTATCTACCAACACAGGACTTCATGATTTAAAAATCCAATGTGTGAAATACCGAGAAAAATTCATATACATGTAAAAAAATAATTAACTTCGTTAGTTAAGTAATTCACCTAAAAGCTTAAGCTGTATATGTATTAGTACATGGGGAACAAACTAAATATTTGTGTTAACAATACTAACAATCTTGATTAATTAAATCTGGTTGTAAATATAAGACTCGTCTTCTCCTATATTGTAACAGTTGCATAGCAGCCTTGAGCTGTAACTGTATTAGTACATGGAGCATTAGACATGGTTTTATATATGTCAAGATGAAAAGCTAACTGAAATCCATGAACCTGGAAAAGATTCCTTACTAAATTCCACATACAAGATGATTTAGTGCACGAAGATCATTGGAAGGAATACTTACTAAAACTCCACAAACAACATAATTTACCACCAGAAATCTCATTTAATGCATATTTATGTGTACGAAGTTTTGGGATTAAGAAGTCTGAATTTTGAGAAATGACCAGTTATACACAATATACTGCTTGGAAAGAGCTCTCTAACAAGTATAACCTCTAAACTAGGGATTAGTTCAATGCCTCCCAAAAATTCATTGGGCTACACACAACTACATTTGGAAGCACATTTACATCAAGAGTAGTGACCAAAATTTATAGGCTTCATATAGTAAAAAATATGTCACTTTCACTAAACTTACAGTTACATACAAAAGAGGTTTGCCATGAGTAAATCACAGAAAGAGAAGTAATGACACGCACCAATTCATTTACAGCTACCAACAAATCTTTTTGAGCCCTGGCAAAACGCTTCAATTGGCCTCCAATCATATGAAACAATAAGGCGTCAAGAGTTAACGAGAGAGATATCCCAGGTCTCTGTACCTTAACCGCTACAAGCTCCCCAGAAAACAAGTGAGCTGCATGGCTTGAAATGCGGAAGAAAAAACATTTAGATGTAGGTGAAGTTGAAACATCATAGTTTTGCATAGAAAAAATATTGAGAAAAAAAAAGAGTGATTATGAAAGACAATTGAACCTCATTCTGCAAACAAATCAGCTCTCTAACCTTTATACACCTGCCCTAAGGATGCTGCTGCTATAGGCTCTGGGCTGATGTCAGCAAATATCTCTGATATGGGAGCGTCCAACTGTGATTCGATTGACTGAATTGCTACATGATTAGGAAAAGGAGGTATTTGATCCTGACAGTTGTACCATAATGACTGATCAAAATCTATACATATTTCTATCTTTCTCTTTCCAAAATGATAAAAAAAGATTCATCTTCGAGTGATGCATTCAAGATTGTAAATTCATCTTTTTCTCTCCTTTCATAAATCAAAGTATACCTGTAACTTAGCAAGTTCCTGGCAATAAACTTTGGGCAGTATATCAGGTCGAGTGCTCAAAGCCTGCCCTAGCTGTAGGCCGAAAACATGAAATTCAAATTCACCGAGTAGATGCAAAAATAATAGACAACACTTGACAAGTTGCAGAAAATGAATAACTGAGAGAATAAAAGAGCACGAATGAAGGGAGATAAATAATATGTTTGGCTATATGCTTGTATTCATTAATTGTCTAAGATAATTTTGCAATTTCTGATATGTGTACTGTAACTACATCAATTTTCACTACAGCTACAGAATTAGGATTAAAACTTAAGTGTTAACACTGTCAGCTTTCATTCACAGTCCACGGTAAAAAGATATTGAAAGAGGATGTAACAGGTTAGAGAAGAAAAAGAGGGCACTCATCCATCCATTAGATAACCAAGTAAGTTGTATTAATAAGTATCTAAGAGTTAACTATCTCTGAAGCTACAATCCAAGAATCCCCTATGCAAAGAAACAATTTCTTACTTCACGAAATGTCCAGTCAGATAGGTTAGCACTAACCACTTATTGATGGGGAGTAAAAGAAAATACTACCTTGATATAGAATGGACCCAGACGGATAAGAATCTCACGGAACTGAAACAGTAAAAGAAGGAAAGAATTAATAAACAATTACACTTGAGCACTTAAATATCATTCTTCATAAATTACGCTGCTACAGCATGAAAGCATCCCCCATCTTACCATAGCTGCTCGTTTATGCATGTCTAGAACAAACAACTCCCATACTGCCAGCTTGGCCACATAGAATGAGATAATTGCAGCTCTGTATAATGCCAAAAATGGACCAAAACGATACACAGCGGAGACACTCTTGGAGCTGTGAGTCCCAAGCACATTTCCAAACTCAGTTTCTAGAGATTCCTTTCTCAGTTTTGCATACTCTGCTGAAGGCCGCTCACCATGGACACTTGTGAAGCCAGTGGAATAACTGATACGACAGTTCACCAGAAAAAGGAGTCAATAAAGGAAACACGTTTCAGGACAAAAAAACCCATAAAACACTAAAATGTTGTAAGTAGTGGAGGCAGAATCACGTAAAATCGTTTACACCCAACAGATTAGAGACGTTAGATGACAAATGAGCTATTCACTTACGCATGCTGAAGAAAGAAATTTGAAGGCAACCCATTCAACTGTCTCCACACCGGAAATGGAACATTTATTTCGCTTCTGATATCCAGACATTTCCGGAAGGGGAATCTGTATTTGCCACCACCATGTACACCTACATTAGGAAATAGTGCTTAGAATTAACCTAAATTAAGGAATTGTCGTTTCGCAAAAGTTATTACTATCATCATCATGATCACCGAGTTTGCTCCACTACTGAACACAATTTATGGACTTTTTGTTTTGGCATCAATTAGGGACGCTTCTATCCCCAGCCTTGTAAATCTATAAACTTACTCCTTTCCTTATTGGCAATCAGTACTACATAGTACATTTACAAAGACACTGGCGACTGTCGTTTTCCAACGACGATGGACAAACAAGCTGCATGAGAAGAACAAAACTTGGAGTACCTGAAGCACGGTGGATAAGAGCCGCAACAAGGCGGCGCCTGCCGAGGCCAGTAGCCACATTCCTCATCAGTTCAGGAGAAGCAATTCCATCAGCCCATCACTTCGCAGGGCGGAAATTTCCTGTCACAACGTGCGCGCGCCAACTGTTCGGACAAATTATCGAGCGAGAACCAGATGAAGATCCGCTCGAGCACTGAGTAAGGGACTCGCAATCTAGATCACTGCGTCGCCGTTAGCTGATGGCGATAGGCGAGTGATCACCGTCGGGAGCCGGCAAATGATTTGAAAGTGTGTGCTAAGTGGTAGGAGCAGCAGGAGCGGCGGCTGAAGGGACACTGCACTCCGGAGGGACGAGAGGAGGGAGACAAGATTGAGATTTGCCACTCTGCCACGCAAAGCGAGATTTCCTCGGAGACGGGTCTATGGCGGACACGCGGCAGGCAGCGACCTCAATTCGGCAAACCAAGCGACCAAATCAGTCTAGTCCCGGTTAGGTTGTTAAACCCGACTCCAAATGGTTAAATCCGACGCCAATTCAACTCGACCTATTTAAATTATAATTTTTTATAATATTATTTAACCATTAAAAATAGTTATTTTCTTTTATTTTTATTTAATTTTTTTAAAAGATATTATTAAATAAAATAAATATATATAAATTTTATAACCTTAATTAAGTTAAATTGGTCGAGTCGAGTCTAACCCAAATCTAGTCATTTAAGTTCAAATTAGTATTTTAAAATTTTGGCCCAACTATTGACCCGGATTAGTCACCGGGTTAAATTAATTAGGTTAAACTATAAATTAACTAGAGTGAATCCGATTAATAATATTATTAAGTAAAATTTTATAAGTTATAAGTTTCGTTTTAAGTATACATGGGTTAGAAGAAAATATAATAATTAAGTAGTAAGTGCACCATAAAATCATAATTGCCTAGTTGATTAGTTATTCGTTTTAATTATTTGACAAGTATATGCTTCGTATCTCGGCTTGTACAATTTTTTTTTCTTTTGTGGAGATAACTAAACCAGTGCCCATTGACCCGGGTTGGTGGAGATAACTGAACCAGTGATGTTAAATTAGACTGACTTGGTTCAACATGTCACTAGTTCGGTCGGGCCAGCATTGTTGAAAAAATAAGGAGAGATAATCGTAGCACAAGAGTATTACAAGTAATGAAGAAGACTTAAATACAACATATCAAGGAATAAAGAGAAGAGAACCACGATCTGTTGAGGAGGACATGGTTAAGTTGGTCGTGATCTAACTGTCTTGTGATCGTGTGAGAATTGGTCCACTAACAAGCCTAACCCATGATAAACTGAATTATTTTTTAAGTTGGGGCCCGGTTGAACCTAGTTGGACCGGCCCAGCCGATCCGAGTTTTATAACAATATTTCAATATTTCAAGTTAGAACCCCGAACTTGACTCGTTGGGATCAGGTTAGTCGAGTTTACTTATGTACTTGACGCTAACTAGCATCCCTACTCTAGTCTTACTCACTTTCACTTTTTTTCTTAACTTGACACTCAGTTTTAACAAAAAAAAATTAACAAGGCTTCCGTAATATTTGAAATACTTTTAATTAATTAATATATATTTTGTACATTAAAAAATGCACAATAAGTACATGGTGTGACGTGACCAGATCCTGATTTTATAACTTGCAATAGACAAAAGGGCAAGTTGGTAATTTAAATTTGCCTACCTCCTAAATAAATTATAACGTATGTCCACGTACACTAGGAAATGGAACATTTAATCAACAGTTTTTTAAACCTAACAAATATGACATGATCATTGTGAGGTTAATAGATACAAGGGATGTTTGTGTAATAAATTTATATAATTTTTTATTAATTTTATCCTAATTTTAGTTTATATTATCAAAATTATATTTATGTGTTGAAAGTGGGCGAAATTAATAGCCTCAAAGTTTATGGCCGTTTCGAGACAAAATCAGTTGGAATTACCAAATCACTTCATAAGGTAATTTTGTCGATTTTAACCCCTATTTTAAAAATTACATATTTAGTTATTTTTTAACGGTTATCTCTTATATTGATTTGAGCCTTAAAAAATATGTCATATAAGTAAAACTTACTTTAAAAATTTAAAATTATCTATCTTTGTGAGGTCTTATTTAATATAACTCAAATTTAAGAGTGCAATAGTATCAAGAAGGTATATGAGTTTGGAGGAGAGAATTATATTACTTTGAAGTTTTAAAATTAAGTTTAATGTAATATTAAAATTCATTATAAATTTTTTTATTACTGACTGTAATTCACATTTGACATTATTTTCTTAAAATTAAATTCAAATATTTCTACTTTTGTTTTTAAAAAAATCCTAACACACAAACAACCCCATGAAAGATAAAGTATAAAAATACTTATTTCCATTGAAGTAGTAAAAAAATTATTTAAAAAGTAAAATTTGCTTCTAAGCAAGCTGCAAATTCAACCAATATTAAATATTATAAAATAAAACTTTCTAGTAACTCCACAGCCATTAAACCTTCATCAGTCTATCACACGATGAATATACAAACCTTTCTATCACGTGTTGAAGGAAGAGTTTCATACTTCGCGCTCAGTGTGAGCCGAGGATAAGAAATGCCTTTGCGGCATTCATTTCTCACGTGTTGAAGGAAGAGTTTCATACTTCGCGCTCAGTGTGAGCCGAGGATAAGAAATGCCTTTGCGGCATTCATTTCTAAGATCAACGACGTACGCGCATATTAGTGTAAATATTATATACGCTAACATCCCTGTTGTGTGCATCGTCGATCTTCGAAAATAAAAAATGCTTCCCCCCTGTTGAATATACTTAAAACTTTTTTATCACACGATTATTATACTTCAACACTCATCTTAGCATCTTGCATCGTCGAGAAGATGACTGACTATGTAATCCGGTTCGGATGAGCCCGAGTTCATAACGACTCCTCCAGATAAGTTTGAGTTAAGGTCTTTGAGCATGGAATTCACACCTAATTCGAACCCATGCCCATATGCGTCTCAAACTTGAATACTGAGGCTTTCTGGATCTTTTCGATTCAATGATGTCCTTTCTACGCTGAAGGATCAGAAGAAATGGCAAGAGTAAAAGGGCAACTGTTTGGTTCAACCAGGGAAGGTAAGAGAACAGGCATAAACCCCGTCTTCATCCATGACAATTAGTTTGAGAAACCAAACTGCCAGCCTCAGATAAATTCCCGTTTCCTTTGTCATACAGGAAGTCCTCATGGGCTATGTCCTCTGTTGTCTTCTCAGTTGTTACTCGCTTATTTCCCCCACGATGCCATCGCCTACCCATTATTTGCCATTATCATACAGAAACCAAATACAGGGCACTCTTGGACGCATGTCAGGATCACGGAACGCTTAAGGAAATCCATGCTCTCGTCTTCTGCAGCGGTAATCATCAATTCATCCCCGTTTCTGTCGCCTCAAAGCTTATCGCCCGCTATATCCACTTTGGTGATCTGGAAAGCTCTTTACGGGTAATTAACAGCTTGTCTGAAAGTTCAAGTTCTGATACTTCTCTATGGAATTTAATTATAAAATGCCATGTGGATGCCAATGAATTCGATTTAGCTCTCTCTCTGTATCGCCGAATGAGAGAAGCAGGTGCTTTGCCGGATCGATTCACTTTTCCCTTAATGAACAGAACGATTTCATGCTTGCCAGACCGTATTCAAGGCGGAAAGTGCCTCCATTCTCTAGCTATTCGAATGGGTTATGAATTAAATGCATATGTAGGCAATACTTTGATAGACATGTATGGAAAACATGGAATGGTCGTTGATGCGCGGAAGGTGTTTGATGATATGTTGGAGACAGATGTGGTCTCTTGGTCCTCACTGATATCTTGTAGTGGTCGGGCAGGGAACATCACTGATTCATTCAAATTGGTTAATGAGATGAGGTTGGCAGGTTTGGAGCCCAATTCGGTAACACTGGTGATCCTACTTCAGGTGTGTTCTGTTGCCAAGCATGTAGATCAAGGCATGCAATTTCATGGTTATGCTATTAAGAAAGGTTTTGAAACTCACAACTCGGTGCAGAATTCTATTTTAATGGTGTATAGCAAACATGGATGCCTTCAGGAGGCTAAAACCTTCTTCAGGACAATTGAGAGAAGAGATGTAGTGGCCTGGAATCTCATGATTCTGGGGTACTCCATGAAGGACGATATATTGAGGGTCGCTGAGAGTTTCAACCAGATGAAAATGGAAGTTCACCCACGCCTGGAGACATTAACACTGGTTGTCGCCGCCCTAGCCAAGTCTGGTAATCTTCGTCAAGGCAAGAGCACCCACGGCTATGCAGTTAAGGCCGGGCTCAATGATACCATACTTCAGACTTCTCTGGTAGACTTTTATGCCAAATGCGGAGAAGTAGATATGTCTGCTCAAGTGTTTGAGGAGCTCCCAGAAAAGAGTATGGTTTCTTGGAGCATTATGATGTCAGGCTTAGCTCACAATGGGTACTTTATGGAGGCAGTCCAATTGTTCCGAAGAATGCAACATGCAAATTTGAAACCCTCGACTGTAACTGTAAGCAGCATTATTCATATATATACCCAACTGGGTGCTCTTCGATTGGGCAAGGGAATTCATGGCCATGTAATAAGAAACATTCTGGTTTTGGAAGATGACAGCATGTCAATTGAGACCGCCATCATAAACATGTACGCAAAATGTGGTAGCATCACCTCTGCGAGAAGAGCTTTTGATCAAATGCGTGTAAAGGACGTGATTGCTTGGAGTTCTATGATCGAGGCCTACGGAGCTCATGGTTCTGGTATGGAGGCTGTGGACAGATTCAACAGAATGCAGGAGGAGGGAGTCCAACCGAACAGTGTCACATTTCTAAACTTACTCTCTGCATGCAGCCACTCAGGTCTAGTTAATGAAGGCTGCCGAATTTTCTCTCAGATGAGCGAAAAGTATGGCATTACGCCAAACTTGAACCATTACACTTGCTTAGTGGATCTTCTTGCTCGGGCAGGAAGGCTTGAAGAAGCTCAGAGCTTGATATCTAAGATGGAGCTGGAGCCTGACAGTCGGATTTGGGGGGCGTTGCTTGCCTCATGCAGGATGCACTTGAACCTCGAACTAGGAGAATATGCGGGGCAGAGGGTGTTTGATTTGGAGCCTGAGAATGTCGGTTATCATGTTCTTTTGAGCAACATTCGAGCGGGCTTTGCAAGGTGGAGAGAAGCGAAGGATGCAAGAAACATGATGAGCAAAAGGGAGTTGAAGAAGAAACCGGCATGGAGCTGCTTGGAAGTGGCGGGACAGCTTCATGGGTTTGTAGCCGGAGACAGATCGCACCTTCATACCAGTGAAATATACGAGACTCTGCAATGTTTGGCAAAGAACAGAGATGAAGTAGTTTGATTCCTATGGGGAACAATAACGCCAAACAGTGATCTTCTGAGGCAACCTTTCCTTCGCTGGAAATTTGCAACTCCATACGGCCCGTGATATTGGACCAAGACTGCAGCTTTCGATTTTCAGCTGAATGAATGAATCTAAGACCAGGAAGGCAGGAATCCCGATACCAGATTCGGATTGTCCTTTCCATGCCCATTCACCAGCTTACCTGATCTTCTAGATGCCAAAGCCATATCTTGTGCTTCCATTTTCGCCAGAATATGTCGAGGAAAAAGATTATTGCAGAAAGAAGTAGCAAATAACAGAACAGCCTCCTCCAATTCTGTTAACTCGAATACAATTATTTGCTTTTCACTGCACTGGTGACCGCCACTCCCAAGCCGGCGAGCCTCCCAATGAGCCCAATGTTTGTTTACCTTATCTACAAGCCACCGGCTCCGGCCAAGCAAATGGGAGATTAATTATTAAAAGCCGGTGGCTAACCTTTCTTCCCCTCTTCAGCCTTTCCATCCTGCTGCTGCTGCTGGTCCTGGTGATTGACCTTGGCTGACTCCCGGCTGCAACGCCCACTGATACCCGCCTGGGGAGAGGCTTCCACCGACCCATCCCCTGCCGGGTCCACATAAGTCGCGGAGCCCATCTCCATCTGCGCGACCCTGACCGCCCCCAGCAGCCTCTCTGGCAGCTCCTCCTCCGCCTGGGCCTCCACCAGGAACCCCATGTCGACCGTCACCGATGTCACACATCCCAGCGCCAGGTGCAGGATTGCGTTCGCCAGCTTCGAGCTCCCGATGTCGACATCAATCTCCAGGTAGTTTGCGCCGCGGTGGTAGTTGCAGGTCAAAGCCTTGCCCAGGAGGCAGGCGGCATAATTCCCCGCCGCCACCTTCACGATCCATGGCCCCCGCACGATCCGGTTCACGATCTTGAACCGGGCGTTACAGAACGCGTCGTCCCCGTTGACGAACCGGTGGAGGAGCGAGCCCGGCGGGATTGGGCCGTCGGACGCGAAGTAGAAGACGGCGCTGTGGCTTTCGCGGCCGGGAATTTGCAGGTTCACGGCGAGGAGGAAGGTCTTGAGGGCCTTGCCATGGGCCTGGGAGCGACGGAGAGCGGCGGCGACGCGGTTCTCGGGGCGGGCAAGGAGGTGGTCGAGGCGGGAGGGGGAGCGGAGCCAGTCGACGCCCGCGGGTTTGAGGAGCCAGGGGCCGGAAGGGGATTTCAGGCGCTTGGAGAAGAAGGTCTTGGCGCGGAGGAGGAAGAGGTCGCCCGGCGGGGAGGCCCAGCCGTTGGTGCCCCGGTGCAGGTCGACGTGTTTCAGGGATCCGCCCTCGATGGCCTCCCGTCGCCACTCGTCGTCCTCAACGGCAGCGGAAGCGGAGACCGGGGATTCCGGGTTTGTCAGGCTCATTCTACCCGCCTCCGAAAAATGCTTTAACGATGTGAAGATTCTCACGTCAAAATTTTACTTCATGATCGTCGCACGCCCAAAAATCAATTGTGTGAGGATGACGAAGTAAAATTTTAATGTGAAAATCTTCATGTTAATTGTGAGCCTCACCTATTAATGGTGTGACTGTGACGAAGGAAAATTTTGATACGACGATCTAGCATTACTCGCCCGCCCCCACTAACTGACTGTTTTCCACCGACGATGCAAGACGATAAATTGGGAGCAGGATAAACCAGGATGATTTGGGAGCAGGAACAATGTTATATCCCGTGGCCTTATAATACGTGTGGAGTACGTGTCCACCGGTAAAACCGTTCAATTATTATTTATATAGAATTATATTTTATGTTCTGACAATGCAACTAGAGTAAGGAATGTAAAGAGAGTTTTTTTATTCAAATACACTAGACATATGATTAGGGTGGTCTGACTCATTAATTAGTGTTGTTAATCGAAATTGTGGTTAACGAGGGGTAGACCTTATTACGGGCTTTGTTGTATACGGAGGGTTCAGGCCTCCGTAGGCTCAAAAAATTAGAGATCACTCTTGTTGTGTTAGACCCTATAATTTAATCCGGTAGAGTTCAAATTGAATGTCCGTATAATAAGGCCCATGTAGGGTGAGGATAAGAGTGACTTAAAAAGAGACCTAATGAGATATGGGAGAAGAGTCCAACACGTCCCCCTCCTATTTTTTTCCCCCCATCACGTTCCCCTCCGATAATTGTCTCTTTCTCCTTCCTCATTCACTGCGTATTGCACATATCAGAGAAAAGAAAAAGAAAGAGGGCTAGCCGCTCCCTCTCTTCCCTCTCCCTCATAGTTTTCTCCTCTTGGCAGATGTCTTGAGGATTGTGGCTTAACTAAAAAGCATAAAAACAAGGGCTAGGACACTTCTTCAAAGGAATTTTGCAATTCAAAGTAAGGATTTTGAGGGTTTTATATATAGTTAAAGGTATTCCCCTTTCTATCTTAATTGAATCGGTATTCAATTATTAAATTGGGCATTGGAGTGAAGGATTGAAGCGTTTGGGGGCTTATTAGCCCCAAAGGTTAGTTTATATAACTCCATCATTTCATTCGAATTGATTAATTACCTCATAAATGTGTTTATTGCTTATGAATGTCTTTGTTCATGTGATTGTGTAGAGAAATTATTTTAAAATTTTGATTTTTATGTAAGGCACCACCCTTAGGGCTCACCCCAACCACTTGTTTTCGTTGGTACGCCACTCATCACGAAGCACATAAGATCTCAATTATATAGGGCTCCCATGAGGTTCTTATGTTGGGTCTATTGTTAATAAAGAGTATAATCTCGTTCAATCATACGATATATCATGTGCACTTGTCCCAACGGATATTACCTTATCGTTTGAGTTTTGTTAATATGAGCTTAGGCTCATGTGCGGCTGCATAAATCTAAATATTATGTGCTATTAAATTTTGATCCGACAATATACATAACTTAGAGAGCGCAGATTCATTTCTACCCTCCTATGTCGTTAGATCTCAATCCACTAGCTTATAATATCCAAGCTCAAGTAGATGCATATAAACACGGGCTCATACCATTTTTTTTCTTTTCGTTTATGACGTATTTGATTGTTTAATTCAAGACAACAAAGTTCCCTTATAGGGTGTTAGTCGTTCTGTATTTTAAACTAATGTATTTCATATTTCCAATTTCAAAATGTAGACTAAAATCTTACATTTCATACGCTTGATTTTAGACTATATACTAGAATCCTAAGTTTTCAAAATGCATAATAAAATACATGATAACATTCAACTTTTATCTAAACACAAGATATAAAATATTAATTCTTCAAATCTTAGTTTTCAGAATCGTGAGTTTTCAGAATTGTAATATAAAATACAGAACGACTAACTCCATGTTAGCCTCTATAAACTCTTGGATGACTTGTATCGGTGGGGAAAAAGTGGATAGTGCAGATTCTCCAATACCTTGCGGGCGAGGCAACCCATCCTTTTTGGGTGAGGGACTGAGGGTGCTATTGTAGTGGCTGGCTATTGAGTCCCAAACAGGACAATCCATGGTGCTACAACAATTGTTGGCCGCAGAAGGGCAAGGGAAAGAGGGCCACCTGCATGGTGTTACATTCCAACCTTTGCCATATTGGCATGCTTGACCACACCACTCGTGGTCTCCCGAGGAAAATGCTTGACCACACCATATCGTCATCACGATAGTAATAAGCTCGTTGAAGTTCGCAAACTCGTTGGGGCAAACCGAGTATTAAATTCTTATATAAACTACTGCCACGAGTGTTTTGGTGCCTCAAATTAGAAATAATGATACCAAACCAAGACATCTCATATTTTTAAGTATCATCTCATTTTTTTATAAGCTCTTAATCTTTAAAAATGAATTTATAAACATTATGAACTATTTAAAAAGAAGATCGTGTTTAATTTTTACTTGATTTTGGGGCTCCAAACTGCAAAACTACCATGTGAATTCAAAGGCAAACTACAAAACTATCAAATATACAATAGAGCCCATTTCTTAAAAGGATGATAAATTTTTTACTCTATTTTTTATCTAACAAAACATTAACTCCAGGTTTTTATTGGATTTTAAAAAGTGATCTCTTTATTGTGAGGCTTTGTTAAAAAGAAAATAAAGCCTCCTTCATGAAAAGGTTATTCCAACATATATTTCTTATCTCTTGGGAGAAATTATTAGGCGGGCATAAGCCCACGGAGATGTAGTGTAGAACACGAATAGCCTTTTGTGGGCATGACGTGGAAGTCAGGTTTGTGGAAATGTGTCCCTCAGCGGCAATTCGTGTTATGCACTATATTCCTGTAGTTGTTACCATAAATTTACCATTGTTGACATGCCAAATGCACTTTTTTAGGTAAAATTCGCTCCTCCAAATTTATAGTTCAAACATGTCAAAGAATGATATAAATTATCAATTAAACCAAAACAACCTTTTAAATGAAAAAGAACCAAACAACACCAAAATGTCCTTTTCTAACTAGATGAACTTGACATAAGAGTATCTCCAATTGAATAGCCAAATATGAGTCGTCCATTTTAACGACTATATTTGGCATCTCACATCAATAAGTTTGCGGCAATATAGTAGCCAAAAGCTAATTGGTTTTGGTTCCTGCCTTCTAGTAGCTAAAATTGTGTTGTAGACTTTAGATTTACAAAGGAATCCACAGTAGAAGGGGGATAGAGAAAGATATTAGGGAAAACTAGTCTTGGGGAAAGCAAATTACATATGCATGAGAACCTTCGAAGCATAGAGCTGTTAGGATCCAACTCAATGGAATAGAAGTCCTGAATGCACATGGAGTAGGAATCTCAGTTGAAGTAGAAAGAGATTGCAAAAGAGCTTGTTGGAGACTCACCCATCCAAAGAACTGTCTTGGCGATCTATGACATGGCTTTGGAGGCGGGGGCAGTGTTGTAAGGATTGGTGGAATCTACAAGTAGATGCTTTTCTGACCGACTTTGCAAGGACCCACAAGAAAAAAGGGAGTTGGAGTGGTAGTTAGGGAGATTGTCATGTGAGCTCCATTGAAGATTGAGCTTGTGGTAATGTGGTTACCATTGTCAGAGACAATAATTTCAGTAAAATAGGCGTCTTGAATGGCTTTGGAGCATAGGGGTCCATAGACACGACCTCGACTCAGCGCTTGTAACGACTCGTTTTCCGGTTACACTTAACCTAGGTGGGTTAAGGGTAATTCGGTAAATTTTTGTTTAAGTGTCGGGGGTTTTAAGGGATGAAACTCTTGTAGATGGGTAGATCTTGGAGTAACGAGCGTCGCGATTCGAAGAACACACAAAACGGAGGCTGGGAGAAAAAGCTACGCGTCTCAAAAAGCGTGCCACATAGGCAGGGCCCACTCGAAAAGAGTGGGATAGCCTACCCATGTGTGGTCTAGTTTTGAAGGGCTCGTTGATAAGAGTCCATCGGTACTAAGAACACGCAATTTTGACTTCGGGGTAAAAAGATATCGCACGTTGAAGTTTAGATATTTTTGGATTAAAATAATATGGGAAAATATTATTTTAATCATATAGGGACGAATTAGCTGGCATCAGTGCTGACGCCAGCAGCCGCGTCAGCTGCACCGCCCGGATCAGCACTGCATGGCGGGGGGTCCCGCGCGACCCTTGGTCGGCCGCGTGTCGGCCCGTCCGTCCGCGGGACGGGGACCGCGTCACGGGCAAGCTCCTGTGCGATGCGCGGGAGTTGCGCGTCACGTTTGTGCGGAGCGCCCATGCGCCGTGTGCGCAGCGCGTGGCCGTGCGTTTCACACACGTGGCCAGCGCGTCACACGCCGCGCAGGTGCATGACGCGTGGCGCACGCGGTTCGGGGGCATTTCGTACGCCCTCGGCTTCTCCCCTATAAATTTGGATTCCGTTTCATTTTCCGGAGGAGTTTTCCGACTAGTTCGAAGTCCGTTTTCTTCCGTTCTTGAGGCGTTCCTAGCTAATTCAAGGGTGATCTACACAATGGCATAGTCCATTCCTCGAGTTGGCGCTCCTAGAAGGGAGGAGCGACCCGGGGCAAGAGGAGGCTCTGTTCGCCACCCTCCTGCCCCGAGAGAGAGAGGGGGGGGGAGAGAGAGAGAGATAGAGAGAGAGAGAGAAAGAGAGACGGCCCGGAGAAAGAGGGGGCTCCATCCTCCGTTACCGGGCCGGACCAAGAGAGGTGGCCCGATGTAGGGGAGACTTCGTTCTCCACTGAAGGGCCACGATGTGTGAGGAACACCCCGATGTAGGGGAGGTTCTGTCTGCCACCCACGGGCGCAAAAAATGAGAAGTCTTCGGGAAAGGGGAGAGTTAGTCGGGTCGTCTTTCGGTGCAAGGCGATGAACGTATGGAGGCTAGAGGAGGCTCTGTCAACTGTCTCTGGATCTGAAGGGGAGGATGCCCAGAAACGAGCATCCCGAATACCGCTACCACGTGAGACATCAGGGGAGTAAGAGTTTCTTACCTCCTATTTTAATTATAAAACGGCATGTGCTAGTTATGATGTGTGTTATGTTGTGATCCATATGCTTGCTATGCTTATATGCCATGATGTGTGCTTATATGCCATGATGTGTGCTTTTATGCTATGATGTATGTTGTCTCGCTCTACGATAGAGCGAGACGTGTGGTGTGCATTCGGTCTTGGCTCAGTGATGGAGCGAGACGTGTGAATGTGATGTATCCGCTTTGGAATAGAGCGAGGCATGTTGTGGTGGTCGTGTGGTGCTCGTCTCTATGATAGAACGACATGTGTGTTGCCGGTGTTTTATCTTGTTTTCGTATAACTCCGATTAAATATTCGGATATATGTATTTTATACGTATGTGTTTTTGGTATGCTTGTTGTATGTAGTAGCCAATAAGCAGAACTACGTCCGGATCCGATCGTATTGGAGTAACATCGTGTATGTTATCCGATATGTACGTAGGCAACCAACGACAATGCAACGTTGGTCCGGTCCGAATTAGATATATAATTAGGCCAGTTCTTGCCTACGCGCAACGGAGCGCTAAAGTTTCGTAGCACGCAGAGGAAGGAGAAGACTCTCGCACTCAAAGTTGGCCGCTCCCGGTTTTGGGTTTGGTTTTTATTGTTTTCAGACCCCCCGGCCCGGGTCAGTTCTCGGGTCGGGGCGTGATAGCGCTGGCCTAGGATGAAGAGAACCATTGAGGGGTAGCCCTGTCTGGATTGTAAAGCGAGGGTTCCTCCAGTGGATGATGTCACATGGAAGCCACTGCACCGGGAGACAATAAGTGGATAACTCAATGTCTAGTGCAGATCGTTCTTCAACATAAGTTTGTCTAGGTGCTAGTGGAAGGACTTGGTAGTCCGACATTTCTTTTGGCCCTGGGACAAGTACACTTACAGCAATTTCAGCCCTCGTAAGTACGGATGCCTGGAGGAGAAGATGTGGTTAACAACTGAGATGATTTAGCTGACGATTGAGAGGGTCGGTCACCTTGAGAGGAGAAAGGCATGATGTAGATGGAGGCGGTGGTCGGCTCTGATAGACGACGGCTTGCAACAATTGTTGGAAGCTGTGATCTAGTTGCTGCTTAGGGAGTTCGTATATTGATTGAGGGATGCTCAGGAGCACTTCATAGCGGTTAGTTTCTTATACACGAGCTTTGTAAAGACAGAATTAATGGTATTAACAGTCAAGGGAAAATAAGACATTATCAATTCGGTTAGTAAAATAACCGCCAAAAGGGTAATTTTGTCTTTACTCTGAATTGTCCCAATGGCCAATTGAATTTTGGACAATATCTGGGAAGTATAAAGAGAAGAGAATTTGCGGGGACAAGGGATGGACTCATGTAATTCGAAATTGGTTTCAAAGCTCTGGGGCTGAAGCCCTCTTTTGGTTCGCATGGATTTGGGAGTTGCTTGTTATCTGATCTCATGGATTAGGGATTGCTCAAGTTATGGATTCAGCCTTTGTCATGTAGTTTCATGGATTCGAAATAGCTCATGGATTTAAGCTCACTAAACCCTTTCTTCTCTCTATTTGATTTTGTTTAGTTGCATTTAAAAAATTAAGTGTTGATCGTGAACAAATCTGAGTTTACATTCATGTTACCTGGAATTTTGTTATATCTAAGCTGCGAAGTTTAATACTCTGTTTCGTTGATTTCCTACTGTAATTGATCTGGAATCGAAGTACTCTAACTGTAATGAAGTTAGAGCTGAATTTCTTGTGATGAATTGTTGCAAATTGGAATGCAAATTAGATTTGAATCAGTACATCTCTTCAATTTTTTATTACAAAATACATCCAGAACATATATTACATTTGTCAATTCAAATTTGGGTTACAATATTTTGCCTCCTCTTCTGCGCCTGCATCAGTTTGGTATCAGAGCTTCGCTTGGTTGTTTTCCATGGCAACCAACAATCCTTTTGGAAATTCAGGCAGATCTGTAGATTTGAGAGAGTTTAACCAGAGAGCAAATCGGATAGAACAAATGCTACAGTAGTTGAAGATCAATCAAGTTCTTCCGAAATCTGCGGAAGTCTCGGATCCAGTTCTTCCTATAATTGCGGGAGCTTCACAGAGACCATTTAATCAACTAGTTAGACCACAAGGTGTGACAATAGCTAGAAGATCACAAATTCATTTTCAACCTAGAACAAATTGAGTGAATTACTATGCTGAATGAAGGGAAAATAGGCGATCAATTCATGTTTAGAATCCACCATTCGATGAGGGATATTCCTATGGAGAGGAATTTGAAAGTGTTTATCATGATTGAAGGGGTGAGTTTCAAAATTCACAAAATTGTAAGCTAAAAATGGATTTACCTTCTTTTGATGGAAATTTGCATGTAGATGAATTTTTAGACTAGATTTATAAGGTATATTGATGAGACTAAGAAGGTGAAAAAAAGTGGTCTATAAACTTAAAGGTAGAGCTTTGACCTCGTGGTTTCAAATGCAATATAATAGAACCAGGTTAGGTAAAAGAGCAATTAGTCCATGAAGGAGAATGAAAAAGCTTTTAAAGGTAAGATTTCTACCAGTTGGTTATAATTAGTTGTTATTTCAACAATTTTAAAACTGTCAGCAAGGAAAAAGGAATGTTAAGCACTATGTGTATGAATTTATGAGGCTGTCAACAATAAATGATTTAGATGAATCAGAATTTCAGTTGGTTTCTAGGTTTATTAGTGGTCTAAAACATAAATTCTAGGCCAAATTTACTTCACAGTCAATGTATATTTTACATGAAGCCATTCATAAATCCAAATGGTTAGAAATGCAGTTTAGAAGATAAATTGATAAGAATTCTAGTGCTTTTAAAACTCCAAAGGTTTCAATTCTTAAGCAAAATGTCAAATCAGTTTCTAATCTAATGACAGAAAAGTCAATTAAAGCTGAAAGTAAAAACACTCCGTTGAACTTCAGTAATCCAATTGTTGAACTCGAAGACATTCAGGAAAATCTAAAAGTTGAGCATAAGAAACTCGATGACTTAGAAGAATTAGAGGATCATTCGAAAATCAGGGATTCAAAGTCAGAAAGTGAAATTGAGGAAGAAGTGACACAGTAGAAAATTGAAGATCAAATGAATAAAAATAACATGAAAGTATATAAAATTTCAGAGTTGTTAGTGTGCCAACCTATAGATCATCCTTCATCTAATAGAACTTTAATAGATGAAGGTGAATAGAGGACTGATGAAACTAATTTCAAATTGGAGAGTAGAGTTTTCACTATTTTGACATTTAACAAGGAAGAGACAGTGTAAAACAATTTATCATTCTCTTACATATCTGACAACAACAAATTGTTAGGAGTTACATCAACACTTTGCAATTGGTTGCTCAATCCTGATATTAATGTGTGGCAAATGATATTCTATCCTGTATTGTCTATGCACCAACAAGGTAGTTCTCTCTCAGCTTCTAATTTTTTATTTGAAGAACTTTAGACTATACTTGGGAAAGTTATGTTACAAATACCACCAAAACCACCCTAGTTAGATTTGTTCAAATAAATGATTTGTAGCTACCATTTGTTTGAAGAAAATATGCAAGAAAATTTAGCTATTTGTTAGAGGAATTAAATATTTTCAGTTTGGTGTGATTATAAACAAGTTAGTCAAATGAAAGACAATAAGCAGTTTAATTCCATCCGGTACAGTATGAAAGTTTTACTACAAGGAAAACATGTTTTAGCAAGTTATATAGTGCAACCAATTAGTTGTATTGCCACAGTTATTGAAACAATTGTACAGGCTGAGTTGAAGTTTGAAAATTGGAGTTTTAAAAAAAATGGAGCAGTTAACTTCGTTTCAAATCTGGTTGACTTCATGAGAAGATAGTTAGTGACTATTTATCATCGCATATTTTGGGAGAATATGTAGTAAAACAGTTCAACATGCTAAAAATCTGTAAAGAGAATGAATTAGTTCAACAAATTGGAATGACATAAGTGAAGAAATTTCTGGTGCTTTATATGTTGGAACAATTTACATAACAGAAAATAGAAGTTGTAATGCTGAATGAAACATCACAACAAGCTAAACAATTAGTGAAAGAAACAATAGAAACATTGCAAATATCTAATGCTATGGTGGCAAGAATATCACCTACCGAGGATATATGCTTTGATCTAGGAAGAAAATTAAAACTACTTATGCTGAAGATTGTGATAGAAACAGGAATACAAGATTGTTTAGGTCGTGATTTAGTTGGAGTTGTTTTGGATTTGCATAAAATTAGAGGTGAAGCTGTACTAGAGCATAATGAATCAATTCTTGAAAAATTAAATGCAGACACAACCAAGTTGAAGGAAATTCAAGAGACCGAAATAATTGATTTGCGGGCAAGGTATGCTAAACTGGAAATAGATGATGTGAGGAATTTGAAAGGACAAAAATACTATATTGTGACTATGAAAAGTATTATACCTTCATCAGTTGTGACACACTTAACTAAAATCAGTATTAACTCTGGTAGTTGTTCAGTGCAAAATATGTTAACGGATTCCAAAAGAGCTATGAGAAGTGTGGGAGTAATTTTGAAAACTCTTGGACATAGTTTGGGATTGAATTCAATCATTTCAATTTCTTTGAAGGAATTGGACAATCATCTGAATAAGTGGAATTCTTAGGTGTTAACTCAAGACAACAAAGTTTATGTCAAAATTGGTGAATGGAAACAATTCAAAATGTTACAGAAAAATCTAATTACTTGGTCCAGTAAGTATGTTCTCTTGCATATGGAACTAGAGCTGGAATTTCATTATGATAGTACCACACACATGCTAGGAAAGCATTTCGAGATTGATGAACTATTTGTTGCTATATCAAAACTCTCTTTGATCACAGTCAACATTATCACTCTTATCTTGATATTCTATGGTTTTCATATATGCATTATTGGGTTTTACTTAAAGTTGTTCTCATGACTCCATTAAAAATTAGAGTTCAGAATGGGTTTTACATGGCTGGTTTGCATATGAGAATCTTCCTCTGGGTTTTTGTCACAAAAATATTTCCAATTGAAGCACTTGCTTGGCTCTACATTGAATTACAGTTGATAGTTCTTCAAGAATTTTTCCTATGGTTAGAAGAACCTCCACCAGTTTGTTTCCATCAATTCAACTCTAGTTCTTTTGGCATTAATAAGCTTTAAAGCTCTAGGTCGAGCTTTCTTTGGGAGGGATGCTCTGATGCAGGAGCTTTGTAAAGACAGAATTAATGGTATTAGCAGTCAAGGGCAAATAAGATATTATCAATTCGGTTAGTGAAATAACCGCCAAAAGGGTAATTTTGTCTTTACTTTGAACTGTCCCAATGGCCATTTGAATTTTGAACAATATCTGGGAAGTATAAAGAGAAGAGAATTTGCGGGGAAAAGGGATGGACTCATGTAATTCGAAATTGGTTTCAAAGCTCTGGAGCTGAAGCCCTCTTTTGGTTCGCATGGATTTGGGAGCTGCTTGTTATATGATCTCATGGATTTGGGATAGCTCATGTTATGGATTCAGCCTTTGTCATGTTGTTTCATGGATTCGAAATAGCTCATGGATTTGAGCTCACTAAACCCTTTCTTCTCTCTATTTGATTTTGTTTAGTTGCATTTAAGAAATTAAGTGTTGATCGTGAACAGATCTGAGTTTACATTCATGTTACCTGGAATTCTGTTATATCTAAGCTAAGAAGTTTAATACTATGTTTCGTTGATTTCCTACTGTAATTGATCTGGAATCAAAATACTCTAACTATAATGAAGTTAGAGCTGAATTTCCTGTGATGAATTGTTGCAAATTAGAGTTGGATCACTACATCTATTCAGTATTTGATTAGAAAATACATCCAAAACATCTATTTCATTTGTCAATTCAAATTTGGGTTACAATATTTTGCCTCCTCTTCTGCGCCTGCATCAATTTCTGACCTGTTGCTTCCAAAAACGACACTATGTTTCTTTTCCATTAATTGAACCTGAAGTGTATAGCAGTATTTATATGATACAAGACAAATCATAACTGGTCAAATTAGCTACTGGAGTACAACTATCAGTCAACTACAATATCCCTGAACACACACTAACTGATTACAATTATATACCTTTAACAGTCCTCTTCAATCTCAAGGTAGGTCACTAACCATGAAATTGACTTTTAATTGCTTAAATCTAGTTGGGGATAAAGACTTAATAAAGATATTTGTAATTTGTTGAGTAGTAGAAACATAATGAACCTTAATAGTCCCACCCAATACTTGTTCACGAATATAATGAAAGTTTATTTCAATATATTTTGTTCTAGCACAAAATACTACAAAAAATTTGGGCAACATCGATGGACGTAACCCGTCGCTATAGATAATAGTGACGACACTCGTCGCTATTATCTGACAAGTTGGTTGTCGCTATAGATAATAGCAACAACAAGTTGGCCATCGCTAGAACTCGCGTTGTTGAAACCATTAGTGATGGCCTGAATAGCCTTCTAAGCTATCATTGAAAAAATAACGATATTGTCATCTTAATGCTTTCAGCAACGGCTACATGATTTTTAGCGACAGTAGTGTGGCGGCCCAGCCGTTTTTCCCGACATATAAATAGTGTCGTCATAATTGTTCGACACGCGTGGCCATCGCACGCGCGTCCGAACACGGCGGCCGTCAATGCGGATCGCAGTCACATATGCCTTATATTAATCGTAGGCATACGACGGAGTTATAGCACAGCAAAAATTATACATACGCTTTAAAAGGAAATTGTACACAAGCCATGGACTTAGGTTCGTAGAGTTAGTAGTTTACAAGCCTTACAAGACTTCGGGCACATCATGCCCCTAAACTGCAGTCATATAAATATTACATATTTCCAGAAACAGAGTGCAGATAAAATATCTGAGAGACTACTCTTTCTTCATTTCCGCCCTCGCTGCATTACCTGCAGAATCTGGGGGTGGGTGAGTATTTTAAAATACTCAGCAGGTTGATTTAAAATCTAACAGAGATGCTAAGCATAAATTTATTTTGAAAACCCTACAACATTTTCTTTTATAAACTTTTAACACGATAAATTATGCGGAAAACCTAACGATTCCAAATCAAAACAAATCCACAAGCCGCGACACCCCACGGCCTACCCTCGGCGCTCATGGGGCAAACGAGGGCCACTTAGGGACAAAGCTTTCCCACGATGCTCTACCCTTTGCGCGCCACTGGCCGATTATTTTTCTCGGCGGGCATCGTCACTCTATGATCATTCCGGGTTCTTAAGCCCGTGAATTAATCATCACATCGATCAAACATAGCATCACTCATGCTAAAACAGTTCAATACATAGCATTCTTCCATAAATCAGTCACATACGTTTAATCATGCGTAAAGAAGTTATACTAAGCACACGATTAGAGTTTAAGGTCCCCTACCTTAACCCTTGGTTACAAATTCGTAACTGTGGAAGTACTGAATAAAGAAACCAACCCCGCCATAGCGTCCGGAACGTTCGATTCAGTAGGAAACGCCTTTTGAATCACTTGATTCGGACTTAAAACGGTTGAGAACGGAGGAAAACGTGTTCAGAAGTAGAAAAACTGGAAACAGCCCGAAAATGAAAGCTTGGAACGCATATTTATAGGCGCGCGCGTGTGGGGCCCACGCGCGCCATGTCGCGCGTCACGCCGGTGCGACACGCGCGCAACTCGCGTCGTGCGCATGCTTCCCGCGCCGCCCGGGCCCTGTCGCGCCGTTCGGCGCAACGACGCGCGGCAGCGCGCGTTGTCGCAGGCCCACTGCGCGTCGCGCGCCCGGCCCGCAGTCCCGCGGGCCCGGGTCCACGCAGCGCCGCCACCGCGGCTCCGGCTGACGCAGCTGATGCCAGCCGCATGCGTCAGCTTGTGTCAGCCACTCTTTTTAAAATATTTTTCTATTAAAAAAAATCTAAAAACTTTCAACGCGTGTATCTTTATCTCCCGGACTCCGATTCACGCGTTCTAGATACCGTTAGGCTCGTATCGACGAGCCCTACAAAACTAGACCCCACATAGGTAGGTTATCCCGCACTTCAATGTGGGCCCCGCCCATGTGGCATGTTTTCCGAGGCCATGACTTTCGGCCCCGGTGTCCGAATCAAGCGCTTCGAAAGCCGTTACACTCGCTTTTCCGCACTCTACCATAATCTTACAAAGATTAAATACGTAACAACTCTAACTAATAAAAAATAAAATACTACTAACTCCAAAATTAGTTTATTAGAAAACATTGGAAATTCAGGGTCGTTACAAGTAGCCATTGCTAAAAGTCCATATAGTGACGGCTTAGTTGACCATCGCTGAAAGTCTATTTTCAACGATGGCTAGAACCGTCACAAAAAAGGTTAATATGGCTTGGTTGGTGTGGGATTGACACCATGAGAGCCCCCTTCCTTCATCCCCTTGTCTATGTCAATTCCATTCCTTTTTGTCCCCTCTTAATCCAGTACGAAACCATTGTTCACAGTGGGTTTCTGGGTGATTGAAATGCCCAGAATAGTCCCCCCTTTCCTTCTACATTTCAATTTAGCAAATTTGTGTTTTGGAGCCAATAATTAGAGGTGTATTTTTGTTTTAATTATAGGGTTTAGAGAGGAGTAGTAGCAATTGGCAATAGGAGTTGATTTAGGCCAAAGTGAGGACCCTCATGTAAAACATTGATGTTTTCATGTGCGCGCGCGCGCGCGTGTCTCTCTCTCTATATATATATATGTTTGATCTAAGTATATGTATTGCCCAATGTTTGATGTATTTATATATCTAAGTTGATGTAATCACATGCTTTGCCCAACGTTGGATATAAGTTTTGATTTAATTATATGCACTTTGCCCAAAGTTTCAGCTATGTTGATTTAAACATATTCCCTGCTCCAAGATTATATGTATATATATCAATGCTTTGAATGAAATATATATATTGCCCAATGCCTAGGGTATGTTTTGGATTAAACCTATGCATTGTTCCAACTCCTAATACACACACACACACAACATATATATATGAGTCCCATTTATATGAACCCAAACTCATATACACCTATGTGAGCCCGGGCTCTATGGGCCATCGGATTTACATCTGGCGTCCCATAATACTCATGGGTTTAAATGCCCATGAGTACATCCGGCGGCCCATAGAGCCCAGACTCACGTAAGCGTATATGAGCCCGGGTTCATATAAACTTTTCATTTATATATATATATATATATATATATATATATATATATATATATATATATATATATATATATATATATATATATATATATATATATATTTGTGTGTGTGTGTGTGTTTTGATGCTAATATATACTCTGCTCCATTATTTAATACATATTGATTCAAATATAAGATTTGCTCCAGCAATGGTACAGGTTTGATTTAGATATATGTGTTGAATCAAACATATGCTATGCTCCAACGTTGATTATATATTGGATTTAAATGAGATTTGCTCTAGCGTTGGATATGTACTTGATTTCAACAATGCTCTACTCAAATGTCTATTATCTATCTGAATTATACACACAAGGCCTTGCTGAGGTTTTGTTTTATATATGACCCATCGATTTCATGACATACCCTGCCGAGATTATTGTAAATATGATAAGTCTCACTGAGAATAAACTATGCAATACCTTGCTGAGATTATTATAAGTGTTATGGGCTTATGCTCTTGCTGAGATTCTGGTAAGTGTTATGGGGTTTTGCTGAGAATAAGTTATGTTATATCTTGCTGAGATTCTGGTAAGTGTTATGGGGTTTTGCTAAGAATAAATTATGTTATACCTTGTTGACATTATGGTAAGTATTATGGGTCTTGCTGAGGATAAGCTATCGTATACCTTGAATGAAATAAATTATTCCTAACTGAAGGAAATTGATAGTGTGTGTGTGTGTATATATATATATGATTTAGAATAGGGTGTATATAATTGAACCTTATTATTGACTAGTTATGTGCCGGTACCATTATGAAGTGTACAGTTGTAAGTGATATGTTATTCTCCTTTTATTGGGTATGTGAGAGGTGTGTACAACATAAATGGTAAATTCATGTATTAAGAACCAACCTGAGAATAAGAGATTGACAAGTGTAGTTAAGGTTTGGGTTGAGTGCCTTAATTTCAGGATCAATATAATAAGATTACCCAGGTGCCACGTAGGGATGAGGGTGGACCCTAGCCTTTGGCAGTTCCCTCCTAGTTTTCACTGGTCATACTGAGTGCACGCGGATGACCACCCATGACGCTTTCGCATCGGTGCAACACATGGATCACATAGCTAATTCTCTGGGTCATTATAGGGAATGAGTTGTGTAAGCATTACGTTATCATTATATCTCATTTAAATGTTATGTTGAGATATGATGGATATATGATGATCATGTATGGATTTAACATGCTTTTATTTGATTACTAAGTATTTTTTATTACATGATTGATGGTTGCTTGATTACATGCATGTTTTATTTGAGGCACGATCACAGAGCTTTTAGCTCACAAGTAGAATGTGTGTTCTATTGGGCGTATTTTTGCACGTAGGTTTATTTGCTAATATGGATGCATAGAAACGTCAAGGAATGATAGAGAGATACCGTTTACAAGGAGAATCGGAGAATTAGGATAGTTTGAGTATTTTCTTATAAAAATTAAAATAGCTAAATTTGTAGTAGAAGTATGAACACCCTATTGGTGAAACTTATTTGATTTTTAATTAAATAAAGGTTTAGTAATAAAGTTATTTAAGTCTTGGTTACATTTCTTTATCTCTTGCCCAAATATCATCTTGCCTTGTTATAGCTCGAGTTTAGGTGCACTCTGATGGCGTGGTTAGTCTTTGGACCCTATTTAAGGCTGGGTCGTGATAATGAAAGCACTTATAAGTAAGATGATTTGTTAAGCCACAAATCTAACATGGAACTTGAGCAATCTGAAGGATCCGACCCATAGGGCTGGTCATAAGAAATTGAATCCAACTAACCATTGGATCTTTAAAAAAAGTGGAACTCTTTTTCAACTAGACGTTGAATCTCTAAATCAAAACAAAAATAAAGGGAATTATGCATCCCTTTGTTCGAGCTCATTTTAACCTGATGTCAATTTCATTGGGATGTTAAATGCCGTCTGTCGAATAAAAAATTAAAGTCCTCAAATGTAGCCCAAATATGAATAATTCAAAGAATACATACAATACAACAACAGAAAAGAACAAACTAATGGACGTATTTAACCTCTATTAGTGATAGTAAAATTATAGATAGACCATCACATTTTTTTTACAACTAGGTTAGGTCAAATTAATTGCTATAGCAACATGAGTATAAATAACTTAAATCAGCAACCCTCTGTTTCTTTAGAGTTTCCATCCGTAGCTCTAAGTATATATGTCTTGCACTCTTGCTGGTATTGCAAAAATATTAGAATAGGCATCTAACTCTCATTGACAAGAACTTATCTAAATTTGATTACATTGTAAATAACTTGAATCGCATAGATTCACCTCCATGTCTTCTTTTGCAAGTACTCGCTTGTTAAAATGAGCAACAGTCTCGAGGATTTACCTCAAATTCTGGTAGGCTTTTATATATCACAATGCCATCTAACTGTCAGGCCCATAAGGACCTAGATGGTTATATCAATGGCCAGCCCAGTTCAGAATGGTGGAACTCTGAGCCGTCGCAGCTACGTTACATCCTTATAACAAGGACGATAGGCTTTAAGAGCCCACAACACCAATAGCACAAGCGACGATTGTGTTGCTATCCCCTCCCTGGCCAGTCTTTTGACTTTTAGATGCAGGCCCAATCCCGAAATGCCCATCCCAGCCACCATCATGAACTCATTTATGCACGTCAAGCAAAACAAAAAATAAAAAAATGAGCTCCTTTAAGAGCACAGGCACCCTTTCATTGACAGTTGATTAAAATTTTAATTATCAAATAATTTTTTATCAATCCTATTATCCGGCAGCTCGTACTATCATTTTTTGTCTGACCCTTTTTCGTTGACGCTGCTTGAGTTCATGATGGTGGTCAAGATATTATCAATAGAATGATTCTTTTTGTTTAATACCACTGTTTACTTTTTGTTTAATATATTTGGAGATATTAAGTCTTTATTTTATTGGAAGGGTAATAAAATCACTCTTATCAATATTGTTTATCTTACTTTATATTCGTGTGTTTTACTACTATTATGTTGTTCAATTGGTTGTTATATTTTGTTTGTATATTTTGGTTAGGATATTGATATTCTTACACCTTATTTTTTTATATTAAAGGCTTTTTATATTATTTATAATTAGATAGAAAAAAATGATTCTCATATACATTCTCTATCCAATCAAAGATGGTATAAAGCCTATATTTATAAAAATATAATGTAGAAATATAATTTTCCTTCAGTTATATTTGACATCTCACGAAATATCTATTTGTAGCATGCACCTTATATCCTCGCATTAGTAAAAAGATAAGGTTAGTGTGCCTTGGTGTATATCGCCATGTGAGCGCAAGGTGCAATTTAAACCATCAAATCAATGTCTAAAATGGCGCATTGTGCAAGCCATCAAAAATCATGATCCGATATCACGCATTAAATAGGAGGCAGGTGGGTGATTCAAGCCAGCCTGCTCTTGTTCCATACCACAAAATTACATTTAACAAACAGCCTATCAAATGCCGGGTGCTTTTCTTAGTAAAATATTATTTAAAAAATAAAAAATATCAGTATATACATCCCTCTATACAAGAGGAAATTAAAGCAAATAATTAAACAACTAATCCTCCTATGTTCAAGTTCTAGGGCAGTTTCCAAATGACCAAGATGGAGGCCCATGGTTAGGGTTATTGTATGTAGCGTGGGGGTGGGGATGGCACTGAAAACGGGACTAAAACAACAGGGATTAGATAAAAGAATTTCGTACGCCCCCAATCATTTCCTTGGTTGCGTAGAACTCACACCAGAAGGCATGCATTGGATTCCTATCCAGTGGGCCCACACGACCGGGGACCCAGATGTCTACTGTCACGCCTCTTCCTACCCTGGCCGCTTGCAAAGAATATCAGCAGCAGCCCCTGGGCCGAGGCCCAAGACGGATCACAATACGGAAACAGCTTCGGAATTTCTGGTCCCACTCTGGGTCCAGTTGCCAGCAGACTCGCCATCGGATCCTCTTCCACACCCATGTCCTAACAGCACGTCCCTTTGGATCATCTGCTTCTTCCAATTTCTTCTCAATCTCTCCTGCCAATGTAAATCAATAAACAAGCAATCTACAGCTCCTCATCTGATCAGGCTCATTCATGCGATGTAAAGATTTGAAACTCAATGTATTCATGAGTTGTGAACTGATAAAAGTTAAGAGTTACAGCGGGGATCAGATATAAGAATTCTCTCTTTCTCTCTTCCAGTTTCTTCTCTCTTGTTTGTTGAAAGAAACCCAATTCACAGTGTAAGGAGACGTTGTCATAGATTATAATCATAATACATGACTCATGAAGATGAACAAACACAAGATTTATTTCGTGAATACAGTGACCAAATTTACCAGTTCTATAAGATAGAGAAAGAGAGAGGGAGAGAGATGTACATAACGGATTTGTTTCATTATATACTCATTACAGCCTAAAGAGCAAAGTCTATTGGTATCCACTTATCGTGGTAATTAAATCAACTAATAAGAGAGAGAGAAAGAGAGAGAGAGAGACGTTGGAAACAAGGAGGAGGGCTATCTGAATTGTCAATTCTCAACCGGATGCTTTGATCTTCTTAGGAGTTGGTGCGGCAACAGCGACGAAGATGGAAGCGAGATCGCAGGGCACGGCGAAGAATCCTTGCGGCGGCAGGTCGAGCTTGCGCTTGGGCGGCCGTGGTTTCTTCCTGGGAGCCGGCGGGCAGATGAGGAGCGGCTTCAGCATGCAACCTTCTGACTTGGGCGTGTGCAGTCCTTCTCCGATTTCTTCTTCACCTTGTTCTTCTGCAGGTCCCTTTATGGATTTGATCCTGATGGGCTTGACCGGTGGGAATTCAGCGGCAACTTCCAGACCCATGATCGATGAAGCCGTATGAATTCAGCTGATAGGGACTAGCATATATGCAGGAAAGGAGACGAGGTAATCAAGCTGCAGTGAATGGCTTCTGTCAGAAGACTTGCAGGGGGATGAGGAGGGATATAAGGCAGAGATGATGGGGACCTTGTTGGTTGGTTTCGTCTGCCCTGAACCGCTGACTGGTGAGCGGAGACGATGGTGACAGTGAGGAGAGTTTTGAGGGAGGGGGAATGAATACTACACAAGAGGAGGGGAGGAGGCAGATGGGGTGGGGAAGGCCACAAAGGCAAAAATGATCATTATTGGGAAAACATAACATTAAGGTTTTGAGGGTGCAAAAGTGGCAACTCTAATTACTCTATTCAACCTTCAAGGCAGCCTTTTAACACACGCTAGCTGTTCCTGTAGAGGGCACGGGCTCACCATCATCATCAAAGCCCCATGAAGCAATAGAAAATTTACAGCCATCGCAATTTTATTAGTAGATCAATGAAACCATTACTTGGGTAGAAATCAGGGGCAGTTCTGTCAGTAATATGTAAGATTAAAGAGGTATTTTGATGTGCATGTTCATTGTTTGTACCTGAGGATAGTGCATTTACTTAGTTATTTACCATGGTAATTATGCTTGCCTGTTCACTATTACTGTTCATGCATTTTTATCCATTTTCACCAATCATTCCTTGTTTAGATGGGTTGGCATTAATCTCAAAGTTTATTAGGAATTACACACCCTGAAGGTTGAAGGACTGATTTAATTTGCCCTTTGTGTAATGATTATTTTGGTTAAACCAGATCTCTCGCCGGGCTACAAGGCAATAAAAGCTGCCTTAATCACATGGGACTTTTTGGGTGTAAGTGCTTATGCCCTCTCCATGACAGCCTCTCCCATTTTGTTTCCTTTCTTTTTACCTTGATGCAAAATAAGATAATGAAGAAGACATATTTAGGCATGTGATTATCAGTCAAGAGGGTAGTGGTTTGTACAGCAAGACCAGGAAGAACCTTCAAGGCTTCAACATACATGGCACATGAAAAAGATATATTAAACCGGAAATTGGTTACTTCCAAGTCACTCATAGGCCTTCTTTAGTGCTTTTTCTCAGTATCACAGACGCATTCATGTGACAGTTTGTGGGGGCCAAACTGTTGTGAGCCACCTCATGTTGATGCCACTCCTTGTTGACGGGGCAACCATGTAAAGAAAGCAAAGCCTTCCAAAGAAGGGAGTTCTGTGGAATCTGATTACGACCTACTAACTGTTTCATTGGCAATAAAAGTTGGTGGAAACGTAGAGTGCACGAAATGGAAGGGATGTAGATCCAGAGTCACCATAGCCATAGGAATAGTTCTTTATGTAGAAGAACATGATTATGTGTAAAGGAACAACCGAAAGGCAGACAGCAGGAGATTTGAGTGAAAGAGAACTTGCGATCGATTCCCTTACCATGGAGGCACTAATGTTTAACGAGTCAACGGCATCAGATCCAACCAAGAAGAAAGAAAGAATCAGAAGTAAGAACAGCAATCGCATATTCTTCCTCCACCTTAATGTGATATTTTACATCAAACCCACAAATTTTAAGTGGAGGAGTGAGATTCATCGCCTGTTAAATCTTCATCTTTCTCTTGTACTGGTACAGCAGTAACAGCAAGTTTAATCTTCATGGCCATTATACGCCGTTCGGTCTATGCACGGAACAGCTCACATGCAACCACTCATCAAGCACATGGAGTGATATCTCGAAAGATACTAGAAACCAACTTTTAAATGCCACCGATTTCCATTTGCACAGCAGTGTGCAATGTGAGTATGCCTAAAATCAATTCTTATTCAATTAGGGTTAGATATTCTTACAGTAAATATCCATTTGGAGATGATATGAACTCGGCAGCCAATGAGGCATTGTTAGCCCAAAAAAACAAAAGGTTAGAAGGCACTGGGAGGTGGCTGGTGGCAGGGCGGCTAACTTCTCACCATCTTCCCAAAAAGAGACAAATATTCTCACTCTAATCCCTTCAATCCAACCCCATTAAAAGGTGAAAAGGAATAGCTGAACTCCTATTTCCACCTTGTGGCAGGGACAAAAGAAGCGAATCTTTATGGGAAATTGCTCGCAATGAATTGAAAATTGGGAGAGCACATGATCACAGGAGAAGGCAATGTGCAAAAGTACTACAATGAAGAGTAGGTGTTGTGTCAACGTAGGCAATAGAAGAAGAGCTAATGAGTAAGAGGAATAAATATAAGTCGTTTACTTGGGGTGGTCTGCAATCCCAAGATCGGGTCAGGCTCTGAATTTAATTGGCAATGTTTGCTTGTTGAACAGAAGTTTAGTTTTATATAGAACAAATATAAGGCATAGTTCCGCTACAGCCTAGAGATAATGCTCGCCGTTTTTTTGTGTGATGCTAAAACAGATAATGCTCGCTTGGAATGTAGCGTCCGTGAGATTCTTCTTGTGTATGAGGCTCTTGATATTTAAGTGGCAAATGATTTGAGAACACTAGGCCTTCTGTTCAAGATGTAGTCCATCCAGATTAGGGTCCACCGAGGCATACACTGGGGAATCAAGTGATATGACAATCTCCCAAAGGTATTTTTATGATGGGATGTCAGGTATTATATAAGGTACCACAAATTTGCATGCAGTAATATACTTATAAAAATATGTCTCGGACAAAAGACCGAGTAAGGGATTTCCTGTGTTAATTTCCTTTATGTGACCATGGGTGTCTACCGTCGTCGGTTGGTTTATCTATCTTATTCCCTTTACAATCTAGCCCAAAAAAATATGGCATTGTTTAACTTAGGTGAGAAACTCACTCACCTGTAGTGGTTTCATGCGATAAATTTAGCAAAAGAAAAAGATGACCAACCAAGAGAAATCAACTTTTGTATTGACCAATATTGAAGAATTACAACCTTATTTTTTAAAAAAGGGTTTTTGACGTTAACTATAATTTTTTTTTTGTTAATATGTTATTAACTTTTAAATTTATATTTAGATAAAAATACCCCCAGCCACCTTTATTCTCATCTTCCATTCTCATTCTGCCGTCCTTATTTCATCTCTGTCTAAACTACCTCACTTACGCCTCTCTCCGTTCACCTCACCTCACACCGCCGATCACTGCCCCTTGCTTATGGTCGCTACCCCTTCTCCATCTCACTGGCCCAGTAAGCACATACAAGATGCCCCTCTTTTGTCTCCGCCCTCATTCTCCCTATCTCTTTGATCTCACTATGTAGTATGTTCTTACTTTTCAAATCCGAGTCGACCACTCTCCCACTCCTTTGGCCCTTCGCAACTCCAATCTCCTTCGCACTCTGATTGCTTCCTGTGCAGATGGCAGATACATCTTGTCCAACATCATGAAAACCGGTGCAGCCTACTCCCCAGCCCCCATAAGCCTTGCCCAACCCTTGTCTTCGGCTTCTGATCCCGCGCCAAAGCCAAAAAATTGGCCAAAAGCCGCCCTCTCGCTGAAAACTTAGGAGCCTCGCGCTTCGGGTAAGTTCCGAAGGGATCGAGCCTCTCCAGGAACTGGTACAAGGAGCAGGCCTGCAACTCCACTCCTCCGCTAGAAGTTCAATGAAGATGCTGACTTGTGCTCCGTTGACCCGCCGAAGAAGCCTCTAGCCAAATCTAGCGCTAGGAGTAGTAGGAAACTAAGTTGTGGTAGAGAATAAATATTTACTCTATTTGTTATGTACAAAGAGAGTAAATTACTTTTTATGTTATATAAAAAGAAAGTAAATATTTACTTGATTTACTATCAAGTAAATATTTACTATCAAAGGAGTACCCTCTGCCCGCGGCCAAACCCGGTCATGTAAGGCGATCTGATCATCGGCTTCGGGGGCGGTGACAATACAAGAGTGGTCATCTTTTCTATCTTTGGCAGTAGGTCCGTCGGCTCTGGAGATTTCAAGTCCAGTTCAACAATCGAAGGCGAGGGAGCCTGCTGTAGGCTGAGGTGTCTCCGTTGGAATCGACGGCATTGTCATTGGCAGAGCTTCCTCCGCAACTGGTGGAGAAGGCGGATCTTTAGGAAGGTGGCGACCTAGTCTTCCTGGATGTGGCGGAAGTCATTGAGGGCCTTAGTGGAGGAGAGGGGGCGAAGCCAAGAGGGGAGGTTGGGCTGACGTTGACCAAAGAAATAGCTCTTGAGGATGGTGAGGTAGAGGGATCTCAAAAAGGAAAAGATCTAAAAGAATGTCGAAGGAAGAAGAAAGGATTTGGAACAAGAAGGAAAAAGATAGGAAAATGAAATAAAAAAACAAAAGAAGGGTAAATTTTTAAAAGAAAAAAATCACATGACTTTTAATAAGAGAAGGTGGTAGCTTTTTTAGGACCCAACGTCAGATAAAGTCTGCTCATAAGAGCAGACAACAATTTCTTCTTTAAAAAAACAACTAACAAGAATGTAAACGTGTTGTATGAATTTTAGAATTAAGAGCAAATTAGTTTCAAAATCAATCTATACATGCATGTAAGAACATCTTTCAATTATCATACACATTGCTCTTTATATAGTACTTCTTTCGTCCCATATAATAGTTACATTAGGAAAAATGGTAATTTTTATTAAATAGTGAAACTTATATGGAAGAGAAGGAAAAATAAGTTTATGACACTCTTTTTTAAGTATCCAACCACTTAAAATAACAAAATGGAGCTAATAGAATGGAACAATTTTTTTTGCCAATTAAGCTATTAATTTAGGACATATGCAATAGTATGATTGCATGGATTGCATATGCACTTTTCCTTTGCTTATTTGTCTCTTTGTATTGATCCCCTTTTGCTTTGAATAATAGATATATTAAAAAAAATTCCCTTGACCAATTTTTTTATGCATAACCCAAATCCTAATATTTATGTTTCTCTTAATAACAACTTTTAATTCTCAATTTCTTTTCTCAAACTTGAAATTAATTATATGAAATGATAAAAAAAAACTCTTAGGTTTGCCCTTTTTACCATGTTATTAAGGAAAACAAAAGGCGGTAGCAGCGGCCAGGCCGCATTCCCCAAATAGAGGTGCATTAAAAGGTGACAACAACAATGGGAGTAGAAATGTAGTCCTTTAAAAAAATGAATATGATGAGTTTTGAAAAGTTCATGTGAAAGGAAAGGACCCTTTGTTTTGCGACCAAATTTATCCCTATATGACAAGTAAATTAATAGTTTGAGATATGTATTTTTGTAAATTAAAAAATATCCTTATTTGATATTGACCCTGAATAATATTATGGGGAGTAGGGGGATCAAAAGCGTCGAGTCAGGTTAGTCTTGAACCTAACTTTAAAAGGTTGAACATGCAATCTATAATATTACTTAGGTCCGGTCGGGTCAAGTTATGCGGGTAACAAAAGATTACTAATAATCCCATATCATTCACAATTTTAACAAACATTGAGTACATTTTGTGTATATTTCCTTCAATTAGGAGATATTAACAATCCTAAGCAAAAAAATGAACATCTAACACCATAACAATCTAAGAAACTTGATTAAGAAAAATGTCTCACGTGTTATGTACCCATAACCTTTACATTAAACATGTTTTAAGGGTGAGATTTTTAGATCCTAACCCTTATATTAATATGGCCATGTTATACGGGTCGAATTTTGGTGGGGTAAACAGGTTGGGTGAAGTTTTGACAATTAGTGGGACTGGGGTAAACAATTCCCCAAGCTCACGAAGCAAAAATAAATAACAACTCTAATGTGTAAGAACACTATATATAATTGTTCCAGTAATTAACAAAATATGGCCAAATGAAACAAGACTTTGGCCAGAACCAAGACTTGCGTGTTCCATCATGCTGTTGATCGATCATTACAAAATAAAATAAAATTATAATTACCACTCTAACAGGGTGCACATGACAAGATGATCAGGGTCGTCTAGTATTGTGATTTACATTTCATTAACATTCATTGTGAAACCTTTTTTCTCATAATTTATAGGCTGCCTATCCTAACACGCAAAGAACTTGAGGCCACAATTTCTCATGTGCAAGCTGAAAAATCCACTATTTTTTGTGTGTGTGCACATGCAAATTTTAGTACAAGTGCTACAAGGTCATCTCACCGTTGCTGGAACCTTTCAGTTTGCTAGATCTAATTTTACATTGGCTTGGCTTTCTAAGGTTAAGCCAACCAACAAACTACAACACCGACAAAAATTCCAGTCCGAAGCAACTAACTCTCGACCACCATGAAAAATTGATGAAAAAGCAGCTATCATCATTTTGTAGAAACATTAGAAACCTCTAACAGCTTGCTCAGAACCACAAAACAAAGGAAACGAGGAGCAAAGGATTGCGATACGAACGGAGGGGGAAGGGGGTGATGCGGGCTGGGTAGGAAGAAGATGAAGCAGGAGGGAGGAAATTTCTGAAGTGAGAAGAGGATTACATGTGATATAATGAGTCAGTTGGGTGTGCACTCCTACCACAATTGGTGTGAATGCCCCAACAATAGCCGTCAGAAGCGTTTTTCTACTTGTCTGTCATTGATTGGGCACTCCCACTACAATATGTGGGAGTGCACACCTAGCTGATAATCCCCCCTTTAAATTGCAAGTAAGATGAAGGGACCCTTATAACTTGGGGGCCTTCAACTTTCTTGGGTGTAATGATAGGTGACCGAATTCATAAAGAGTGATTTTCATTGCTCTCTTCCGCTGCAGTAATTGACGTAGTAAAAACAACCATTGTGTGGAAAGGCTTTGGTGTATCAGATTGATCTGAAATCTTATGTTGGTGTTAATTTAATCCTTAATTATTCGGTCTCAGAAGATATATGCACAATAAAGGCAGTGAATGTTATTTACCCAAGGTGATTTAGCTTTGGAATTTTCGACGTACTTGGAATGATTTTGCGCAGATGAAAGCGTTGATGCCATATTTTAAGAGGAATGATCTAATATTGCCGTGTCCTGATTTGATTCTGAAATTTCCAAGATTTGGACTTATAGTAAGCTCCTCCTGGCTGGTTTTCAATAAGGACGAGCTGGGATTCCCATGGGGTTTCACTGTTTCAGACACGGCCATATTCTGTCTCCTTGTGCGCAAATGAACTGATTCACTGTGTATTTTTAATGACAAAAATGCAGAACCTATTGCCAATATCTCTGCATTGCTATCGAATATCAAGGTAACTTCTGGGACAGATGTTTCAGAAATAAACAAATGATCATTTTCTGGAAGAAAAGGGGACCCACTCAGTCAGGTAGCTGATTGGTTTGCACTTCTTCGAGCTGCTGTTCACATGATCATAAATCCATCTATTGCAGTGAAATTAAGCAGAAATCTATTTATAAGCACTAACTTATGATCTTCTAGCCTACGGATAGCACATCATTGAATAGACCGACAGTAATCTCGCAGTTGTAACTAGTAATTACAAGTCATGTGGATTAACAAGTTATTTGCGTAGCTACTGCCAATCCCCCCGGGAACATTGTGATCGGCAAAGAGAGCCAACATTAAAATGATTAGGCTGGATTTAAACTACCGATTAGAGGGAAGAGTTTGTGGTTCTCGTACCTGGTATCCACCACCAGGTATGAGCGCGTCGATCATCATGATCGACAGTATATACACTAGCACACATTAGTAAATGTGTGTTTGCATACACTTGCACTAACGTGCGCTAGCATATGCGCCGTTGATTAGAGATGAAATGTGAAGCTAAAACAAACATGTAGCGTGTGGCATGGTTGCAAATCAATACATGGGTGTCAGATCCCAAGAAGATAAAATAACAAGAACAGAAAATAACAAAAGGAATGCGGAAGAAGACTAGAACATCATATGTGGTGGATGGATCCAGCATTTCTACATCAGTCATCAACCTCACATGGCAGTGGAAGAATCCTATGAAGATAAGCTAAAACATTTCGGGCATGTGACACCTTCCATTTTGACACGTAAAGTTGCATAATCTTATGCGTTTTCAACAATTATATGGCTGAAAATTATCTTGACTTTACATGTCAAGATGGGGGGGCTCAAATGTGAGAATGGGGCCAAATTTGGTAGGCCCTATCATTTGGTGGTCCTCTTTAAATGCCAAGAACTCTTTACATTTATAGGATCTAATTGAGGTGCACACTCAAATGATTTATTTTTTGTCCGCAGGATACCGTGTCTCACTTTAATACTTCTATTTAGTTTTTTAAAATCAATTAAAATTAATTTATTTTTGAAAGCAAAATCAGACTATTAATGTAGAATGGAGGGAATGAATTAGAACAACATGGTTTCTTTTCACGCCGACCATTTTAACAAAGTTCATGTTGGAACTAACTAGGGAATGAAAAAAAATAATGTCGAAGTTCCAACATGTTTCCTTGCTATTGGCGGATCTGCTGTGGATATTTTTTTTTCCAAAATGGAATTGCAAAATTTCTTTTGGCTATTGTCCACGATTGGAAGGTTGATATCCAGTCCCACTTTAATAATTCATATTAGAGCCCACATTTGAAAATCAAAATAAGGTAAAATTAACTTATTTTAATTTTCTAATGTAGATTAATTGGGACAGGGGGAGCAATTCTGAGTTCGTTTAACAAGTATTGAAGGCTCCATCATGGGCCATTGATTACTGTGCAGAAGAGAGTGAATGGGCTCTAGCCTGCAGTGCCATTGAAATAAGACCTCCCGAGTTCCGGTCCATGCATTAGGACCGAAAAATCTAATCAATCTGTCAAATAATTTTATTGAGCGAGACACATATGGTGGCCACCCTAGGGATGTGGATAGGCTAAACCCTGAGTATACGATTTATAAAAGAGTAGTGCTATTTTGACGTGAAGATTCTCGCGTCAAAATGCTACTTCATCTTTCTCTCACCATTGATTAGTGGGGCTTATAAAAGTAGGCCCCACTTATTTATGATGCAGGAAATATAAAAATAGGCCCCACTCATCAATGGTGTGGAAAAGATGAAATAGTGTTTTGACGTATAAATCTCAATATTGCGAAAGTATTTTTCTTTATAAAAATATTTTCTTGGCCAACCTAGAGCCATTTGACTATTATATATAAGGCTTCAAACATGATATATAAGAGGATAGTTATACATAGATAACAAGTTACCCTCTATGTATCATGTTTATAGCACTCTGTGATATGTCACGAGGCTTTGGATATGGAGCCCGGCTAAGTTAAACGCATCCTAGGATTTGGTAGCTGAATGCATCAGCAACAAGATATTGGTGCATTAGTCAACCAAATGATTTTTTTTTTAAAATGGTAATTACTGCATGACCAAATTTGAATGAACAAGCAACAAGAGATTGGTAAATTAGTCAACCAAATAATTTTAAAAAAAATTAATAATTAGTGCATGACCAAATTTGTGAACCTAATTTTGCATTATTCAAGATGCTTAGTCTTCTCATTGGTATGTTGATGCTGATGGGCATGTAACTTATTCAAATTCTTTCCCCACAAAAGTCCGAATCCATTAATAATTCTGTGGGCTTTGCAGGGTTGACCTTCCAGAATATGATGAACGGGATTCGGTTTCTCACTAACCCAATTGATTCACATATATTTCTGTTAAAGTCAACTCCTACACCTGAGACCTACTCGGAGAAATGGGCGTTTACTTTGAAAGCTCGGCACATGTTAAATTTTTTTATTTATATTAAACTGATTGAGTTTTTCCTCCACCTTAGTGATAATGAGCTTATCATAAATTGTATATGAGAACCCTTAATCTATAAAATTAATAGATATTAACATTAATATATACTTAGTGTATACCCCGTTGATCTTAAATATCGACTTTTATGCATAGCTTTATACTAAATTACTAAACTCATTGTTAATAAAAAACATGAAAAATTATTACCTAAAAGTGAGATTGATTTCCTTTCATATTGCCTAGCCCAAATGTCAACGCAATTTATTGATATGATTTTGTCAAATCAAACGGCAGATTCAGTCTACTAATATAGTCTTTGATCTAAACACGAACCCATGTCTCATTGGTTAAAAATGTCACCAGTCAAGCTGATAAACGTGTGGAATAGACAATGGCAAATAACGTGGACTAAGTGGAAATTGCCCCAATTGGCTCCCAGGCCAGGCTCCAAATGGAATTTCCAGTCTTGGTCCACACCCCCAAAGTCCCAATTTTTGGTGCTTGACGGGGCTGAATCGATGTGTACATAAGTTGGATGGAAAGTTGGAAACAGGGGCTGAATCGCATTCGCATAAATAGTAGACGTATTATATGCTAATTTTGCTTTACCCGTTTAATGTAGTAAAAAAAGTACTAAGGGAGGTAAATTATATTATCTCTGTCTTCTATTAATAGTTTTATTTAAAAAATAATATTTTTATTGAATGGTGAAACCTATATATAAAAGAAGATAAAATAAGCTTATATGCTCTTTTTAAATACCTAACTACTAAAATTTAACAAAATATATGATTAATATGGGACAAACAATTTTCTCAAATTGAGTCATTAATTTAAAACAGAGGAATCACTACATTTTCAATGTAATTTGTGAAACATAAATTACGCACAAATCCAAAGAATACATTTTAAGAATATTCCACATATTATCAAATTATTTCATACTTAGGCTATATTTTGAAACATTTTTCTTATGATAATACTTATCTAGCGTTAGTATGTTGGCTTGGGCCTCTCCAAGTTGGAGGAGTCACGGGTTCTATCCTGAACCGAGGCATCTTGGGTTATTTTTCTTATCTAAAATTTGATCTTGTTATAAAGATGTTACCAAAATGTTATCCTCATGAATATATAAAAAAAACACATCTCTGTTGTCTAGATCCATGTCAATCAATACTTGTATGTTAATAAAAAAAATATTTTTCTTACTAATTTTCCATAACTCATTATGTGACCGACTTGGTGCTCGGAATATAGTACATAAGGAGGTACTAATAATTAGTGTGATAATTGCGGCATTGATTATTAGTGTCTCCTTATGTACCATGTTCAGAGCTTTATATAGGCTAGTCACGGGTTAGCCCCAAGAGTCTTGGCAAATCGAGTATTGTTAAACTTTATATTTTTTAGGATCGAGATTGAAATTTCAATTTCGAGCTTAAGTTAAGGTTTAATCGAGTTTGAGTTGAACTTGAGTCGAGTCAAGCTGCTCTACTTTATTATCAGTGCTTAATTTTATAATTGATAACCCAAAGGTTTAATGAGAAAACTCACTAATATAAAGATAGTCAGAAAGCGATTTAATGTGTTAAGATTAGAAAGTCAAATATTAATTTTGATTTTTTAATTTAAATTATTAATACCAAACATATAGAGTAGAGTTTTATCAAAAAGAATAGATCTAGATCTCATGAGATATATTATATATTTCCTTTAACAAAAAGCTTCCTTAAGTTTTATGAGTGAAAATAATATATTTTATGAATTACATTAAAACGAGAGATATAAAATCTATATATAATATAATATATATTTTAAAAAATAATATATGTAATATGAACTTAAGCTTTTATCAATCTTTGAGCCAAATACAAGTCTATTTAAGCTTAATTTGACCAATTTTAAATTTGAGCTTGAATGAGACTTGAGCATCAAGGCAAAACTTGATGAGACTTGAGCCGAGCCGAACGTAATTTGGGCCAAGCCAAGTCTAATGCGAACTCAGTCAAGTTTTCATGTTTAAATTAACACCCCTAACTCTAGTCATAGAAACTAGTAAGACTAGACGTTTGCTATATTAATAACGCCAAAAGTTTGACCTCAAACTACCCTAAAACCCTCCATTAATTGCCATTAAAGTAGTTAACAATCAAAGAAGAAGTTCAAGGTGCCAGCCAACCTGGATCCGATGAATTTGGCACCGTGGGGGAAGATAAAAGAGCCTCCACATATGCCCCCCCTCCCCCACCCACACAGAATTTGGCCTTGCACAAACTCTAACAAGTGAAGTCATGTGGGTCACTCCCATAACTCGCAGGCTAGATGGAGCAGGGAAGGGACACACAACACACATTATATAGTGGCCCAAACTTCCGTGACCCAGGCTCGAACCTTGTGATGACACATTGGGCACCTTTGACCTGGATGTCGCACATCACATATTCTGACGTGCTCCTTAAGGCCCGTACCAGCACCCTCCTGGATTAAACTAATCCACACACAAATTACTTCCATTAAACAAATCAAATCCCATAATGGGAAGGAAACCAGGCCGGTCGTTCACCTGGTCAGGTCAATGCACGCGAAAGCTCCTTTCCCAACCCCACCATCTCTCTCTTTATTCGTTTTAGTTGACTTGCTCCCTTAATAAAGTCACCCGCACCACTCTCTCCATTTCCGGGCCCTCCGATTGGCCGCCTCCCCACGTGTTCCAATCTCCTTGGCCGCACGGTCGTCGCCACTTTAAATGGCAACAAATCCAGACAGCTGGTCTCCACGAAATCCGAGACCGTCGGATGATGCGTGTGGGATCATCGACGGACCGGATCTCCCGTCTCCCCTCCCCCCACGCAATTGCAATTGAATGAATACCCCGGCTGCAGACGCAAATCCTGTGGTTGGTCAACCGTTTCCTCGGTGGAAAAAGCCAACGCTTCCTTCGTGCCCCGCGAGTCGTTCTCCTCCCCTCTCGCCGTTTTATCGTCAACGCTACGACTCGCCCCGGCCTCTACGCCATTCCGTCGCCGCTTAGGTCATCTCGTAACCATCATATCGCGAAATTTCTCCTCTCGCGAGTCGCGGCCGCGGTGTTAAAGTAATCTAATAAGCGATCTCATCCGTCCGATCAAAAGTCCACCTTTGACTTCTACCCTCGATTTTCAAACTCGGCTCTCTCTCTCTCCTCGCTTCTTCCTTCAATAAAAGGGACCGTCCCCCCCACCTCCTCTTAGTTTCCTTCAAACGCAGAGCGAGCTCGGGCCAGAGCTTTCGTGGTGGTCGGCTGATTCTCATAAAAGACCGAGTTTTTCTTGCTTGCCGTGCGAATAAAACATCTTGCCTTTTTCTGATAATTGTTTGCTTGATTGGAGTGTCTATGGCGGTTGACCTAATGGGGTATTCGAATATGGAGGAACAGATTGCGATCCAGGAGGCCGCGTCCGCGGGGCTCAAGAGCGTGGATCATTTCATCCGGATGCTCTCCCAGTCCCGCCAATCGATGCCGGTGCAGCCCCCCGTGGACTGCCGTGAAATCACCGATTTCACCGTCTCTAAGTTTAAGACGGTCATCTCCATGCTCGACCGCACTGGGCACGCCCGCTTTCGACGCGGCCCGGTTGCCCCTCCGCCTCAGGCTGTGGCGCCGCAGACTCTGACCGCCCATTCGAATCCCCAGCCGCAGAGCTTGGGCTTGACCTTGGATTTCTCGAATCCGAACCTCAAGCCGGATCTTAACTGCGAGGCCCCGTCCGATCACTTCACAGTGTCGTCGAAGACCTTGGACACGTTCAGCATCTCGCCGCCGATGTCGTCCTCGGCGAATTCCTCGTTCATGTCGTCGATCACCGGGGACGGCAGCGTGTCCAACGGGAAGGTGGGGTCTTCGCTCCTGCTGGGCTCCGTCCCCGCGATTTCCGCGGGAAAGCCGCCTCTCTCGGGCTCATTGAAGAAGAAGTGCCACGGGCACGCCCACTCCGGAGACCTCTCCGGCAAAGTCTCTGCCCACCCTGGACGCTGCCATTGCTCCAAGAAAAGGTAAGCGTCAACAACTGAAAAATCTATTCAACTTCCGCAGTTTCTCGTCACTTCCGGACTCCGGCGTTTTCGCCTGTGTACACGGTAAAAATCGAGACTTGATCGGTCAAACGTTGTTGACCACCGGTCGTGGTAGGCCAGCAGGGTAGCCGTGTTACTGCATACGCTTTAACTCCCTGCTGCTTCGGGAAAGATAATTTTGAATAGCTGGCTCTAGTCAATGAATTACCAGAAATAGGATTCAATGGCGTCCAGAAGTTTTTTTGGTGGGGAAGCCAGACTAATGTGGAGATATTTTGCAGGAAGTCACGGGTGAAGAAAACGATAAGAGTGCCAGCTATCAGTCCGAAAGTGGCCGACATTCCGGCCGACGAGTACTCCTGGAGAAAGTACGGCCAGAAGCCCATCAAGGGTTCCCCTTATCCCAGGTAACTTTCGTCTCTCCCGATTTGTGCAGTCATTTTCCTTCTGAAACTCTTTTTGATCGGGATCGATGGTGCTTGGGGGAGAGAGGATCTAATCTGAATGGGTCTTTCTTGTATGTGCAGGGGTTATTACAAGTGCAGCAGCGTAAGGGGCTGCCCGGCGAGGAAGCACGTCGAGAGGGCCTCCGACGACCCGTCCATGCTGATCGTCACCTACGAGGGCGAGCATCGGCATTCCCAACCCCCCGTCGGTCTCTCCTTCGAGCATCTCAGCCACTGAAAATGCCTCAGCAACAAGCTGATCAGATCAAGGAGCGGGAAAAAAACAATTTTACTTAAATTTTTTTAAAATAGATTTATTGAAGTAGGAAGGACAATTGAGGAAGATGATGATTGATGGAGAACTAAGGATGAGTGGTTCATGGCAGTGTTACCGTGACAGTGTTACCCAATAAGGGGTAATTTTGTAATTTTATGAATATGTACAAATTTCGACTTCAAAATAGCAAGCAGGCACATGTGGAAATATAGAGAAAAACTAGTTCAATGAGGATTTCGCAGGTCGCATCGCATCCCGGTGGTTCGCCTTGTCGCTAGCGGGGGAGGCCGGTACCGGGGCCGGGCGGCGGGTGGTGGAAGTCAAAAGGTGGGGGCGGAGAGAGGGGAGGTGGTTTTCATGGGCGGGGCCAGGAGTAACTAAACTTTAGGTGGCAACGACCGAATTTAGTCAAATTGGATGATGACCTCGGTGGTGGAGGTGGCGGGCCCGCCGTTGCATTGGATTCTTGTCTGGCGTTGACTGCTCTGCCTCGGGCGTTGCTGGTCGCTTTTATGGAGTGGGGGGAATCCATGTGACTTCCGGCCCCCTTTATTGGGCCGTCTAGTGCGACCGGGAGCGTGATGGAAGATAAGATTGGCACTAATTCCAAATTTATGCTCCCTTTCACTCTTCCACTTGATTATTGGTCGACAGGGAATGGAACAAAGAAGTCGGCGGTATTATTTTAGCATTCTTGTGATGCAAATTGGGATCACTTGGAAGATAATAGATCTCTGCTATTCATGTGTTTCGTAGAATTGGATTAAAGGACTAGTTTATGGCATATTGTGAAGGGTGCGAGGTGGGCGGACGTGAAACTTATTTCTTATGTGGGCCGCCACTATATTCATTGTCTTCCCTCTTGAAACGTCTCTCGCGGGCGGCTAGTTTTACGATCGGCTGAACTACTGCGCTTACGAACTTAAGGTGGTGTCGATGATGTTTCCGGCATTGATGTAGGCCACTTTGACCTTCTGAATTCTCATTTCTCCTACGAACTTTTATGTAGAAGTGCATAATGAATCTGATTCAAATAGCGTTCTCCATTATTCATCTCAATAATTGTGTCGCAACTCGCAAGTGGAAGTATCCAAATGGATAGTAATATTTACACAAAGAATTTATACAACAAAAACTTTTAATAGTTTTTTAGTTGGATAAAACATATAGATTTCACATAAAGTTCATTTGGGCTTAAGGCTGTTTCTGTGTAAATTTTTTTAGAAACGAAAGAAGAGATAGATGTAAAATTTTTTAATAATTCATCACCGAATTAGAATTACATTTGGTAATATAAGTTTTTAGAATAAATTTGAATGTCACATCAAACTCATTTTTAAAACTTCAACTAATATTTTTCTCTCTCTCTCAAATATATACATTCTTATTGTGCTCCTAAATTCAAGCCCTATCAAATAAGATCATACAATGATCGGTAAATTTGAACTTTTAAAGTTGGTCATACCTATATGATATACTTCTCGGGGCTCAAATTCAAATGAGAGGTAACCATTGAAAAATAACGGAATCTAGAATTCTGAAATAGGGACTAGGACCTGGAATCGATGGAATTACCGCACGAGATGAATCGGTGATTCTGGCTCGAAATGACTTAGAATCAATTTTCCGCTCACCAAAAAATTCCGCCCACCTTCTAAACACAAACATGATTTCGATAATTTGGACCGAAATTAAAGCAAAATCCATTAAAATTTAACATCCAAACAACCCCTTATTTAGTTAAACCAAAACATAATTAAGAGTTTTTGTTGGATATATTTATTATGTAAATATTTTATTTCTCTACTATTGAATAATATTTAATAGAAATTGGAACCATAAGGGGTCATGGGGTGAGAGATAATAAAAGAAGTAGACAATACTAGTGACATTAGTATCGTTGTTTATTGTATTGTTGATTGCTTTTGTGTTTTATTTGACACTGGTTCTTTATATTCCTTTTATCTCTCCTATCTTTGCTAAATAACTCAGTATTGAGCCAAAAAAATTGTTGACTCCTTTCCGTAGGGGTGTAAACAAATGGACACGGACGTGGACAAGCCATGTCCGCAGCCATCTGTTTTTATGCGGACCATGTGCTTGTTCGTTTGTATTTGTTCATGACGGACACGGACAAAAACAGACGAAATGAAGGTGAAAGTTTAATATGTATACTACTTTGTTTTCAAATTAAGGGTGGTTAGTAAAATATTAATTAAAAAATAAGTTATAATAATAGTAAGATAGTCTAATCTAACAAATAAATAAATAATAATGTTATAGAAGACATGTGAGAGTATAATACGTATTTTTTACAATCTTGTTATGAAGCTTAACTATGTGACTATAAAGTAAAAATAATAATAATAATAAAATATATAGTTGGCGGACACGGATTGCTGCGGACACGGCCAACCCTTGTCCATGTCCGTCTGTATTTAGGACAGATAAAAAATAATTTTGTTCATTTTAGTGCAAATGGACGCGGATGCGGACGGACACCGGACAAATGGACGTTGTTTACAATCCTACCTTTTCGTGTTTCTACCCCTTCGTCCTCTCTTAGGGTAGAGGAATACCTTAAGGAAGTTCCTATTATGATTAAGGGTCAAGAGTCAGTTGTTGACTTGATTTTTTTTTTATGATTGATTTTGATGTGAATTTAGATATGAATATGATATATGTGTATCATGGTCATGTTGATTGTCAAGGGACAAAGGTAGTGTTTACTATGCTAGACCTAGAGCCTTTTGTTTTCTAGGGTATGAGATGAGTTAGTAGCAAGTTCTTGTTGTCTTCATCTAAAGTAATGAAGTGGATCAACCATGGGGTGCATGGCTTTTCTTGTAAGCATTTCTTTGGAAGGGGTTGAACCAACTCATATCAAGTCTATTCCGGTGGTGTCTGAATTTGCTGATGTCTTTTAAGAGGATGTACCAGGTTCACCCCCTCAAAGAGATATCAAATTTAGTATTCATCTTCTTCCATGCACTTTACCAATCTCAAAAGCTCCTTATAGAATGGTGCTAGTTGAACCAAAAGAGCTTAAAATCTAGCTGCATGATTTATTAGCCAAGGGTTCATTAGGCCTAGTGCATCTCCTTGGGGTGCATCAATTCTCTCTATCAGAAAGAAGGATGATTCTCTCAGACTATATTTATTACAGGATGTTAAATCATGTCACAATAAAGAGATCCCCTACCTCGTATTAATAACTTATTTAATCAATTACAGTAAGGTCAGGTGTTCTCTAAGATTTATTTGAGGTCGGGTTATTATTAGCTTCATATTCGACTTGAAGATGTGTCAAAGTTTGCTTTTAGGACACGCTATAGACATTGTGAATTCTTAGTGATGCCTTTTGGTCTTACTAATGTATCGACATCCTTTATGGATCTAATGAATAGGATCTTCCAGCCTTTCCTCGATTATTTTGTTATCATTTTTATGGACGATTAATCTATTCAACAAGCAAGGAGGAGCATCTTAGAATTGCACTGTAACCTTTGAGAAATCATAAACTCTATGTAAAGTTTAGCAAGTGTGAATTATGGTTGGAGAAAATACATTTTCTTGGCCATGTCATATCAAAGGATGATGTAGTGGTGGATCCGGCTAAGGTAGAAGCAGTTTTGAAGTGGGAACAACCTAAGAATGCATATGAAGTTAGAAGTTTCTTAGACCTTGCATAGTATTATTGACGGTTCATTGAAGGTTTTTCCCGCATTGCAACCCCTATGACAAAGCTGAGAGGAAAGAATATAAAATTTTAATAGAGCCAAGCATGTGAGCAGAGTCTCCAAGAGTTGAAGTAGAGACTTACTTTAGCACCAATGTTAGCTTTACCATCAGGTAGTGGAGGGTTTGTTGTTTATAATGATGCTTCGAAGAAGGGGTTGGGTTATGTGTTGATGCAGCATGGGGAAGTAGTTGCTTATGCTTCTTGCCAACTTAGAATGCATGAGTAGAACTACCAAACACAGGACTTGGAGCTAGCAACGGTGGTCTTTGTACTAAACATTTGTAGGCATTACCTTTATGGTGAGATGTTTGAAGTGTTTACAAACCATAAGAGTTTGAAATACCTCTTTACTCAGTGGGACTTAAACATGAGACAAAGGAGATGGCTAGAGTTCTTTAAGGATTATGATTTCACCATTGCCTATCACCCAAAGAAGGCAAATGTAGTGGCAGATGTGTTGAGCATAAAATCAGTACCTATAGTGGCTCGTGTACAGTTTAGGAGTGGATTTTGTATAAAAAGGCAATTGAACTTAATCCAGAGATAGCATTAGAGGATACCACCAGATAATTTGGCAATCTTTCTATAAGTTCTAATATGGTGGGTATAGTGGTCAAAGCACAAAAGGGAGATGAAAAAATTCAAGAAATGAAAGCCAAGTTGAAGGAGAAGCCGATGAATAATTTTGAGGAAAGGGAGGATGGAAGCTTAGCATTTCGTAAGCGATTATGGGTACCAAACTATCAGGAGTTGAAGGATCGTATTTTTTCAGAAGCACACATGTAAGATCCCTGATCGTAAACCGGTTTATTTTAACGATTATTTATCGGTGGTTGGGTGGTTAAAGCGTTTTTTGATTTATTCGTGGTTTTGAAAATAAATAGTGTTTCTTAAGGTTTTATCAAAATAAACTTTACAATTATTGGTTTTAAGTGTTTTTGGGTCAAATCTAAATTTTTAGAATTTTTTTGATTTTTCATTAATTTTTTGAAAATTAGGGTTTGGCGGGACTCCATGTGGGCCCACCGGAGAAATTGAGGTTTTTAGACCAAATTAACCCAGACATCAACACAAGCATTTATAAAAAATTTTCATAATTTTCCCAGGTTTAATTAGTGCTCAAATAGTCAAAATACTCATTTTTAGCCCAAATTTCTATTCATACCCCACTAATTAATCATGTACAAACTAAACCCTACTATAAATAAAAAGAGCTGAGCCATTTTCATTTTAGGAATAGGTTGGGAGATGGTGATTAAGGCCTAGTTCCCCAATTATGCCCGAATTAGAAAGAGATTAAGGTTTTCAAGAAGGGTGACCGTCAAATCCAAACCTAATCAAGTGATAAGGTAATGGATCTTCGAAATTTCAGTCTTCCTATGGTAAAAATATCGATTTTATGGTTTATTTAGAATGGATTTACTTGATTTAGTGTTTTAATGGTGAGATTAATAAATGGTAATTTCTTATCCCGATTTCTTAGGGTTTTATCTTAATATGAGGTATATTAACTTTCTGGAAGGTATGATGGAATTTTAATGACATTTGAGTTGTTAGATGGAGATTTTAAGTTTTATCAATGGAGTTTCAGTTTGAAAATTTGAAATGAAGAAGAAGGTCGAATCTGCCTTGTTGGCGTTTGAATGGCCGACCAGGGCGTTCGAATGACAACACTGCATTTTCGAAAAATTGTCTGTTTAGCCGATCGAACGGCCTAGTGTGTGCTACATGTTACCTTTAGATTATTTGAAACATAGTTTTGGAGCCTAGTGTAGGCTCTGAATTAAATAACTATGTGGGTTTGAGATTATGGTTTATTTTAGAGTTAAAATAACTCTCTTATTTTTACCTATTTACTCTTGCTCAAAGTGGTGTGTTTACTCCGTATTGTAATTTTTAAATCGCCCGGGATTAGGGCATAAGTCTTCCGCTAATCGTTTTTCAATCTCCCTATCGCCCCCGTGCACTTGACTGGCCCCTGGATCAGGTTCGGCTCGGGTCGGGCAGTGCCGGGGCGTGACAACACAACTCTAAGTTATCTTGTGATGACCGTCATTTTATAATGATATACCATATAACATAGCTTCATCCGACACGTGTAAATTGTAGCCACGTAATTGAACATGACGATCGTCGATGCATATAACATACGAAATAGGATTTATTCTTTATTCATACTAAACATCGGAGTAATTACATAGCCAAAAGTTTATATTAAATTCATAAAATATAGTAATTATTTATATACATGCATGTGATCACTGTGTGCAAAGTAGATAGTTATAAAACATGAGACATATCATGCCTTTACATACTGGTCACAAAATAATTACGAAGATTATGTCTAAATCAACTACCACATAAATTGTTTGGATAACTTTTCGTCCCCTATCTCCGTTCTAGATGTAATTCCTACATAATCTAGGGGTAGGTGAGTATGTTAATACTCAGTAGGCAGAATTAAAATCTAATTTAATGCTAAGTAGAAAACTCATTACGGCTAGAATAGAGTTTATTTAAGAAAATGAATACAAAATCAAATTTAGAAAACATCGGTTCGTCCAACGACGATAAATCCAGAGCCGTGAAACCAAATGGTGTTCCTCCTAATGCTCATGGGGCAACGGGAAGCTCAGTAAGTGAGGAGTTTTTTTATGATGCTCCACACCTATACACTCGCCATACCGATTATTTTTCTCGGTATGTATCCAAATAAAATATTACAATTCTAGGTTTAACCCCAAAATTATCCAGAAAATGCAAGTACTATGACACAAAACATAGTATATAAAATATAACATGCGTATAACATTTTTCAGAAAAACTTAAGCAAATAAGCATAAGAGAATGAAAACAGTGCATAAAAAGTCAAGCATACGAACAGAGCATAAGCTAGAGTTTAAGAGCCCCTACCTTAAATTTGAGGTAGAAAATTCATGGTTATATAGAGCTCAAATGGAAAAACTGGCCCGTCACAACATCTGACACAGTCGATTTAGCTGAAAATGCCTTTTGAACAGCCTGATTTGGACTTAAAATGACCTAGAACGGAGGAATAGAAATTTTACACATGGTAGGAAATGAAAACTGAGGTTGGGTTTATAAAGGAGAAATGGGGCCACGTGGCTGAATCGGCATGACACGCATCGCGCATTGGGGCATGGTCAGTGTGCCGCGTGACTAGAACCCGCTATGCGGGTTCCGCTTGGCACACGGATGAAACCGCGTCGTGTGGCTGACGCAATGCTTGCATCAGCCGCTATGTTTTTTTATTATAGACATTTTTTCTTTTCTCAAAATTTCAAAACATCATAACTTTCTAACCATACATCGGAATTATGTGTTCTTAGTACGGATAGACTCATATTGACGAGCACTTCAAAACAAGACCACTCAAGGATATGTTTTACCATACTGTGAGCCTTGCACATAAGGTATGCTTCCCACAGTCGTTACCTGCGACCCTGATGTCCGATTTAAATGATTCAAAGACCGTTATGTTCGTCTTTTAGAGTTCTACAACAACTCTTTAGGTACAAAATCTAAAATAGTATTCTATCAATATATTAAAATTCTATTATTAGTGTGAAAAAAATGTACTGAAAATCTGGGTTGTCACATCTCCATCCATCCAGTTTGAACTAAAATGTATTACAATTTGGAGAGGACTTTTTGGTGGATTGGATTGAAGAGAGATATTGCTTCATTTGTATCCAAGTGTTTGATCTGTCAGCAAGTTAAAGCAGAACATCGTAATCCTGGAGGCATGCTACAACCTCTACCTATTCTAGAATAAAAGTGGGAGAATATAGCCAGTTTAATTACAAATGAGCCATGTTACTTATGTTTTAGCTCAATTAAGAATATATCCATAAATGTATCTCTTACTCGTGCTTATATGATTTTTATTTGACATAAATTGACCATGTTTTATACATTTAAGACTAATTAGGGTATGTATACCTATGTTTGCATCCATTAAACATTGCTCCCATATGTATCATGTTGTATACATCATGAGAATGATTTGTAAACAAAGATTAATTGTGTTTATCTATGATTAATAGATTGGATGCCATAGTTTTCCATATTAGAAGCATCAGAGGATTATCAAATCAATTTTACGTGCAAAAGGACGAGGTTTTACGTCCCTTTTATGACAAGTTTCCTCCCCAGGTGAGAAGAGCGGATTTGCTATAATGTGATAACTGTTGTGACCTTCTAGACTTGAGAATCTAGGCTGGTATATTCGTCTACACCTACTTACTAGAAAGTAAATCTATAACGGTAATTTCCCCATTAGGGATTTACCCAAATTACTCCAATCTTCCTTTCTAAGAATTTGGACTTCCTCTTAGGATTTCTAAGATGAGCATGTTTGCTTGTGCTTTGACAGTAAGGTTGTTTTCTCTGTTGTAAGACATTCACTAGATCATTTAGGTAGGTATATGGATTATAATGCTCATTGACACAGGTTGTAGAGGGATAATGATACATATATTTACATAGGATACATATATAATGATTATACTTGAACATGTAAGATGAAATGTGGTTTAATATACTTGATTATGTAGGGTGAATGTGAATGTTGATACTTGAATCATGTAAGATGTAAATAAACCATGAAACTTAAATGATGACACAGGTTGTGGATGTGTGTTATGAATTATGAATGAGCCTATGATGCATAGGTGGTGTGAATATGAATATGGAATGTAATTTAACTCATGATGCTTAGATGTTGATAAAAGATATGTGATGAATGTTTAAATTGATTTATATGGGAAGAATGTATGTGGTGTTATCATGAACTTATGTTTTATTTTAAAACTCTTACTAAGCAAAGCTCACCTCTCTTTTGTTTGTGATTTTGTTTTTGGGTTGTATGTTGGGTCATGCAAGTGCTCAAGATGCATTGTATCACGAGCTCAATGACGAGTAGATACACTTATGAGAGATGGGGCTAGTTACTTTGTCATGTTTAGACTTATGTCAGGATTATATTGATATTTGAAACATATTACTTTCATGTTATAGGTAACATGTGATGACTTTAGATATCATGTAGCCTTAGGGCTTATGACTTTTATTTTATGTGATGATGTGGATGTGTCGAACTAAGATTGTTAATTAATCTCTTTTACCTTCCGTTATTTACTTTTGTACAAAGGGCACGTGTTGTGTTTTTTGATAAGAACCCAGGAAGGGTTAGTCTTCCGCTTTGTCTCGCCGTGTCCCACCACCCTAGACTGGGTTCGGGTCAAGGGGTGTGTGTTGCGGGGTGTGATAGTGTTGGTCAAGTCTTTATCAGACTCTTGAATTAAGCTTTAGTAACTTTCAAAAGTTTTGTCATTTTAGTGCATTCTGAGATAGATCCACCTAATGCTCTTATTTATGTAAGACTTCGTGAGCAAGATACCTAAGTAGTTAGAACATTCTCACTTTTCAAATAATGCTACATCATTTGGCGTATTTTTATTCGTAGGGGTGGTGGGTATATCCATACAAAACTTCAAATCCAAGTCCATACACCCTAATAATAAAAGTATATTTTCCTCCAAGTCCAAATAATTCTCCCCAGACAATGATGGAAGATGTTGATGAAGGTCAAAAATAAAAGATGGATAAACTATAATAAAAGACAAATACATGCATACAATTAATTGGGCAAGAAACAAAATTAAATATGAAAATAACCAATAATAAAATTAATTAATAAAATTTTGAACCTCCTTTGGGCAAAGGTTGCATTCTGCACCAAAATTACTAAAACATTATAAAAACAAATAATTTTTTTCTTGATAAGACTAGTGGGTTATACAATGATACATAATGAAAAAATCCCATACCTTTGGGCCTAGGGATTCACCCATGTTACAACATATAACCATCCACCTTATTCTAATCATATGACTATAACTACCACCTCTCTGTAGGGCCGGATGATAATCATTATCACATAATTTAAATTTTGGTGACAACACAATGATCCTTTATGAGAATCTATGCACCCCACGATGGCATTTTGTATAATGCACACATTGAAAATGACTTGGAATGCTTCGCCACTTTTAAGTTATCCCATTGGACATGGGAACTTAATTTGTGCATATCACCAAATCATATATTAGCCCAAAGTCAAAGGAGGCTAGGGAAAAACAAGATAAGTGTAAATAATTATTAAACCATAAAAATGAATAAACAAAATTGAAAAGAGCCTTTTTGTCAATTTTGTTAACAATCTTTGGGGATTTATCCAGGGATTCCCATCATCACACACTACAATTCATATATTAGACTCCACAATCCATGTACAATCTTAAAATAGATAAATAAATAAAAATGTACAATTTGGAAACAGTGAGGCTCCTAAAAGAGAAAAATGCACATTAAAGCCATATGACTACATTTGCCTCCATAGGTGATCCTTGAGTTCTGTTAAAGCTTACAATGAGTCTAATATACTCTCTCACAAAATTACATAAGTGGTGCACTCAACATTGTTTTAAAAAATTGATAAACTGTAAGATGATATTTTAGATTCTTGGCCGGCCTATTACATTAATAAAGCCCTTTAAAAATAATTAATACACATCCACATGCAATCACATAAATTTTTTTCCCATAACCCCTTTAAGAAGGATTTTTTTCTTTTGGCTTGAAAAGGCCCAAAATAGTTTGTAGACCCGGGTTGCGAGCAGGTCAAAAGCGACCCATGGCACAGTGCTAGCTAGTTATGACTAGCACTAGTAAGTCGAACTTGACTTGCGTCGTGGGTCAGATTTCACCCTCTCTTGCAAGTTAGAGATTACCCACATAAGCAGGTCGAGACAGACCCACTTATGCGGGTCGTCTACAGCCTCTCGACAGAGAGGTTGCAAATGGCTCCTAGAGAAGAAAAAAAATCCACATTGCCATCATTCGGCAATGCCCACCAGTGGCCCAAAAATAAGAAAAACCTTTTGCCTGATGCTGGCAATCCAAAGGCTTTCAGAAGAATCCCAATGAAGACAGTTTGGTGGCTCAAATAAAAAATACATTCGCAAAAGAACTCTCGAAAAACAACAATGATGTTAGCCAACCCCCAAATGTCGAGGCAGTTGTGCTTGCCAGCACTAGATGGGTCCAAAGGCCAGTTTGACAATCAGAAGCCCACAATTAATAGAGAAACTAGGTGCAATAAAAAAATGAACCTTTTTACGGACTATGCCCTCGTGGCCAGAGGGCTTATGCTACAACGCTGCTAGCCAGAGCCCAACGCCTGGTGGCAGTGGCTCTGGCCAACAATCCGGCGGCCACTCGTAAGTCTGGTGGCTATTCGATGGTGATGCAGGCCAGCGGCAAAAAACTCATGGCCACCCTCAATCATCGTCGTTACCAACCTAGCCTCATATCCGTTGATAGAATAAAATATAAAGGGTTTAGGCTTACATGTAATTCTTGTTTAAGGTACCAAATTAGGATAACTAATAGTGTATTTATAATTAAATAAGGACATCATTATTAAGAACTCTAGAATCTTGACCATCCATCCAGAGGTTAGGCAACAGTCTAGAATTGCTACTAAAACCACAACTTAATGAACATTATGACATGCCTATTTCCCATATAGTTTTAAAAGCCAAAAAATAAGTGTCGATTGAGACAATTAGGTCACCTTCTATTTTAATTTAAAACAAGACCAACATTCACTACCTTAATGCGAGTAAGGTTTTGAAAGACAAACATGCTTTTGTCTATATATTTTTTTATGAGGTCTTTCTTTTTCCTTAAAGAGTTTGTTGGGGCGGGCTCATACCTCTAAGTCCCCTTATCTCAAAGGTTTTAGAAAATTGCCCCGTCCAATCTAGTCGGTCGAACTAAGTTCAATTGTTTTTTTAATTGAATTTATACCCAATTGAACCCAAAAAATTGGAACCCAGCCATAAATTCAGGGTGGTGACCAAGTCAATCTCAAAAACACTGCTTCACATGCTATCGTCAATGTTTTTGTTGAGCATGGCGATCCCTCTCGTACTACATTGTAGAAAAAAAAAGAAAAAACTAACGTTTGGTCCCATCGGCAAACTTTATCTGACGTTACATCTGACAATTTTGTAAATTGTCTATCAAGTCCACACAAAATAAATTTTTAGAGAAATTTACTCTCTAACTTTTTTATCCCTTTCTTCTCGAGTCCCCTTCTTCTCCGATGTCTCCTCCACTCCGGAGTCATTTTTTTCTTTTCTTCTCATATGTCTCCTTCGTTTATCAGTCTTTTTCTCTTTTTTTTCTCCCCAGTGCCTCCTCTATTACCAAGTATTTTTACATCGTGCTCCTTTATTATCTCATCACACACTGTCCTTAGATCTTTCAGGTTCCGGTCTAGCCACTGGTTAGATGGGTGCCTGAATTTATTCAACCCACCTAAGGAAAAAATCACTAAGGCTGAACTAGGATAGCAGCGCCTAAGTCTCAACCAGGACCTTGGCC